>JABMCL010003443.1:165000-195000 GCA_018857735.1 Alviniconcha marisindica | reverse complement strand
TCTGACTGTTCTCACAACAAGGGGACAGTCATTTTTATTCCCAAATCTCACTGCTTTCACAACAGAGGGACAAGGTCATAGTGGGTCACTTTAAGTCTTACTGTTCCTGAGCAACACAAACTTCCACGAACGCACACACGCGCGCGCGCACACACACACAGTCAATAGGACTGCTTGATGAGGTGAGATTTCAAAGATGATATTGTTACTGTTAACAGTCCATTCTGGACCACAAAAGAAGCACGTACATGGCTATCCGTTTATTACTGGCCACAAAGGTTCTGTGCTGCTGTCTTCATCCATCTCAAGTCTCTGTTTGCTCCCTGTTTTAAGCTGTGTATGTGTGTGTGTGTATGCACACACACACATGTGTATGCACTTAGAATAATGTCTATGGACAAGATTTTGTGCTTTACAAATACTTTAAAATATTATTATTATTTTCATAAAAGCCACTAGTCTACCCGACACCTGTGTTTTAAACAATAATAACTTCCATAAAGTGCCCTTTATCACAAGGGCTCACTGTGCTCTACTGTTATTTACACTGACAGCTAATGCAAAATACACAAGCGCCACAGATGCACTCAGTCATGCATGTACGTAACCTGCTCACCACAGACAGACAACACACAAATGTCAGCGTTTAAAATTATTTACATTAACAGCTAATACAAAATACACAAGTGCCACAGATGCACTGAGCCATGCATGTATGTCACCTGCTCATCACACACACACACACACAAATGACATATGTCACCCTTAAAAGGGTGCGCTAGTCTTAGAATCGTAAGTCTTTTTATATTAGTTTATGAAACTTCTTCAAATTGCTGCATATAACAATATAATACAAGTACATCATAAAAAAGGCAGTCCACTCACTCAATGTACTCAAGTTTGTTGTCATTTGTCACTCTGATGTTCCTGCCATTGGGAATCAAGTCACGCTCCGTTATCTGAAGAAGAAAAAAAATAAAGAAAAAATAAAACATGGAAATCAAATAATTACATTTAAACAACAAAAAGGTCGCAATAACCAAATAAACAATGGGGGGACTGCCATACATTACTGCTGATATCAATTTATAAAATAAATTGAGAGAAAATAAAAAATACACTTTATACAAGTCACTGACCACGAACACAGCAATCCAATCTTCACAAGACACTCCAACTTACGATGACTCTCACAGTCATACACATGCATGGTGGACAGTCAATCACTGAAGCGCAGTGAACAATAAAAGAAAAATGAAGATTCATTGTCTGCACACCCCCCCCCTCCTTAAAAAAGAAGAAGACATGCATGATTCACACGCACCTCTCCGAAGTGATCCTCCTCCACAGAGAAGTGGAGTTCAAGGTCCGAGGGGTCATTCTCCTTGATCCATACCATGGAGTTGAAGTACTCCGAATCCTGCACGCACATACACAGTCCACGTCACGACGGGTGACACAACGAGCTACCAATGAGCTAAAAGTCTAGGAGAATTACCAATGAGCTGAAGGTCTAGGAGAATTACCAGTGAGCTGAAAGTCTAGGAGAATTACCAATGAGCTGAAAGTCTAGGATAATTACCAATGAGCTGAAGGTCTAGGAGAATTACCAATGAGCTGAAGGTCTAGGAGAATTACCAATGAGCTGAAGGTCTAGGAGAATTACCAATGAGCTGAAAGTCTAGGAGAATTACCAATGAGCTGAAGGTCTAGGAGAATTACCAATGAGCTGAAAGTCTAGGAGAATTACCAATGAGCTGAAAGTCTAGAATTACCAATGAGCTGAAAGTCTAGAATTACCAATGAGCTGAAAGTCTAGGAGAGTTACCAATGAGCTGAAAGTCTAGGAAAATTATGGGCCTACAGCCCCAGCGTGCTCCACACATGCAAACTTCACTGCCAGAGGCCAGACGTGACTGCCCACTGCAACCTACAGTTCCGCAGGAGAACAGCTGAAGAGAGGGAGAAAGCTGTAAGGAACATTACCATGACCTTATGCCTGCTAACAATGACCAGGTGAAGACAAGCCGTTAAAGATGGTGAGACAATTGCAAGAATGGCTATTTGTACTTTATCACAGTCGAGAGAGTCAGTGGTGCGGAGCGACATCACTCGCTCACAAAAGTCGAAGTTAGGCACAACTGAGTGTGGTCACCAAATGAATGGATGACTCTTACGTGCTAGGCTTTGCGCCCACCCTGAGATTTCTCCAGAGTCAAATTATGTGCACACTCTACAAAATTCCTTCACTTGAGACTATAAACTGAGGTGTATATAAACGCAAATGCTTTAAACAAGACACATTTTTGCTTGGCTAGGCTAGGACATTCGGCAGGAGTGGGTAACGTGTCCTACTGTCTGTGCCTGAATTCTTTTTTATCTGATCATCGACAGAACGTGATGGGCTACAACTTGCAACTCACCACAGACTCCATATCAACCAGCACTATTGGTTTCTTCAACATCATCTTGTAGAATGGTCGGATGAAGAATGCTGGAATGAGTCAAACACATTTGCTGGCATTTATCAACCAACAGTAACATTTTCTGAATACAATGCAGAAAAAAAGAAAATTGTACAAGAAAGAAACAAGTCACTTTAATAAGTCACAAATAAAGAAAGTTCCATGGAAGGAAGGGGGGCAGCCCTACCCTTCTCATTTGAGGCTGCTTCTTGATCCACTGTGTGTGTGTGTGTGTGTGTGTGTGTGTGTGTGTGTGTGTGTGTGTGTGTGTGTGTGTGTGTGTGTGTGTTGTGTGACTGAGTGAGTGAGTGTGAGTGTGTGTGTGTGTGTGTGTGTGTGTGTGTGTGTGTGTGTGTGTGTGTGTGTGTGTGTATGTCAACCCTTCTTACTTGAGGCTGCTTCTTAATTCGCTTTGAGTGTATGTGTTTGTGTGTGTGCACACATCTGTGTGTGTGTGCGCACATACGTGCATGCATGTGTGCATGTGTGTGTGTGTGTGTGTGTGTGTGTGTGTGTGTGTGTGTGTGTGTGTGTGTGTGTGTATGTTGAGACTATAAACCGAAAACTAGTCAATCCCACATTACTCTTGATACAACCAACTTAAACACTTGAATTTCACCAGGAAAATTTCACAGGTCAAAGCCTACCGTCCAGGAGCTTGCCATGGAAGATGGCCATGCCAGCAACACGACCAATGAACTCAAAGTAGGTTAGGTGATCCTCGTTCAGAATCCCGGACAGGTTGTTGATCTGCAGTGTGTAGTTGTCCCTGTAGAGGACAGAGTTAACAAAAGGCCATGGAACTGTCCAGCACCATCAAGACAAACCGCAAAAACTAAAAAGGAATGAATCAGTTTGCTTGTTTTGCAGTATCAAAGTCATGAAAGCTTACCATTTACTTTATGCAGCTTCAAAATTGAACAACTGTCATTTTGTTTCTTTAATAATAATAATAATAATAATGCAAATTAATAAGAAGAAAATACTATGCTACAGTCAAAACAATAATCACAAATAACAAGATTCTATGCTCAAGCCAAAACAGTAATCCCAAATAACAAGACACTATGCTGAAGTTAAAACAGTAATCACAAATAACAAGATTCTATGCTGAAGTTAAAACAGTAATCACAAATAACAAGATACTATGCCCAAGTCAAAACACTACCCAGAAACAACAAGATACTATGCTCAAGTCAAAACAGTAACCACAACAAGATACTATGCTTAACTGGGTCAGGTACTTACATGGCGGAATACTCAAAGAGGCCGTAGTAAGGGTTGAACATCTCTTTGGACAGGAGGTAGAACCACTCACGTGCCACACCGCCATAGTCCAGACCCACCTCACCGTCAAACTCGATCCACAACCTTAACACGCAGACAGAACTCTCAGTTCTTGGTACACATCACCTTGACTTACACTGCCTGAATTATCACCACCTGATCTGTTCCATACACTTCATAAGACCCACTTCACCGTCAAACTCGACCCACAGCCTTAACATGCAGACCATTTACTCTCAGTTCTTGGTACACATCACCTTGACTTAAATTGCCTGAATTAGCACCACCTGATCTGTTCCATACACATGATCATCTCACTTCTGGTGGGTTTTTATTTTCCTTCTGTTTAAAAAACCCAAAAAACCTTAGATACACAAACAATACAACCCAGTAACATGATATGTACACAGTGATCAGCATGATGAAATACCCAAAGCAGGGAAGAAAAATGAAAAGAAATTCAATGGCCAAATGTCAACCAGCTGAAAGCTAAGTGACTTCATTTCTTTCATCATGTATTCACAGATAGTACTGTCTCTTTGCTCAGTAATGCTGCCTGAAGAAGGTGTCTACCTTGAAAATTTGCACGTGATACGCATTGTCTCACATATTTTTTAACCTCTTGTGTGTTTTGATCAGTAAGACAGGCAGACAGACAGCAGGCAGTATGGTGCAGGTTGACAGACTAACCAACCAACTGACCAGCAGACAGTGACTCACTTTTTACTGTCTGTCTGTCTGTCTGTCTGAATCTCACTGAGTGAGTTCTGTCACCAAACTCCAGCGTCACTATGGCAACGGATGCTGAACTCACCTGGTTTTCAGGAAGTCTGTGTTTTTAATGCCAGTAATAACACGGAATGAGTCTTCCATCACGTTTCTTCGGGACACCTTGATGTCAATCTTGTTTGGCAGGTTGCTCTGCACACACACACACACACACACAAACACAACACATGTGTCACTATTAATCAACAGCAGCAACTACAAACACACAAAATGTCCACAATTTCATTCATTCGCAGCCAAGGCCAGCACCACAAACACACGCAAACTGGGATGTTGGAGGGGCTCGGCTGATTTTAAAGCAAGAACAACAGCAACAACAAACGTGTTCTCAACGCTGCTGCTCTTGCTTTAACATCAGCTTCCTTCACCAGAGTTTAACAGGTATTTTTCAGGTGCATGTGCTGAAATGAAAGCACGTACTGTACAAACAGGAAGGTAAAAGAAATAGCACGGGGAAGAAATAGCACGGGGGAAACTCATATGGCCGGAGTACTTACTGGCTTGCGGAGTTTTGATCTGAAGTATTCATATTTCCTCTTGTAGTCTCTGGAGTATGGAACAGCCTGCAAACAAAGACAGGAGTACTCTAAACTGTTTGTGGTTTAGTGTCCAGCACAAATTTGAGGGGCTGGTGCTGGAGTATGGAACAGCCTGCAAACAAAGACAGGAGTACTCTAAACTGTTTGTGGTTTAGTGTCCAGCACAAATTTGAGGGGCTGGTGCTACCTGCAGGTTAACCAAGGGCATAATCCACACAGTCTATCAACTATGCGTGAAAGTTATCCAAAGCCTTCATAAACACAGACACTGCCAACTCACCTGCAAGTTAACCATGGACATAATATACACACTCTCTTACTTTGTGTGAAATATATCTAAAGCCTTCATAAACACAGACACTGCCAACTCTACCTGCAAGTTAACCATGGACATAATATACACACTCTCTTACTTTGTGTGAAATATATCTAAAGCCTTCATAAACACAGACACTGCCAACTCTACCTGCAAGTTAACCATGGACATAATATACACACTCTCTTACTTTGTGTGAAATATATCCAAAGCCTTCATAAACACAGACACTGCCAACTCTACCTGCAAGTTAACCCAGGACATAATATACACACTCTCTTACTTTGTGCGAGTTATCCAAAGCCTTCATAAACAGAGTCACTACCAACTCTACCAGCAAGTTAACCAAGGGCATCATATACACAGACTCTCTTCATCACCTTTGCCTGTGAGTAAACCATGGATATTATAAACCCAGACTGATTAACTATGTCTGCAAGTTAACCCCGGACATCATAAATACACTCTGTTTATCAGCCTTGCCTGCAATTTAACCAGTGATGTCCCAAGTGTCTCATAAGACCAGTCTCTTAAATACCCTCTCTATCAACCCTCTTTAAGTTTAACAACTTTGCCTGAAACTAACCTAGACATCATAAACACAGACAATATCAGTTTTGCCAGGTGGTTAACCCAGGATATCATAAACACGGACTCTCTTTATCAATTTTGCTGGCAAATTAACCTAGGATATCATAAAGACTCCCTTAATCAATTCTGCCAGCAAGTTGACCTAGGACATCATCAAGACAACACAATCTTTATCAGTTTCACAAACAAGTTAACCTAGGACATCATAAACACAGACTCTCTTACATGCTCTCTTTATCAGTTCTGCCAGCAAGTTAACCTAAGGCATTATAAACACAGACTCTCTTTATCAATTTTGCCAGCAAATTAACATAGGACATCATAAACACAGACTCTCTTTATCAATTTTGATTGCAAGTTAGCCTAGGACATCATAAACACAGAATCTCTTTACCAATTTTATCTGCAAGTTACCTGAGAACATCATAAACAAAGAGAGAGATTTTTTAAATTCTTTTTTTGCAAGCCACAAACATGGAAAGAAAGATTCAGATTCCGGGCGGAGACATGTTCATGACAAGGTAGGCATATGGACAGACATACAGAGCACTTACAGGGCCGCCAAGTTTCTGTAACCTGGGATCTTCCCACTGTGTAGTTCTTGTGTCTGAAAAAGAAGCCTTGCATTAGGATCAGTGCTACACCCTGGCTTTGGGAGCGATGCTGTGGGGACAACACAAAATATCAACTGCAAGCACCTGACCATAATAAAAGGTAACACAACAGAACACCCACCCACACCCACACACAGAGTAAAAGCACACACACACACACACAAGCATGCACACACACATGCACGCACACACACACACACAGTAACAAAAAAAAACACCCACACCCACACAGAGTAACAAACAAATAACAACAACAAAAGAAACTTCAGAATTCAACACTTCATACAGAATAATGTCCTCCCACCACCCCTCCTCCCCCTTAAAATGATAAGAAAGTGGAAAGAATAAACTTAATGCTCAAATGTCTGTGTCTATCAAAGTATCATTCGCAACCCTGGGCAGATGAAGAGGGCTGAATGGCTACTTACTGTGATCAATGTAGAAAACACGGCCATCTGCATGCGTCCGTTCCTCCCAGCCAGGCTGTGGACATGGCAACACAAGACGGACACAGTTAGTTAGCAACTGGATTTCAACATCCCGCCAAACACACAGGGTCACCTTTGGATAATCAAACTCTTGTTCGATGTATACTGATTTCAAAACTCTTTTCACATAAAAACCCATACTGGTCAAATCTGCCAAAATCAGTTTGAACACAAAAATGAAAGAAAACACATGTATACAAAAAGGTCAAGCATGGGTTTTCAATGAGTTAGTCCATTTAACACTGCCCCAGCTAAAAAGACCAGGACACATTAGTGGTGTTGATACCCCCCACCACCATCACACACATATATACACATCAATACCAGACTACCCCTCCCTCCCCCTCACCACCATCACACACACATGTACACATCAATACCAGACTAACCCCCCACCCCACCACCACCATCATCATACATATATACGTATCAATACCAGACTACTACCCCACCCCCCACCACCACCACACACACATATACACATCAATACCAGATTACCCCCCCCCCCCAACAAAAAGCAACAACACAAAACAGAGAGTGGTGGCAGACTCACCGGCAAAGCCCCGAGGTTGCTGAGAAGGTCATCGGTGGAGTTGGAGCGGAAGATGGGGGTTGGGGAGTCATGGTTACGTGTTGAAGCTGATCGCTCCCGTGGCTTTCTAGGATCATCCTTTAAGAGACAGAAGACAGACAGCACATCTCGTACAATAGCGTTAACCTTACTATCAAATGAAGCAGTGAGGTCAGCACAACTGAAGGTCGATATACTGCCGAAAGAAGAAGAGAAACAGTGGCTTTAATGTTAGAATGAACGAAGACAATGTTAAGAGTGAAAAATTCATCAATTTTGGCTTTTAATTCCCCCCCCCCACCCCCCCCCCGAACAAAAACAAACAAAAAAAGAGAAAAGAAAAAGAATACTCTTAAAAGATGACTACTCTTTTTAAACATTCATTAAAGACAGCTCCCTAGACGAAGTCACTGACAGCTGCCCTCCACACAGTTAAAGGCTGCTCTCCTAGATAAAGTCATTAACAGCAATTCTCTAGTTCATTTTAATGTCTGCCATTAGATGGAATCTTTACAGTCTACTCTCTAGATACAGTCATTAAAGGCCAGACATCATTACAGGTTATTATCAAGACAGTCACTATGGGCTACTCTCCTCATGCAGTCATTAAAGCCACAGTCACTAAAGCTACTCTAGACACAGTCACTAAAGCTACTCTAGACACAGTCACTAAAGCTACTCTGTAGATGCAGTCATTAAAGACACAGTCACTAAAGCTACTCCACACAGTCACTAAAGCTACTCTAGACACAGTCACTAAAGCTACTCTGTAGATGCAGTCATTAAAAGTGACTTCTCTAGGCGGTCAATTTAAAGGCTGCCCCTAAGATGTGGTCATCCAGAGTCACGTCACAGCACAGTGCACTGACCCATGTCGTTCTGCGTTCATTGTGGTCAATGGTCCATCTCTAGATGGAGTCATTAAAAGCTACTCTCTACACACAGTCATTTTAAAGGTTGCCTTTAGATGCGGTCATGCAGTCACATGTCACAGCACAGAGGACTGACCCATGTCGTTCTGAGTTCATTGTGGTCAACGAAGAACTGCCATCTCTAGATGGAATCATTAAATGCTACTCTCTACACACAGTCACATGACACAGCACAGTGCACTGACACCTGTCGTTCTGCGTTCATTGTGGTCAATGGTCAATCTCTAGATGGAGTCATTAAATGCTACTCTCTACACACAGTCACAGCACAATGCACTGACCCGTGTCGTTCTGCGTTCATTGTGGTCAATGGTCCATCTCTAGATGGAGTCACTAAAAGCTACTCTCTACACACAGTCATTTTAAAGGCTGCCATTTTAAAGTCACAGGTCACAGCACAGAGGACTGACCCATGTCGTTCTGAGTTCATTGTGGTCAATGAAGAACTGCCATCAATAGATGGAGTCATTAAAGGCTACTCTCTACACAGTCACAGGTCACAGCACAGTGCACTGACCCATGTTGTTCTGCGGTCATTGTGGTCAATGAAGAACTGCCGCCCATTGGGGGCTGTGCCCATCGCCCATCCTGCCGGCAGTGGCTCCTCTTCTTCCTCCACCGTCTCTTGCTGCACGCACACAATGTATACAATGCAGAACATCAACACTCTTTTGCCTACACCCTTCTTCGCCAACTTCCACTCATCTTTTGCTACACACACACACACACACACACACACATGCACGCACACACACGCACACACACACACACACACACACCTGCACACACACAGTGCTAATCAACACTGCTTCACTTACACCCTTCTTCGCCAACTTCCAGTCATCTTTTGCTACACACACACACACACACACACACACATACACACCCTGCGCACACACACAGAGCTAATCAACACTGCTTCACTTACACCCTTTTTCTCCAACTTCCAGTCATCTTTTTCTGCATGTGTGCTCACACACACACATAATACAGTACCACACACACATCATACAGTACATCAACACCACTTTGCCTACACCCTTCTTCGCCAACTTCCACTCATCTTTTGCTACACACACACACACATACCCACACACACAGAGCTAATCAACACTGCTTCACTTACACCCTTCTTTGCCAACTTCCAGTCAACTTTTGCTACACACACACACACACACACACATACACACCCTGCACACACACAGAGCTAATCAACACTGCTTCACTTACACCCTTTTTCTCCAACTTCCAGTCATCTTTTTCTGCATGTGTGCTCACACACACACATAATACAGTACCACACACACATTATACAGTACATCAACACCACTTTGCCTACACCCTTCTTCTCCAACTTCCACTCATCTTTTGCTGCGCGCGTGCACACACATACACACACACACACACACTATAGCACATCAACACCACTTCACACACATCCTTCTTTTCCAACTTCTACTTCTGGTCATCTTTTGCTGTAGATTCCAACTTGTAGTTCAACAGCACTACACATCAATCCATGGATCAAATATTTCTACAGTTGTCGGCAATGGTGTGAAATCATATCATAATCTGGGTGGACCTCAGTACACAAAAACAGTTGGAGGGTTCCTACCATCGCCAATTTTTCTATAGTTCCTGGTTCATTTAACTGTTTTCTTTTTCTTCTCCAAATCCTCTTCCAACACAAAGTGACCCGTGTTGTGTACAATGAATCACTTGTCATTTCACAATTCATTTGCGTCTTCCATGGTTGACAGGACAATAAATATCAAGTAGCTGACTAACCCCCTTCCACCTCATCCTTTGTTGCAAACGTCATGTGGATATTATAAATATAAGTAGCTGACTAACCCCCTTCCACTTGAACCTTTGTTGCAAATGTCATGTGGATATTATAAATATCAAGTAGCTAACTAACCCCCTTCCACCTCAATCTTTGTTGCAAATGTCATGTAGATATTATAAATATCAAGTAGCTAACTAACCCCCTTCCATCTCAGTCTTTGTTGCAAATGTCATGTGGATATTATAAATATCAAGTAGCTAACTAACCCCCTTCCATCTCAGTCTTTGTTGCAAATGTCATGTAGATATTATAAATATCAAGTAGCTAACTAACCCCCTTCCATCTCAGTCTTTGTTGCAAATGTCATGTGGATATTATAAATATCAAGTAGCTAACTAACCCCCTTCCACCTGAACCTTTGTTGCAAATGTCATGTGGATATTATAAATATCAAGTAGCTAACTAACCCCCTTCCACCTCAATCTTTGTTGCAAATGTCATGTGGATATTATAAATATAAGTAGCTGACTAACCTCCTTCCACCTGAACCTTTGTTGCAAATGTCATGTGGATATTATAAATATCAAGTAGCTAACTAACCCCCTTCCACCTCAATCTTTGTTGCAAATGTCATGTGGATATTATAAATATCAAGTAGCTAACTAACCCCCTTCCACCTCAATCTTTGTTGCAAATGTCATGTGGATATTATAAATATCAAGTAGCTAACTAACCCCCTTCCACCTCAATCTTTGTTGCAAATGTCATGTGGATACCAGAAATAAATCCCTGTGCAGTGCACACAACCTGATTCCCATCTCTGACATCAAATGTACCTAAGTCCTCTATTCCAATCCATTGGTACTGATTAATACCACACACTTAACACAGCCAAACATGTAAAGTACCTACCTAGTAAAGTCTCAAGTATCATGTGCATACCAGAAATAAATCCCTGTGCAGTGCATACAAGCTCTGACATCACTTATACTGAGGTCCACCTGTACTCCAATCCACTGGTATTGACAACCATCACAAACTTAACACAGCCAAATGGGTAAAGTACCCACCTGTACAGGTACGCTCCTTCGGTGATGCTGCTGTGGAGGAAAGAGGATAAGGGAAGGGGAAGGTGAGTACACAGTAAACAAAGCCAGCCACTATGTAAATAAACACACAATTCCTATAGGATTTTTACTTGAAATTCTCTAACTTTTCCCTGACTTAAAGACCATTTTCCCAGATTAAGTCACTGCTCAGTTACACACACACACACACACACACACACACACACACACACACACACACACACACACACACTAATCTGAACAGCAAATCATCATGAATTAGTTTTGCTAACTAAACTGATAGGAATCAGAATAAATTACACAGCAAACTCCCACGAAGTAGTACTTTACAGTAAATTCTAGTCTTTCAACCAAACAAAAAAAGCATGCAAATTTTCACAGTAAATTGTCATGATTCAGTATTTTACTTTAAATTGTCAACAATCACTACTTTGCAGTTAACTGTCATGAATAAGTATTTCACAGAAAAATGTCATGAATCTGTATTTCTCATCATGATTCATTATTTCACAGTAAATTGTCATGAAGTAGTTAATTAAAAAAGAAAGAAAAATTAACACTAAATTGTCATGAAGTAGTTAATAAAAATTAAAAATTAAAATACACTAAACTGTCATGAAGTAGTTAATAAAAAATAATAATAAAATTAACACTAAATTGTCATGAAGTAGTTAATAAAAAATTATTAAAAAATTAACACTAAATTGTCACGAGTTGCACCAGTCAGTAATAGTACTCACAAACGATAAAACAATTAATACAACCTTTCAATAAGCCTTCACCTGAACTCTGAAGTTAAGCTAACTAAAAAAAAAGCATCTCGCTGATCTTCCTTGAAAGAACCACAGGGGGGCCATTGCCAGTCACACAAACACTGGAACTGTTTCAAAGGGGAACATTGCTGAAACTTCTGAAACAGGGTGGAGTGCATATACGGGCTTTTCCAAATGCCTGTACATACACATATCATCTTGAACTGAACTGAACTGAATTGAACTGAAAAGCATCTGCTGCACAGAATTACTGACACAATTAATGCAACTTTGCTCTGGGGATTTTCCTATAGCCTAAGTGCTATTCTGCCTCCACCAGACCTTCAGAACACTACCCGCTCTTCTGAGCAACCAGTCTCATGTACGAGGATTGTAAATTTTAAAAAACAAAAAAACAATTTGAATTTCTGTTATTTGGAGCTCTTTTAGTTTGACCTGTTAGAGAAAGGCCAGCCTGTCTGCCAGGACTGAGCATGCTTTGAGAATGTTTGTTCCTTTAAGGGTGCAGGAAATGCACGCAATGCACCTGAAGCAGCCTGTTTGCTAGGACTAAACATATTTTGAGAACGTTTACTCCTTTAAGGGTGCAGGAAATGCATGTAACGCACCCGATGCAGCTTGTCAGCCAGGACTAAACACATTTTGAGAATGTCTGTTTCTTTAAGGGTGCAGGACATGCATGTAATGCACCTGATGCAGGACTAAACATGTTTTGAGAACGTTTACTCCTTTAACTTACTTTAAGGGTGCAGGAAATGCATGTAACGCACCTGATGCAGCCTGTCTGCTAGGACTAAACACATTTTGAGCACCTTTGTTCCTTTAAGGGTGCAGGACATGCATGTAACGCACCTGATGCAGGACTAAACATGTTTTGAGAACGTTTGTTCCTTTAAGGGTGCAGGACATGCATATAATGCACCTGATGCAGGACTAAACATGTTTCGAGAACGTTTGTTCCTTTAAGGGAGCAGGAAATGCATGTAACACACCTGATGCACTAAGAGGGTGGATCCAGAGGCGCTGCAGTGAAGGGTGCATGTGTACTGCAGGGACGACTGTGCATAAGGAGGGGCAGGGGTAAAAAGAGCGTGCAGGGAAATAAGTCTGAAACAAATCTCTTGCAACCTACAGCAGACCCCTGTTTCAAAGGCACTGCTGCGGAAACTTCTGACAGATGGGGAAACTTCTGTGAGTGGAGTGCATGTGGGCGCTTCCAAGTGCATAGAGATCATCTTGGGCCGAACTGAACTCAACCAAACTGCAGCAGTCACTGTGTTGGTACTGACTGCAAAGCTAACCATTTGTATAAGGCATTGTTTAAATCAAAGTTCTGGGTGTGAAATGACACACAACAGAAGTGAGAGGAAAAGGGCAAACACTCTGTACACAGAGAGTGAAAGTGAGAGAGAGGCGCGCGCACACACACACACACACACAGAAAGACAAACAGTCACAGAGAGAGATGGAGACAGGGGGTGAGAGAGGAAAGGAGGGAGGGAGAGGGGTGAGAGAGAGTGCAGGAGGAAGAGAGACACACATACACACACAGAAAGACAGATACAGAGATACAGACAAAGAGATGGAGACAGGGAGAGACAGAGGAAGGGAGGGAGGGAGGGACAGGGCTGAAAAGAGAAAGTGTGGGAGGGACAGACAGAGGAAGGGAGGGAGGGAGGGACAGGGATGAGAGAAGAGTGTGGGAGGGAGAGATAGAGGAAGGGAGGGAGGAAGGGATGGGCATGAGAAACAGTGCAGGAGGGAGAGACATATAAAGGGAGGGAGGGAGGGACAGGGGGTGAGAAGACAGAGTGTGGGAGGGAGAGAGATGGGGTCAGATGCGGCAACAGGGTGTCCAGTTTTTGACTGACCCGCCTCTCCTCGTGCTGCTGTTGCTGGGAGAGGTCGGTCTCTGATGTGCTGGAGTTGATGCTGAGCGTGTCGTCCTGGCTGATGTGTCGCCTCTGCCGGTACAGCTGGGCCACCTCCACGCTGCGCTGACGCTGCAGCTCCTGCTCTGTCTGTTGGTCAGGGTTCCTGGTCGAACACACGTCACGCGCAAGTTCAATACCTTACTGACAGCCAAAACTCTTGAGCACGAAAAACAACAACATGTGCTGATGTTGAATCAGTGTGCACATGACTTACAAACTGAATGATGCAATTACCAAAACACAGAGAAAGAAGACACAAAATGTACAGAGTGTGGTATAGTAGAAGACGAATTTTTAAAAACAGACAACTGTGTCAAGTTTGTTAACTTATGGTCAAATGCTAGTAAGACGTGCATATGGAGAGGTTATTTCTACACAGTTCTGTGGGTCTCCAAATGCCTCATTTAAACCTAGCAAGATTTTAGTTTTTGTTGTTGTTTGATCAAAGGCAGATGCATCTTCTGAAATAAGGACACGACTGTACATGCTCTTGAGACCTAAACTGTTTAACTTTACAAAGTGTATGAATCTGCTCTGGTTATTCACGAGAACTCCTTGAAGTGAGAAAAATTATAATGCCCATCACTTAAAACATTTCACACATCCAAGAAGTGCTTTGACCACCCTGCAAGGACACCAGTGCACTTCATTTGATTGCACAAAATATACACTAAATGCAAACATTTGGCCGTCTGCAGAGCTCAGGAGCTGTGAGAAAGTTGAGGTGGCCGACGTGGGCTCCCCGTCCCTAACAGTCTGTAGCGTCTCTGTGAATGCAAAGCAGCACTGAACAATGTCCGTCTGTCCTGCGCAGGGATCACGGGGAACAGCACGCACAACCCTGCACGGCCCTACAGCACACATCAAGCAACTCAACAAGCAGGTGACAAGCCCAGAGAGAGTAGCTGTATACTGACCCGCTGGGAAAGTCCCACTGCGACACGCGGGAGCGGTGGTTAACATAGTATGACCGTCCATTGGCGTCCGTCCGTTCCTCCCAGTCTGGCGGCAATACCCGTGTGCTGGTGGAAAAACACAGACGCAAACACAGCTCAGAACTACATCCAACCAGAGTACTATAAAAAATTAAGTAAAAAATACCTTACAAAATTGCATCTGCATTTTCCATAAAAAGCATTACTCAGGTGACAGCCTACAGCATTTTTTTGTTTTTGCTATTGGTCTGTATTACATATGGATGGAAGCTGGCCTGTTTCAATGCACAAAATCTATTTTTCATGGCCTCACCCTGACAGAAAGACAGAAGGGAAACAAAACACATTAGTTCAGCCAGCGTTTGTTTTGTAAGCTGAGAGATTGGTTCCTTTCATCCTGGAAACTTAACGCTGTCTTCATAAAAACCTACTGTAAGAATGAAAGCACACATGACCTAGCATGTGAGTAGTCACTGGACAAGAATTAAAAAAACAAAGGAGATTATATAAATTATATATAAAAAAAAAATTTAAACACGCTCAACAACACAGCGAAAGAAGTTATACAACGCATCCAACAAGGGACACAACTCAAGGGTCACAATAACAGACCACAGACCGACTGGTTGGCCTGCAGTAACCGTATCTACTGAGAATTGTTTGAGTAATCCTGACTGCACTGCCAACCCACACAGACACAGATAATAAAAAGAAGAAGAAAAATGAAGGAGGTGGAGGAGAATAAAAAGACAAAGAACAAGGAGAAGGGGGAAGGGGAGGAGGAGGAGGAGGAGAATAAAAAGACAAAGCAGGAGGAGGAGGAGGAGGAAGAGGAGGAGGAGGAGAAGGAGGAGAATAAAAAGACAAAGAAGGAGGAGGAGGAGAAGGAGGAGGAGAATAAAAAGACAAAGCAGGAGGAGGAAGAGGAGGAGGAGGAGGAGAATAAAAAGACAAAGAAGGACAAGGAGGAGGAGGAGGAGCAGGAGAATAAAAAGACAAAGGAGGAGGAGGAAGAGGAGAATAAAAAGACAAAGAAGGAAAAGGGAGAGGGGGAGGAGGAGAATTAGAATAAAAATACATAGAAAGAGACAGGGGAGGAGGAGGAGAAGAAGATGAAGAAGAGAAAGAGGAGGGTGAAAAAGGGTGTCGGAGGAGGATGGGGGAAGAGCAAGAGGGGGGAGAAAATGAAGCAGTGTGGATGCTCACGAAGTAGGTCTGGCCCACTGTGTGGTGCGGCTGTTGTGGTTCACGTAGTACGTTCTGCCAAACTGGTCTGTGCGCTCTTCCCACCCTGGTGGTAATGGTTCTAGGCTGTCTGACGGCGCAGCTTCTGAACTCTCTGTGTTGGTGGGTCCTGAAGCTCCCGCTTCATTCAGTGCTGTGTCCAGATCTAGCATTTCCCAGCCAGGCTGGTGGAACAAAGGAGGTCACCTCTGTTAACTGTCTGAAACTAATTTTGCTGGTAGATACACTCCCAAACTAATTCTGCTGGTGGATACACTCCCAAACTAATTTTGCTGGTGGAACAACAGCAGTCACCTTTGTTAACTGTTTCAAACAAATTTTGCTGGTGGATACACTCCCAAACTAATTTTGCTGGTGGATACACTCCCAAACTAATTTTGCTGGTGGAACAAAAGCTGTCGCCTCTATTAATAATAATAATGGAAATTTGTAAGCGCCCTACCCATCAAAATATTTTAACAGCCCAAGGTGCATACACAAACAGTCTGAAACAAAATCTGCTGGTGGAATAAAGGCAGTCAGCTTTGTTAACAGTCTCAAACTAATTTTGCTGGTGGAACAAAAGCAGTCACCTCTATTAACAGTCTCAAATTAATTTTGCTGGCAGAACAAAAGCAGTCACCTTTGCACCAGTTTTAAAGTTAAATCCTGGTAGTGCAGCAAAAGCAGTTGGCTTTGTAAAAGTCTCAAAATAACCCTGCTGGTGAAACAAAAGGTGAAAAGCAATTGAATTTGTAACAGTCTTAAAGTAACCTTGATCAGTTGATGGTGAAGGAAAACAAATCGGTCATCTTCACAAGAATCTCAAACTGACATGCTGTGCACCCAAAGCAACACAGAAGCCCGTCAGAGCTTTAGCGAAAGTCTGCTTTTATCCATGCTTATGTGTTGTTGTTTATTAAAATATTTTGTTATTTTAGCAAAATATTATGACAGGAAAAGTTGCACAAGACTATGCACCACACAAAATATCATGATGATCATAATGAATGAAATGGCTTTTTTCTCCACTGTGTTTGGATCTTTTTTAAGAATGCTAGCAGTCATCTTCGTTTCAGATTTTTATTTTACTCCACCATGTTTGGATCTTGTTTTAGAATGCTATCTTGTTTCAGAACACTAGCAGTCATCAGTTTCAGCTTTTTATTTCACTCCACTGTGTTTGGATCTTGTTTTAGAATGCTATCTTGTTTTAGAATGCTAGCAGTCATCTTTGTTTCAGCTGTTTATTTCACTCCACTGTGTTTGGATCTTGTTTTAGAATGCTAGCCATCATCCATGTTTCAGGATTTCATTTTACTCCAGATCCACTGTGTTTGGATCTTGTTTTAGAATGCTATCTTGTTTTAGAATGCTAGCAGTCATCTTTGTTTTAGATTTTTATTTTACTCCATTGCCCGGTGGCGTGCCAGTCTGTACCCACCTCATTAGCTGTCTGTCCTGAGGCTGTGTCCTGGGCAGCGTCAGAGTTGTCCTCTGTGGGCAGGTAGGCCATGTACAGAGTCAGGTGACCCCGCACACGTGACTTGGTCCTGGATGTCAAAACATACAACTTTACAAGGTGCTAGATCTCTCTTGTTGTGGACTTGATTTTCAGTTCAACAACAAGGCAATTCATTTTGCGGCATTCAATCACTCTGAACTTTAAAACTATTTGCACTACCTCACCCATATTCTCCAGGCTAATACAGGCATCCAGATCATGACCATGACATAAATATACACATGTGCTTGCACAAACACACACACACACACACATATATTACACACACACACACAAGCACACATGCACGCACACACATATGACTCACACACACATCCATATCACACACACATACACACATATTACACACACATACACACACACACACACACACACACATACGTACTGCACACATACACACACACACACAAAATGAATGGCAGCAGAGCAGACAAGTGTGTCACAATTTGTTAAACAGAAAAGTTCTTAGCTGGAGTTAAAGGACGCTGATTCCAGAAGTAAGGTCCAGTGAAGGTGAAGGCACACTGTCCAGCAGGTGATAGTTCTCTATGGTAGGATCTTCAGAGTCAGAGAGATAATTTTGTATGGCAGGATCTTCAGTCAGAGAGATAATTTTCTACGGCAGGGTCTTGAGAGTCAGAGAGTTGGAAGATGAGTGTGGATGGGAACAAAATCTGCTGTGGACTGTGGGCAAAGACTCACGTGCGAGGTCGCAACACCCAGTTCTTGCAGGGAATGTCTCTGCCATCGGCCTCCACCCCAATGCCCAAGAAATGCAGGGGGATCTCCACCAGTCCCAGGAAGTCATCTCGTGTCTGAACAGACAACAGCAAAAGTGTCAAAAATATAATCACTGACTAATGACCTAAGACATAAATAAGTAAGAACACAAAGAAGGCGTCTTGGTGTTAGTTAGTTCATTATTCATCACCACTAGCATAAAACCCATACAACTCGCCTGAAAGCAGGACCCACAAACGTTCTCCTTCGCTACATTATATCATAATTGGAAACAGAACGAGGCCCAGAGTGCTCGTGCAAAAACACATAGAGGAGTTAATCAGCGTTTGAAAGACGTCACACAAACGCATCAACAAAGACCTGAGTCACCTACGGCAACTCTCACCTGGCATGCAAGTAAATACAAGGTACATAAACCCCACCAGAGGTACATCCTCAGGAGGTGTAATATCATGTAACCATTACCACACAGCATGGTCAGCATTTGTTACAGCACCAAGGCTGCTCCATGACATACAAACATCAATATTCTTTGTGTAAATAATAATAATAAATAATTCTTATAAAGCGCTATTCTTTAACCAGAGTTAAACTCACTGCGCTGTACAAACATCTTATCACAAAAACTACATTAACATGCATTTCAGCAAACAAAACCTTAATTATTGTAGCTTAAATTACCGTTATCGCCTACTGAACAATAGACACACACACACACACACACACATGACATAAATAGCTCCGGAGGAGAATGGGGAGGAGGAGGATGGGGGGAAGGTTGGGGGTGGGTCGGGGGGGTAGGCGATTACTGGTCTATCATTATTAGACTTAAACTTGACTGCCACAGCATAGAATTAGAACACTGACGTCTCATAAGGGCAGAACCTTCTACGCTGGATTTGCTTACAGAACTGCACAAATCTGCTCTACCTTTGGTACTGTACTCACCACTCTGTTGAGGTCAAACACCTCCAGCAGCAACACGTTATCCCTGGGGTTTACCTGCCACCAAACACAGCTCATCAACTCTCTGACATCAAAATCTGCCAAAAGTGCAGGTGTGCACATGCAGGCAAACTTAAATCATATTACACCAGATTCATCCTTGCTACAGGCTTGCATAATCTGAATGATTTGAATCTTAATCTAACGCTGATCTGAGCCAGCCAAAATGACGACAACAACAACAAAACCTCCATATCAGACCACGCATTTTCAGTCTTCATATTGTAAAATCACTGACAAATTCAGAACCGCTTTTCAAATGCTGAAAGTGCCCAAAACAACACTACACAGTACCATACAAAGTTAGAAAACAGTCAACTTGTACACATATTTAAACAAGGAAATCTAATTTTCATTACATCTTCAAACTTTCCTCACAGTCACAAGTTAGTATGAATTTTTAATAATTAATATTATTCTCAGTTCAATTTTAAACCATCTCACTTTAATAACATCTGAAAAAGGGCAGCAGTAATGTTCTTGCTGAGGTTAGTAACTGGATTTTAATGTCTTGTCAACCGCACAGTCACACTCAGGACAATCTCAGTGAGGTATGAAATAGGAAGTGTATCAATTACTTCCCACACATCAACCACTGTCCATGTGAACAGATCCGTAAAAAGAACCAGTCAAGAAAACATGACTTTCAGTCTAAAACCGTCACGCACCTTATCCACGACCTTCAATGAGAGACGGGAGGGAGAGAGAAAAAAAGGAGACAGAACCTTAACCCCTTCACTGCCCCAGCCTGTAAAATTTCTAGGCTGAAAGATGCACAGACACGCCTGCAAACAGTATATTTTTCGGTCCTATAAACTTTCAATGCTATGCATTTTTATGAAAATCTTTTCACATGCCAATGCAAAAAATGAAAACAAAAAGGCTTAAAGGTTTCAAATTTCGCATTTTACTGGTCATTTTCAATCAAATCATGGCAGTGAAGGGGTTAATGGTATTAAACTAAAGGTTCATGCAGCCCCCGCCCCCTTAATAAACCAATATGATAATTTATGTACTTACCCGGAACACAAATTCCTCATTCCATTTTGGATTTAGTGTCTGAAAAAAAGTGATGAACAGATGCATTTTATCTTTCACCGAGTGATCAAATGATACATTTTGCAATTGTTTTCATTTTTCTTCTAAAATAAAGTAACGAAAAAACAGCACACACACACACAAAATTACAACAACAAAAAACATAAATTTATGAAAACGTCAAGTTGAGTTAATATCTGCACTATGCACCTTCTGAAAATTAAACACATTCAATAACCAAAGAAAGAGTTTCTGCCAAAGCAGTTAAAGTGAATTTTTAAATTCTTTACAAAGAGAAATAGTTTTCTAAAAGATGCCTATGATTATGAAGCAAGAGAACAGGACGTAACTGCAGTATTGAGTAATGCATTTTGCTTCAGTGAGCTAGAGCCAGTATGTGGTACGCCTTTTTACACCAATAAGGTCATTACTGTTTCCTCACTAAAAATAAAAAAAATAAAAATTAAAAAAATTAAAGAGAAAGAAGGAAACTACTTTGGTAATAGATTTTTTTCTTCAGAATCTGTCCAGCTATCTGTCCTCATTAAAAAAAATATTAAAAAAAGAAGAAGAAAAAAACAGAAAGGATGAAACTACTATGGTCACTGAAATCAGAATCTGTCTGAGATTATAGTGAGAACACAATGCCCATCCCGCTTCCACTCCAATGCCCCTTGAAAACAAGGAACTATCATATATAACATATATGACAGAAGGGTAGTGTTCAGAAAATAATCCAAAAAGAAATGTCTGATTTTGTTTTAAACTGCCAGCTGCATAAATTTTGTAACTGGTAGAGGTAGCACAACAAACAGAAACATGGAGTTGGTTCCAGTAATTCTTGGAGTCTGGTAAGAGAAAGAGCGCTGACCACTGGACTTAGCATGGAAGGATGGTATTCTGAACACTTGGGTGTCTGCAGAAGAACAGAGCTGGTGGGAAGGAGTGTAAAAGGAAAGAAATGTCTGTAAGGTAGACAGGTAGTAGTCAACATTCCACTCTTTACACTGACAGTGACACAGATAATAACATTAACAGACTTATATAGTTTCACACTCAAGAGCATCCAAGGTGTCAGGCCTACTTAGCTGCAGTACCTTTTTGACGACTCTAGTCTGCTTGGTGTCGATGAGCCCCTCCTCCCTGTCTCCTCGGTACAAGGAAATCCTCACATAGGGGTCACTGCAAATCATCATGGATACATAACCATACTGTAGTATACATCATGCCTGTCATCATCTACTTACCCAGATCAAAGTCTTCATAACAAAATAAAACCACAAAATGCATGTTTTTTGTATGAGGTGCAGGTACTAAATTGTCTAAAACAAGAATCAGCACCACAACAACCACAACAAAACAAAAATCAACACTAACATAACATTAAAAAAGACAACCGCATACCTATATAACATAATACTTTTGGTTTTTGACATTGCAAACAAATACATTTTACAGTAACACACACACACACACATCTGTAATAGGTATCATGTACCAAGTGATCAATGTTAATCAATAAACACCATACATTATTATGATTATATCATATTAATATATATATTTATGTGTATGGCCTATCTGCACACCATGCACTTA
Organism: Alviniconcha marisindica; assembly: GCA_018857735.1. NCBI lineage: Eukaryota > Metazoa > Mollusca > Gastropoda > Provannidae > Alviniconcha > Alviniconcha marisindica. The sequence goes on along the minus strand of JABMCL010003443.1, from coordinate 172,757 downwards.
AGAAGTTGGTGATGAGAGTCATTTAACAGCATTACTTAATCAACAAGTTCCTTTTTCATTTGAATGATAATTACAGGTGAATAACTTTATTGACCAACTCCTAGCTGCCATTTTAACCAAGTCTGTGAATTGTGATGTAATGAATGTGACAAGCACATGTGACAGAAGTGTACGTTATGTCCCAAGACAACATTTTTTTGGCTCTTCGATGATAAAGAAAAACCTGTATGGCTGTGTCTTGAGGAGCTTAAATTCAAAGCAAAAACAAACAAAGAAACACTATACCAAGTTTTCAGGACAACCTGTATTTTTGCTTATACTTTAAAAAAAAGTTAAGTAACATTGACTGTATTATCACCATACAGTTTGGCATTTACTTTATTATTCAACTTCCAATTTTATCACTATTTGTTCAACTTCAAGAAAATTACAATATTTTCAATTTTATAACTATAACTGTTGTTCAACTTCAAGAAAATCACAATGGTAAGGTTTTTGCCTCATTACACAGGCTCTTTTTTCTTTCTTTCTTTTCACAAAAGAAAACTAGAACTTGTAGTTCAGAGTAAGACAAACAAAAGTATGTTGTTACCCAAAACACAGCAGTTAGTGCTGTTTCCCTAATTCTTGCATTGACTATAGACCTAAAAGCTTTCATCATAATAAAACAACTGCTGTGATTTTCCTCACAGATGAGTGCTTGCATCATTTTCTACAGATCTGTGGCTGGCAGCAATTTTCATATTATTTTATGTTCAATGAACCAGTCATAAGATGGCTGCTACTTTGAGAATTTCCGACATTCCAAATGATGGCAGATCAAAACATTGATAGCCATAGAAAGGTATTCAATCCTACGTATGACAATAAGCTGCCACATATAGTTTCCATGCTTTTTACTACCACTACTGTATGAATACTGCTAGCAACCTTTGTACTACATAATATAATAATATTTATACCCATGTAGGAACACAACACTGTCAACCATTTGTTCAGTTTTACTACTTATATAGTTATAGTTCGGCGGGGGGGCTGTGGGGATGAAATTTCTAACTGGCTGGGGAAAGGTAATAGCAAAAGTATTATGACAGTACAGGATAATCGTAGCGGTTCTCTCACACAGTGTGACAGTAAACAGACCATCACGGGAGGAGGTGGGGGGCTGCGAAATCTGGGTCAGGCGACCGTGCCGAATTTCAGCTCCTTACCTAAACACTTTCTGTAATGCAATCAGATTTACGTGACGTCAAGCAGTTTATTGAAGAAGAATGATGGAAAACACACTGAAAACTTCATACCTTGCCCCAAAAATGTCCTTTTTGGCAAGATTTACACCTTCGATGACTTTGATCCGAAGCAGTCGGGTGGTGCCCGAAGACTCATTCTGCAAAACATAGCAGACGATCGGGTAAGCTTCAGAAACGGCACTCTGAAAACAAACGAAGTTGCGAGAGAAAAACAAATTAAGCACGTACCTCGAACTCTGGCAAACCGAATATACTGGAATTTGAAGCCATAAAACCAGAAAAATAACACTACATCGGGCAAAACAAGACAGTCAACACAGTAAAGACAGTACACGACAATTGATGACGAAAGCACAGCAATACGCAAATGCCCCGGATGTTGCGAAATCTCGGGAAAGAAAACAGCTGTCTGCTGCTCTTGGTTTATGGTCACGCTGATGTGATGGTGTTATAGAACCAAAACTCAAACAAATTGGATTCTGGAGCTATGTCATATGAGTTTCACGAACATACATTTGAAGTTGTCACCGTGGAATATTGTCAACAGTGATTTTTCTTTTGATTTTGAAGATTGAATTTTCTGTTAAGTTTACCGCTGAGTCTAAATTCGAGTCATAAATTTTGTCTTTACTTCAATATGATACGATAGGACTGTAGGCTGTGGCGGTATGTTGATGCACTGACTCATTTCTCTGTCAGTGTTGCGCTGTTGCACAACTGATAGCCGAGACTATTCTCAGTGAAGGGAATGGCGAAGTGAAATATTTCCGGGTGAAAAGGCTACAACTGAATCAGTTGCCGCGTCTCAGTCCCGGCTTCCGGCAGTCACACTGACTGACACGGCGCCGGACGGGGACGGCCACGGCAGGCCGCGTAGAAAGTCCCCAGCCAACGAGTGACGTGCGACGATGTCATCAGTGCCGATTGCGAAATACACAATATCAGTGATACAGGGCTGCTAAACTGCTCGCCAGTCAAAATCGCATAGCTGCTACAGCTGTGGCGTGCCGTCTCTACCCGGCTGCCTTAGTCGGAGTACTTCTACCGTATCATTGACACGACCCTTGATTTGTCGATGCCAAAGGGAGCCTCCCTGAGTCAGTGGCGGTTGTCAGTCACTAACTTCAGTCTGAGAAAAGAGTAGCCCATTTTCCCTAGTGGGTCGGGCGCGGCCCGCCACTCAGTGACAGCCGTGCGGACACACGGCGACTAGTCAGACTGACACGAGTCCCGCGGCCTTGACACTGACACGGCGGGACGGGTCGTGAAAACTGACTTAAAAGATTGGAACAGTGACACTGACAGTTGTGTCACACTAGTCACACACACACACACACACACACACACACACCACACACACACACACACACACTGACACACACACACACTGACACACACACACACACACACACACACACACACACACACATACATACACACACGTGACTGTGACTGGCACTGACACACACACTCACGGCTCACACAATGACACACACAAAGACACACACACACACACACACACACACACACACACACACACACACACACACACACACACACACACACACACACAACACACACACACACACACAGCACTGTGGCACAAACACCTGCTAAGCCGGAACTAATCGCGGCTTGTTTTTACCCCAAGGTTCACTTGCGTGGTATTGTCTGATCGAGGCGCGGCGGCTGTAACTCGGACAGACAGGCAGGGGTATGATCAGCATAGACTACTGATAACTCGCCCAGTGGCTCGAACATGCGTTTATTCATTGCCGCACCGTTATCATCAATGGTATCAGCAAGGCCGGTTGCCGTGCTCATCATACTAGTTAGTAGTTAGTGCTGACGTAATCAGTCCCAGCTAGCTGTTTCGAGTCATGCCTGTAGGCCCAACACACGAAATAATAATAATAATAATAGATTATTTATAGTGGCGCCCCATCTCAGTCGTAAGAGCCCGCAGCGCTTACAAAGACTAACCATAAGGATATGCTCATTTTCAGTATCGCACACCGCCCTAGCGCGCGCGCGCACACACACACACACACACACACACACACACACACACACACACAACACACACACACACACACACACCACACACACACACGCACACACCAAATACATGCATTACTGATGATGGCGGATTGGTAGAATGAGAGAAAACGACAGATCAGTATGCAGAAGAGAAGCGACCGTGGGTTTTTAGGTTTGACTTGGAAGAAGAGTCAGTGAAGACGAATGCCTGACAGAGAGACCGAGGAAGAGAGTTCCCGATCACAGGTCCGATGTATTGAAAGGATCTCTCCCCCAGGTTCCTCCTGCCCATCCTAGGAACACTGACGAAATATCCGAGGCGGAGCTAAATGACTAGTAATAAGGTTGTACAGCTACATGCGGTCTTTGCAGCAAATTAGCGTATGCAATATTCTCAAGTTGTTCCGCAACGACGACGTGAGTATGCATTTCTCGTTAATCAGTGCCAAACTACAAACTCGGTCGTGACGGACAACACCGTGACTGACAGGCCGGGCGAGCCACAACACGTATCGGTGTTTTGTACATGCAGTCCCGCTAATCGTAGCGGCTCACGAAACTCGGTTTAGAAATTCAGTGTAAACTTACAGTGCAGATGTTAAAGCTAAATTCTCGGTTTCAAGTTTCAAGTAAAAACGTCCCTTCTTGTACCCGTGTCAGTTAGACAAGACATGTTTAGTGACTGAGAAGGTCACTTCCTTTTAACACGAGAGCAAATGAAATAGCAATTAAGTCAGCGCCTGCGGCCACATTTCATGTCTACAACGGGGAGTTGTTGTTGTTGTTTGTTTGTTTTTGTACGTGAGAGAAGTAGTAAAGAGTCTAAGCCGGCGCGGCTGCATCGCGACACTGACAAGTCTGCTGCATGATTCCTCAAGGCAGGGCATTGCAGAACTCTGTCAGTAAAACAAAGTCCAACTCTACTCGTGAAGCATCTCGATGTTTACCTCACCCTACTTTCTCCTTGGAGCCGGAAGGGTGCCGGAAAGCGAGGCTTGGAGTAAGTGTATGTAAGCAAGGGCTTACACACACTACACACACACACACGTACGCACGCACGCACGCACGCACGCACGCACGCACGCACGCACATACACACATACATATTATATATCATCACATACAACAACACACAATGGACATACAGTAGTGTTGTGATTGGAGAAGAGTCAGTGAAGACGAATGCCTGACAGAGAGACCGAGGAAGAGAGTTCCCGATCACAGGTCCGATGTATTGAAAGGATCTCTCCCCCAGGTTCCTCCTGCCAATCCTAGGAACACTGACGAAATATCCGAGGCGGAGCTAAATGACTAGTAATAAGGTTGTACAGCTACATGCGGTCTTTGCAGCAAATTAGCGTATGCAATATTCTCAAGTTGTTCCGCACGACGACGTGAGTATGCATTTCTCGTTAATCAGTGCCAAACTACAAACTCGGTCGTGACGGACAACACCGTGACTCAGTGACCGGCTGGGCGAGCCACAACACGTATCGGTGTTTTGTACATGCAGTCCCGCTAATCGTAGCGGCTCACGAAACTCGGTTTAGAAATTCAGTGTAAACTTACAGTGCAGATGTTAAAGCTAAATTCTCGGTTTCAAGTTTCAAGTAAAAACGTCCCTTCTTGTACCCGTGTCAGTTAGACAAGACATGTTTAGTGACTGAGAAGGTCACTTCCTTTTAACACGAGAGCAAATTAAGTCAGCGCGAGAGCAAATTAAGTCAGCGCGAGAGCAAATTAAGTCAGCGCGAGAAGGGGGTATGGAAGTGCGGGGAAGAGGAAGTTTATATACCTATCACTTCACCGTCACCACCAGGATGACTCCTGAATTAGGATGGGCACCGATGAGAGCTATTCAGTTCTAATGTTTCGTTAATTGTGAGGGACAAAGTCACGAGACAGTGTCCACAAACCACAACCTTTTTGGAAGAGCCGGAAAGGAGAGCGGCCGAAGCGCAAATCGAGCCGGGGGCCTATTTCGCCTTTTTTCAAGACGCCTTACCGCGTACTTAGAATAGCCTAGACATCTACGTACCACTCCAGTCTCTACAACGTATCGTGACGTATCGTGACCTGGACCATGACCGAGACTGACTGACACGCACTCACAGTTACTTCAGATGCGCAGTAAGATCCCACTTTCCCTGGGAGTGACAGGCACCCGTAATCATATGTATATGACTGAGATGAACATTACTGCCGAGTCATTTTTGCTGGTTGAAACAACGTGAGGTTGGGCGGTCCCAGGTTGAACCGTACATGAGTATGTTGAGGTATTTCTCTTTCTGTCTGTCTGTCTGTCTGTCTGTCTGTCTGTCTGTCTGTCTGTCTGTCTCTCTCTCTCTCTCTCTCTCTCTCTCTCTCTCTCTCTCTCTCTCTCTCTTCTCTCTCTCTCTCTCTCTCTCTCTCTCACACACACACACACACACACACTCTCATACACACACACACACACAAACACCTCAACACACACACACACACACACACACACACACACCCCCACCCACACACACACACACCCACAACACAACACAACACAACACACACACACACACACACACACACACACACACACACACACACACACACACACACACAACGTCATGCACTGAGTCTACCCAACATGCCTACTGACACCCGCAAAGAGAGGAATAGCTGTGTGTCTCACTAAGTGTCTGTGCAGTCAAACCCATGACTGAACCTGTTATGAGATAAACTTCAGTTGGGGTGTGAAGATTCCTTTGGAGACGAGGGTCTCACGAGGGCATGGGTAATACCCCTTAACACCATAACGCCAAAGATCGCTGAAGCGAGCGAGTTGCTCTGTGAAGTAAAGGGACGGTAATATAAACGGAACTGCGGCCTCGTTTATCAGGTAGTTCCGTGTTCTCATGGTTAGCACTCATGCCGTACGCTCAGTCACGTCAGCGATCGCGCGACTGAGTTCAAACCGCGGCCGAAGATTAGTTTTATTCAGATGCTGCAAAACCAGCATAATAAAAAAATAGCAAGTTTTTCTTCTTTTTTTCTTTTTCTTTCTTATTCTTTATAAAATAATCTCGTTGAACGCTTTTAAGTTTTTCTCCTCCCTCCTTCCATTCCCCTCCCTACCCACCTTTACATCTATTTTATTCAGCTGCTGCAACACTCACATATCGTCGAAAATGTAAAACCGTTTTTCTTCTTTTTGTGTATATTATGCCTCTGTGCAAACATCCACATCATGGTCGGAAAATAGCTTCAGCATTTCCAATCCTGTGGGAGAGATGGCCGAAGCAGGTATTTTGCTATACAAACACAGAAGCAGACGCACATGCCATATCAGTACTACCCCCCCCCCCCCCCCCCCCCCCACACACACACCACCATCTCCCCATCTACCGAAGTCAAGCCGATGCAAAGCTACACGCACCTGTGCTTTGTTTACGTATCAGCCACAAGCAGTGTTTTAGTTTTTTGTCTTTTTTGTTTGCTTGGGGTTCAGTGGGGGCCCACTCTTCTGAGGCCTGGCCTACTGTGTGAAGTGTGAACATAGGTCCATGGGTTGCATTCCCGGCGAGTTTTGTGCACATGACCTACACAGCCAGGCCCTGTGGTTTAATGGCTAAACCCGAGTTCGTCGGCACTCGTATTAGCAAGTTCATCCGCCCGTCAACAGCTTACATGTGTAATGGCGTGGAGTGGTAGAAGGACAGGACACAGGCAGCGGAGTCAGTCAAAATGGAGACCACAGCAGGCGGCGACAGCAAACAGGCTTTATTCTACAGCAGCAGACAACTTTCTCAGCACACCCAAAATCCTCACGCGCACGCATAGATAAGAGAACTGCGCGGGCCGTAAGGAACACACGCTATCGTTACAATAAAATCGGCCCTCTGGAACACAAAATGGCTGACTATTGTGTTTCCTTGGCCCGCACAAATAGTTTCCTCAACAATAACTAAACTAATCAAAACATGAAATACATCAAATAAAAGCTACAGTTACAACCTTTTAAACCGTATAAACAAAATGTACACACATGACTTATTTAATTTACAACAAGAGTGGGAAGCGTGGCTTGCACCTATCTATAAGCAGATTGAGTCGTACAACTAAATCACAACTAACACAATGTACAAAACATAACTGTCGCTAAAACTTATATCAGAATAAAGAGCACGCTCCCACGGTTAAAATGGTACATAACAATTACAATACAAAGCTCGGTAAGAGAAGCAAGACACACTCAAAGACTAGTACTAAAACAATCGGTGCGAACTTTCGCCTGGGGCGCGTTATTTTAGTGCAGCAGCGCTGATAGTGATACCAAGTAGTCTATGAATACAACTTAGCTTCTACAGTACACAATACTTAATAGGTTAATTTCAACCCAAAATAAACACTAAACATGAAGTCAGCTAAGCAAAATACTATACGACAAAGCATTGATCGACACAGAATTACTTTAATCGAGTCAAAACA
>JABMCL010003443.1:87500-160000 GCA_018857735.1 Alviniconcha marisindica | reverse complement strand
GCAGGCTACATGTATCTGAAGACTGAAGAAGAAGCTCGATGACGCGGAGCGAGAGCACGCTTCTCGAAGGCCAAAGGTCAACACGATTCGAGCGCAAACTCCAAACACTGGTTTACGACATCCTTCCTCTAACCACCGCCGTATTTAGTTACGCCATAGGCTCCGGAAAACTGTCAGCAGTTTTTAGTTGGTGCTCAAACAGTAGTATGAGTTTGTTACACACAACTCAAATTATATCAGACGTTTGTATTATAGCTGACCATGTTGCTTACGCCAGCTCAAATAAAACCAAAATCGTCTGAATCGAGACGGAACTTCTTTTTTTAATTTCTTTTTTAACCAAGGATGGATGCGTCTCATGTTTACGTGCGTGCTTGGGCGCTGTGTTTCTTCCACCATGGACCTATAGATATATATAATATATACGTCCATGGCTTCCACAGCCCACACTCCGAGCATCGCTTTCCGGATTTCGTAAACCAGTGCTTGGAGTTTGATCAGTACCCAAACCTTTCGGAGGGCGCAGAGTTTTGAGGAAGGTGCCGGAAAGCGATGCTCGGCGTGTGGATCGAGCTCAAACTCCGAGCATCGCTTTCCGGCACCTTCCTCCAAACTCTGCCAGATTTAGTTACGCCACTGAAGGGGTACTCTTTATCTACGCCACTGAAGGGGCACTCTTTATCTCCGCGCAGCTGTCCACCGACGCGGTCAGCGCCCTCCTAAAGGTTCGGGTACTAATGTGACTGTAGAAGCAACCTAGCGCCCAAGCACGCACGTAAACATGAGGCGCATCCACCCCGGGTAAAAAAAAAGAGTTCCGTCTCGATTCAGACGATTTTGGTTTTATCTGAGCTGGCGTAAGCAACGTGGTCATTTATAAAACAAACGTCTGATACCATTTGAGTTGTTTGTAACAAAGTTACTACTGTTTGAGCACCAACGAAAAACTTGCTCGTTAGCTGACAGTTTTCTGGACCCTATGGCGTAACTAAATACGGCAGTGGTTGAAGAAGGATGTCGTAAACCAGTGCTCGGAGTGTGGATCGAGCGTAGTCACCACGGCATGGATGGGTGACCGTTACGTGCTAGGCTTTGCGTCCGCCCCGAGATTTCTCCGGAGTCAGAATTCTGTGCAGACTCCTTCGGATGAGACTATAAACCGCGGTCCCGTGTGTGTATGTGTTATTCAGAAAGGTTACATATATGCACGTTAAATATCCTGTAGTCCATGTCGCTACTCGGATCGAAAATGATCCAGTTTAGTGCAGCCGACCATAAACATAACTTGTTGGCCTACTGTAGTGTTCTGACAGTGGCTGTATAGTGTGCACAAAGACTCGAGAAGCGTGTCTGACACAAGGACTGGCATAGAGACAAAAGGACGATACAGAGACAAAAGTTCGGCACAGAGACAAAAGGACGGCACTAGGACGGCATAGAGACAAAAGGATGGAGACAAAAGACGACACAGAGACAAAAGGACGGCATAGAGACAAAAGTTCGGCACAGAGACAAAAGGATGGCACAAGGACGGCACAGAGACAAAAGATCGGCACAGAGACAAAAGGACGAACAGAGCACAAGGACGGCATAGAGACAAAAGGATGGAGACAAAAGGACGACACAGAGACAAAAGGACGGCACAGAGACAAAAGTTCGGCACAGAGACAAAAGGATGGGGCACAAGGACGGCACAGAGGCAAAAGGACGGCACAGAGACAAAAGTTCGGCACAGAGACAAAAGGACGGCATAGAGACAAAAGGACGACACATAGACAAAAGGATGGAGACAAAAGGACGACACAGAGACAAAAGGACGGCACAGAGACAAAAGTTCGGCACAGAGACAAAAGGATGGCACAAGGACGGCATAGAGACAAAAGGACGATACAGAGACAAAAGTTCGGCACAGAGACAAAAGGACGGCACTAGGACGGCATAGAGACAAAAGGATGGAGACAAAAGGACGACACAGAGACAAAAGGACGGCATAGAGACAAAAGTTCGGCACAGAGACAAAAGGATGGCACAAGGACGCCATAGAGACAAAAAGATGGAGACAAAAGGACGATACAGAGACAAAAGGACGGCATAGAGACAAAAGGAGACAAAAGGACGACACAGAGACAAAAGGACGGCATAGAGACAAAAGGACGGCACAGAGACAAAAGGACTGAGAAAAAAGGACGGCACAGAGAAAGAAGGACGACACAGAGGCAAAAGGACGGCACAGAGACAAAAGGACTGAGACAAAAGGACGACACAGAGACAAAAGGACGGCATAGAGACAAAAGGAGACAAAAGGACGACACATAGACAAAAGGACGGCATAGAGACAAAAGGACGACACAGGGACAAAAGGACTGAGAAAAAAGGACGGCACAGAGACAAAAGGACGGTACAGAGACAGAAGGACGACACAGAGGCAAAAGGACGGCATTGAGACAAAAGGACGACACAGAGACAAAAGGACTGAGAAAAAAGGACGGCACAGAGACAAAAGGACGATACAGAGACAAAAGGACGGCACAGAGACAAAAGGACGACACAGAGACAAAAGGACGGCACAGAGACGAAAGGACGGCAAGACAGCATGCACAGAACAGTACCCGCCACTACCCCTCCAGAGAAAACTCGGCGTTAAACAGTTAAGTGAAACCAACGAACGACTGCACAACGCCTGTAGGATGGGTGCTTATAATCTTGATCATAGTTTGTGTGCAATCATTCTCCTGCCTCATTTAAGGCTTCCACACTTCCACACTTTTGAGCTCCCCCCCCCCCCCCTCCCCCCTCCCTTTTTCCCCATCCCTAATAAGCCTCACAGTTTCTGTGGACGTTAAGCAACATGTTTACTTACTTACTTACTTACATTTTTTGGCGTTATAAGCTGGTAAGCAGAAAGGCCTCGGCTCGATTCCGCTTCGGCTCTCCTTTCTCTTAAAAAAGGTTGCGGTTTGTGGACACTGTCTTGTGACTTTGTCCCTCACAATTAATGAAACATTGAAATGGCTCTCATCGCTGCCCATCTTAATGCAGGAGTCATTCTGGTGGTGACAGTAATAATAATAAGGTATATTTATCATGCGCTCAGATCATACATATTAACCTAAATACAACATGCTATACACACGTAGAGGACAGTCCTGCCAAAACAATTTACATAAGGCATTATATGGAAACACGCACGCACGCACGCACGCACGCACGCACGCACGCACGCACGCACGCACGCACGCACGCACGCACGCACGCACGCACGCACGCACGCACGCACGCACGCACGCACGCACGCACGCACGCACGCACGCACGCACGCACGCACGCACGCACGCACGCACGCACGCACGCACGCACGCACGCACGCACGCACGCACGCACGCACGCACGCACGCACGCACGCACGCACGCACGCACGCACGCACGCACGCACGCACGCACACACACACACACACACACACACACACACACACACACACACACACACACTGACTGTAGCAGAAACTGGGTATTGATGTTAGTTGGGGGTGGTAATACTGTGAGAAGAGGAAGGCGTTCAGTTTGGCTTTAAAAGATGACAGGGCTGAGCAGTGTCTAAGGTCTTGTGGGAGTCAATTCAAAATGTGGGGTCCCAAGCAAGAGAAAGTGCGAAAGCCACGAGTCTTGCGTTTGTATTGCTGGATTTTCAGCATGCGGATGTCAGAAGAAGAGCGTAGTGTATGAGACGGAGTGTAGACACGCAGCAGTTCAGAGAGCTAAGCAGGACCAGAACCATTTGCAGCACTGAAACACGCACAAGAAACTTTACACTTAATACGTTCTGAAATGGGAAGCCAGTGCAGCTTTTCCAGGAGAGGTGTTGAGTGGTGGTGGCGGGGTGCCAAGAGAATGAGTCTTGCAGCAAAGTTTTTTTTTTAATTTTTTTTTTTTTTAGGGAGGTTGGATGCCAGAATTAGGTGTACCCATGAGGAGACAGTTGCAGTAGTCAAGCCGTGGGAGGATATAGGAAGGAACAAGAGTCTTGGCTGTAGCAATAGGTATATCATCTCCCTCTTCCCCCACCTCCACACCCCCTCTTCCCTTAAGTAAGCAAGCATGGTGCTTAACGTCCACAGAAACCATAAGGCTTATTAGGCACGGGGAGAGGGGACGGGGGGGGGGGGGGGGGGGGGGGGGGGAGGGGGGGGGGGGGAGGGGTATGGAGGGGGGGGGGGGGAGAGGGAGATTATATACATACATAATCGCTACACTGCCACCACCAGAATGATTCCTGCATTAAGATGGGCAGCGATGAGAGCCATTTTAATGTTTCATTAATTGTGAGGGACAATGTCCCAAGACAGTGTCGAGAAACCACAACTTTTTGTGGCCTTCTCCCCGTCCCTACTAGTAAGCCTTGTGGTTTATGTGGACGTTAAGCACCCTGTTTACTTCACTTTTGACTCTGCTTGATTCCTCCAAGGCACTGGACACAAACACAACAAGGCTCCACCAAAAGCAGATAAGTGTCCTAGTTCTACATCCCACTTTTCAACGTTTAACTGTTAAGTGTCGTTTTGTAGCTTGATAAGGGGGATTGCCCCGAAAATTCGCCTGTTCTGACAAATAGATAGCGTTTGTTTGAATTTGTACGCATTTGGATAAACTTCCACACAAATTCATAACATTAAACTATTTCAGTTCTTCGGCGTCCTACAATGCTCCAACACATCTACGCAAATTCGTAACATTAAGCTGCTTTCTTCAGCGTCCCGAAACGCTCCAACGCATGTACGCAAATTCGTAACATTAAACTGTTTTCAGCATTGCGAAAGCAGCAGCTACACAAACAAGTGATGCTCTTGAACTCATTAGCTTCGCACAGTCAGCCGTCCAGCTCTTTCGCAATCTGGGACATTAAACGTCAACAAAGACCGCACGTAAACTTGCAACGATCGTTCCCGGACGCCTTGTTTGACACTACAGTTTCAAGCACGATCTGTAATTGTGTCACGCCGCACACAGCCAATCGAAGTCCAGCCAGGCATATTACGAGTATATGCGTACGACAGCAATGAAATCTATCCATGTGTGTGGGCTGCTGACGTTTAAAAGCAAGCACGCTCATAGGCTGTGTAATATTCGTCCATTACCAAGCCTGCTGGGAGGCGTTAATTGATATCTAGTCGGCTGGAACAAAGAGACACTAGCTTTTCTATAATAATAATAATGATATTGGACATTTGTATGGCGCATGATCCCTAGCCAAATCTAAAGCACAATACGCCGCACACAAAAAATAAAATAAAATAAATAATAATAATTATAATTACAAAAATGCAGAAACAGACAATAGACAAAATAAAAAAAAAGGTCTCAGGCCATACAACCGCGAAACTGCGCAATAATTTACATACAACATTTTCAGTAAATAAGCACATGCATCACATGAGTAAACTCTGATCTGGGCACACATACGTAATACAAGTAGATACACTGCAAACACAAAAATGTGTGTGTGTGTGTGCGTGTGCGTGCGTGCGTGCGACTGGAAACAGGGATGATTTTTGTTTTTGTGGTGTGTGTGTGTGTGTGTGTGTGTGTGTGTGTGTGTGTGTGTGTGTGTGTGTGGTGTGTGTGTGTGTTGCGTGCGTGCGTGCGTGCGTGCGTGCGTTCTGTCACCTTCCCTGTACTGCAGGCTCGGGTGTTATGTATTTTTGGTTCTGCTTCCTTACTTCCCTTCGTCTGTCACTGTGTGATAGCTCTATATTTCAATTTTATATTTACATAAGCCTCTTTCACATATTGACTGGTCATGTAGCGCGTATGTGCTGTGAGTGTGACTGGAAACAGAGATGGGTACAGCTGTTTTTGTTTAGTTTGTTGTTGTTGTTGTTGGTGGTGGTGGTGGTGGTGGTGGTGTGTGTGTGTGTGTGTGTGTGTGTGTGTGTGTGTGTGTGTGTGTGTGTGTGTGTGTGTGTGTGTGTGTGTGTGACAATGAGTGTGTGTGCGTGTGCGCGTGTGACAATGAGTGTGTGTGCGTGTGCGCGTGTGTGACAATGTGTGTGTGTGTGTGCGCGCACGCGCGTGCGTTCGCGTTGAATTTTGAAAATATGTGCATTTAAAGAATGCGTAAGCGCTTAGGGCCTGTGCGGGTTAGGCGCTCTCAAGTATCCATTATCATTATTATATTTCATTACACTGGTAATTGTGAGAACTGTTTATTATATAAATGTCACATAGAGATGTGACACTAATGTAAACAACAACGACGGGGAGTTGAAGTGAACCGGGAAGGTATAAATTAGGCAGAATTTCTGGCAGTAAGAGAACCACGCAAAACCATATTCTGACATACTCCAGGCCTAAACAGAGAACCTTTGATAGTGCTGGATGCTCAGCCGTGGGGAACTTGAATTTCTGCGTCCGCTGTACTCTACCGTGAGGATGTTTCCGTGAAGTGCGTAAATTCAGGACTTTTTATTACTTTGGATCGCTAATCAACTCCATTGTCTGTTGACCTTTATGCAGAGAAGGGAACTTAAAAGAAAGTTCGTCGATTTTTTTCCAGCCGTACCTTCCAAAGTGCAGCAGGAAGTAACCGATTATTTTCACAATTTACTCAACAGTGCTTATATCTATAAATGTTCCTTCTCTTCTTTGCTTTTTTTAAATTTATTTTAATTTTTAATTTTTTAAACTTGAAGTGGGTCAGCTACACTTTGAGGTAAATTGTAAAAATATAAAAATAAAAAATGTCCGCAAGAACATCCCACGGCGGCACATATTTCCGGAACCTACTTGAAAGGGAAACTGCTGGTAACATTCTTTGGCATTTTGCTTCGAGTCAAACAGGTCACCTGTGCGCACGCGGGCACATGTATTTACAGTGGGTTAGGGCTTGTGCCTTTTTTTTTCTTCCAGCCCTTCTTTTTCAAAATATAGAATTGTTGATTTTGTTGCTTTCATAATTATTTACGCGCTAGACATTTTTCAAACCGGAGTGGCATGTATGAGGTGGCGAAAGTGATTCACGGAAACTTGTGAATCTCTGCAACTGGTCAGATACACGACCGTCTATACCACACACACACACTCTCTCTCTCACACACACAAACGCACACACCATGCCACCTCTGTGATTTAAATTATTGTTTGGTTTGAGAACCGGTCAACAACAACAACAAAAAACATCTCCCCGACTGCCGATTTGTTTCCGGTATATGCTGTTTTAACAGGTAAAATACCGGTTAACGCGAGCTCAGACATGTGAACTTGCTTGCTTCGCCCAAGTCACCCGACATGCGTTCAAGACCTATTTTCAGTATCTGCTTTAGAGTGGAGTAACAAATGTGGAATATTTACACCAAAGCGTTATTTTAACCTCAAATTTTGGACATTCTACCGCAGCACCTCCCCTCCATATTGCGTACACTCTCACCCCCCCCCCCCTCCTCACACACACACTCCACGTCGACCCCCTCTGTCTCTCTCTCTCACACACACACGGACGCACACATACACACAGAGACGCACGCACACACACACATAGACGCACACACACACACACACTCCGCGTCGACCCCCTCTGTCTTGCCTGTCTCACACACACACACACACGCGCGCGCGCGCGCGCACACACACACACACACACACGCACGCAAATAAAACAAAGACACACAATGATGTCCATAACCTTTATTTTTATTTTTCTCTCTTGTTCACAATTTCTCCCTGCCAAGAGGTTCTTGGACTCTTGAATTCGGCCCCACGTGAAAAATAAACACCAGTCAAGTTTGACGGTAAGTTTTGACTCTAAAACAAGACTGTTCTTTGTTGAAATGTTCCGTAAATTTTCAACTGTAAAAAAAAATCATTTCGCCACATCAAAGCATTGCGACTGCCTTTTAATCACTGTACATGTACTTTCAATGAGCGTGTTTCCAGTCCAAAATTGTTGCTATTAGGACAGAGAAACACGAATACAAAGCATCATACTGAAAAACAAAAACCTGACGTTAGTACAGAGAAACGCAAAGCATCATACAAATCAGAACGAATGGTGGAACCCGTGTTCTCCTTTGTATGAAGCTGGTTCAAGTTAGCAAAAAAAAAAAATAAAAAAAAAATGACGTTAGAACAGAGAAACACAAAGCATCATACAAATCAGAACGAATGGTGGAACCCGTGTTCTCATTCGTATGAAGCTGGGTCAAGTTAGGCGTTCAGGTAACTTCGCCTTCAGACGCTATAGGTTATGGGTAGTGGTAACGTGGGTCACACACTGTGTTCGTTCGTGTAACAGCAGAATACAAACACAGTGTGCTCACGTGTGAGTGGTGGGGGGGGGGGGGGGGGGGTACTGGGACTCAAACAATACATTATTACACTCCGCCGAAAATCAGTCAAGTGTAGAATCGAAAAGTGACTAAAAAACTAAACAAAAACAAACAAAAATCTAGCAGCAATCTGAAGCAATCTTTCAAAAGAATATTTTTAAAACAGTTCGGTAAAACAAAAACCGATTTATGCGTCGTTACTAAAACGGCCAAGCTTATTCAGTTAAGAGTTATTTTCTAAGCAAGCTCTGGGAAGAACTTATTGCAGACGACTCGAACAAAGAGGACACATTTCAGTTTTAAAACGAGGACACATTTCAGTTTTAAAACGCAAGTAAGTAACTTGGTGTTTAACGCCCAGTCAACCAACGTCCGGAAGACAAATTATACAGAAGTTAAGAAACAATCACCTCCCCCAGCAGTTCTGATCATAGTACTATGATAAAAGCACGTAAAAGTAAAACAACAGACTGAAGTAAAAATCCGCCCAGAAAACGACCTGAAAACAATGCATCGCATCGAGCATTTAACAATGAACATGATGACCCTAATATACCACAATATGTAAGTAGCTCGTGCATCACTTAGAATGCGCTGTACAAAAACGAGAGAGAGAGAGAGAGAGAGAGAGAGAGAGAGAGAGAGAGAGAGAGAGAGAGAGAGAGAGAGAGGGGGGGGGGGGGGGGGGGGGTGGGGGGGGGGGCGTACCGGATTTTAACCCCTTCACTGCCATGATGTCACTTGAAAGTGAAAAATCTGAAACCCTTAAGCCCCTTGTTTTCTTGTTCACACTGGCATTTGAAAGGATTTTCATCAAACCGCATAGCGTTGAAAGTTGACGAGTTACAGGACCGGAAAATGTACTGCTCGTAGGCGCGTTAGTGCATCTTTCAGCCCGGAAATTTTACAGGCTCCGGCAGTGAAGGGGTGAACATCAAATTCCCCCAATTTTCTCAGACTGGATGAAATTTCCCGACCTCCACGTCACCCCACGGGGCAGCATTCAAGCGTGTGGCTATTGGTCTTGCAGGTCTGTTTGATTCGGTCAGAGCGAGGTCGTCGGTTCATTCTCAGACTGCGGTTGTGGCAGCTCGTTTTCCGGAAGCCGTGCCGTGGAAACGCACTGATATGACCAACGCCTGCAGAAGCCTCGTTGTCGGTCTTTTTCGTGAGGAAGTTGCCGTGCCGAGATTCTATCAGATCGTGGCACTCGGTTCACATCTGATGTGACGAAAGAGGTGTTCATACTCTCGTCAGTTGATCACTTCGCCACTTCCCCGTGTCATGCCCAGACGATTGGGACGGTTGAACAATTCAACGGCACGTTGAATAATCAGTACTATTAACATTACTATCGGTTCAGATGATGATGGCGAGTGAGAAATGAGAAACCGGATTGCGATACCTACGTACCAGCTTTGCCGTTTGCATACAGACAGATGGCAGTGTCACACATTTAATTTGAACAGTGCAGTTTCAAGTCAAATAAAACTTGTATCTTGCCTTTATGATCCATCCTTTGGCATCCCATTTTGCCGAATCCCCCTTCTTCAGATTACCTAACTTTCCAAGACCATGGGGAAAAAAAGACCGACAGTTTCCCCAAACTTTCCAAGCCCGGAAAAGGACACCAGTTTTCCCAAATGTTCAAAACCGGTACGGACCCCGGAGAGAGTTTTTTTGTTGCCGTAGTTGAAACTTTGCGATCTTTGATAAAGGACAGACGTCTCCCAAAGCAACTATCACCGCCTTTCGTGCGTGTGAACAACGCATCCTTCATAGTTAACACCGAAGGTATATATATATATATATATATATATATATATATATATATATATATATATATAAATAACAACATGACAAGGATGAAAAACCAGTGTACATACTTTGAAACGTGTAAGCCAGATTCTACGCATGTACACTTGGCTTCACCGTTGACCACACCAAATTGGGTTAGCCATACTGTGGCCGGCACTGTTCTCTGCCCCGAAAGAAAGCAGGGCGGCCCATTACGTGATGTCCGAAAAATCAACATAGGGCGACACGTAGGTTTTTTTTCGAGGCAGGAAACGTGTGAATTATATCGCCTTAACGTGTGATAAAATTACTTGCAGCATTATCTGTACGATCAGGTTTCTACACGTGTGTAAAAATCCCACGAAGTCTGAACATGATAGGGTAAAAATCTGTTTAAAAAAAAATCCGGTTTTATTTTTCTGACGCAACTGCGAACTTGAAATTCGACCAAGATCACCGACACTGGTATAAAGAAAACAACAAGAACCACCACACACACGTACACACAAAGAAAGCTCGACTATTATCATGCAAAGCTGAAAGATGTCACTTACATATATTAATGTCAAAAACAAACAGGAACAACAACAACAACAACAACAACACACCAGCGTTCAGGTGCAGAGCCTGGAAACGTTCAAGTTCAACTTGGAGGAAGGTGCCGGAAAGCGATGCTCGGAGTGTGCGTCAGACCGTGTCCCATGCAGGAACGAGCCACACAGACTCTGTCAGACCGTGTCCCATGCAGGAACGAGCCATACAGACTCTGTCAGACCGTGTCCCATGCAGGAACGAGCCATACAGACTGTCAGACCGTGTCCCATGCAGGAACGAGCCACACAGACTCTGTCAGACCGTGTCCCATGCAGGAACGAGCCATACAGACTCTGTCAGACCGTGTCCCATGCAGGAACGAGCCATACAGACTCTGTCAGACCGTGTCCCACGCAGGAACGAGCCATACAGACTCTGTCAGACCGTGTCCCATGCAGGATCGAGCCTGACTCTGTCAGACCGTGTCCCATGCAGGATCGAGCCATACAGACTCTGAACATGATCGGATCACAGCTTGCTGACAAAATACAACTGGTGGTTCTACCTTGCGGGCACGCCTGCAACACTGAAATTTAGAGTCGTTTTCACCGAACACCGCACAGGGGAAGTGTGAAGCTCAACGCAGGTTAGGATCGCGCAGAAATTCAAAGATCTCCCCGTGCATAATTATATAAGTCACCGAGCAAAAGAAATTTTTTACCCAAAAAGCAGAGTAAAAAAGAAAGAAAGAAAAAAAGTAAAAAAAAGACAAAATTAACCCAAAAAGCAGAGCTAAGAGAGAGAGAGAGAGAGAGAGAGAGAGAGAGAGAGAGAGAGAGAGAGAGAGAGAGAGAGAGAGAGAGAGACTCATTAACAACCGGTCGTCGGCAACACACAATCAAGCCACGAAATCATGACACAACCTCACAACCAACAGAAGAGACTGATGTCAGAACATCGTGACTGGTCACGCACTGATTACAATCATGTGCTAAAGCTTTCCGTGACGCCCGCTACAGAAAACTGTACAGTGAAACGCCAGCTATGACAAACCGGCTGATAACGAGACCACCTGCATGTCACCATGGCCACTGCCCGAAGGATAGTTAGTCAGTAACCGGATTGTAACGTCCCGTCAACCACACAGGGTCACCTCAGGACAGTCAAACTCAGGCCATAAGCAACCGCACATTTCAAAACTCTTCTCATCTAAACCGTTTGTCAAGTCAGTCCACAAAACCAATCACTCTCTGCAAATATAAAAACAAAACATACGAGCAGAAACGTCAGACACAAAGTTTTGAAGAGTTAGCTTACCCCTGTTAAAAGAGCACATGAGCCAACGTTGTTCACGAAAACCGGTCGTAACACTTTCAGAAACTGTCTGTCAACTGTTCACAAAAGCTGGCCATGAACTGACATTGTAACAAACCACATGTCAGCTTTCACAAAAGCTGGCCATGAACCCCCCAGTGACTGACATTGTAACAAACCACATGTCAGCTTTTCACAAAAGCTGGCCATGAACCCCCCAGTGACTGACATTGTAACAAACCACATGTCAGCTTTCACAAAAGCTGGCCATGAACCCCCCAGTGACTGACATTGTAACAAACCACATGTCAGCTTTCACAAAAGCTGGCCATGAACCCCCCAGTGACTGACATTGTAACAAACCACTTGTCAGCTTTCACAAAAGCTGGCCATGAACCCCCCAGTGACTGACATTGTAACAAACCACATGTCAGCTTTCACAAAAGCTGGCCATGAACCCCCCAGTGACTGACATTGTAACAAACCACTTGTCAGCTTTCACAAAAGCTGGCCATGAACCCCCCAGTGACTGACATTGTAACAAACCACATGTCAACTTTCACAGAAGCTGGCCATGAAACCTCCAGTGACAAACACGTGGATCTAGTTTTCCATTAAAAAAAATTAAAATAAAAACCTCACAAACAATCTGAAGCAGAGCTGACTGTCAGTAATCTCAATAAAAAATTATTTTTTTTTTAAATACACAAAAAGATAACCTTTTAACATGACATAATAAATAAAAGGTTAAATCACACACTTATGTGACAATACAAAATACATACATATTTTCAGGGTAGACCCTCTTTCCTCAATCAACAGGCAGCTAATCAACAAACAATGAAAGGGGAAAACCAACAACAACAACAACAACAAAAATGCTGGCTTTCACTGTTTCAGTTGGTTCCATTTTGGACCAGAAGTAGAGCAGGGTCCAACTGGTGTGCATGTGAAAATGACATGAAAGGAGTCTACCGACAACATTTGCACTAGTTTTATAGGGTCACATGACAATAAAAGTTCTTTTCAACAATTTGTGTCTTTTGATCCACCGCAACAGAAGTGATTTTAAAAGAACAAGAAAAGACTCTTTTTCTTCTCTCTCTCTTCCTCGGACAAGCATTAATCCACTCAGGTCCAATACAATCATACATCTATCCAGCTTCCTTGCCCCCGATAAAAAAAACTGAAATAAAACAACAACACAACACCCAAAATAGATCCTTCTAATTGCAACACAGTGAATATTTTTTTTTATAGATGTACACTGCAATCAGCAACAAATATAAAAGTCACAGGAGAATAAAACATGTAAACAATTGTCTGGAAGCTTATCAATCAATAGAACTTTTTTCTTAATGCCATTTTGAGAGACTTCAGTATAAAGGCAATGCTGCGTTTTGATGGGGTGGTGGTGAGAAAAAGCAATCTATTTTTGGAACATAAACCATGCAACCACTATCAATATTCCAACCCTTGTAAGTTTCCAAGGAACCAGGTAACCACAAGATGCAACAGGCACTAAACACACATGTTATATGATGACATTTCAAATAAAAAATCAGAGTAGGATCCACTGAGAAAGGTGAAGTTTTTTTTTATGACAAAATAGAAGAAGAAGAAAGAGAAAGAAAAAAAGAAAAAAAGAAGAAAAAAAAGGGGGGGGGGGGGGGGGGCTGGGGGGGAGGGGGAAGGAGAGAATGAAAGGTTTTCGTGCAGTGCCTGTGTAATGTAATATAAGCATGAGAGTTATCGTGTGCAAGTGTGTGCGTGTGTAAGGGAATCAAACCAACCACCATTACCAAATGAGGCAACTGAACAGTGAGCCAGTCAACTAATGAACAAGTCACCCTGCAAACCAGATTACACGACAACTAATAAAGCAGGAACAATACTGTTCTGTTATTTTTGACCACAGTCACTTCTTTCTTTCATTGTCTGTTTTCCTGCTTAAACTCAGTGAACAGGAGACTGTGGAGGGAATGAAACAGCTTGGCCCACCCCCCACACCCACAAAAAGAGAGGAAAAAGAAAACAAATCAATAATATACCAAAACAGGACGGACTTGCAGCCAACCTTTCACACTCAAAATGGTCAGATTTCCTAGACAGTTTTCTGAAGGGTCTAGCTTGTGGTCTCAAACAGGTTATCATTTTCTGAAGGGTCTGGTGGTCTCAAACAGGTTATCATTCTCTGAAGGATCTTGTGTACACAGGTTATCATTCTCTGAAGGATCTTGTGGTCTCAAACAGGTTATCATTCTCTGAAGGGTCTTGTGGTCTCAAACAGGTTATCATTCTCTGAAGGGTCTAGCTTCTGGTCTCAATCAGGTTATCATTCTCTGAAGGGTCTAGCTCATGGTCTCAAACAGGTTATCATTCTCTGAAGGGTCCTGTGGTCTCAAACAGGATATCATCCTCTAAAGGGTCTAGCTCATGGTCTCAAACAGGTTATCATTCTCTCAAGGGTCCTGTGGTCTCAAACAGGTTATCATTCTCTGTAGGGTCTTGTGGTCTCAAACAGGCTATCATCCTCTGAAGGGTCTAGCTCATGGTCTCAAACAGGTTATCATTCTCTCAAGGGTCCTGTGGTCTCAAACAGGTTATCATTCTCTGTAGGGTCTTGTGGTCTCAAACAGGTTATCATTCTCTGTAGGGTCTTGTGGTCTCAAACAGGTTATCATCCTCTGAAGGGTCTAGCTCATGGTCTCAAACAGGTTATCATCCTCTGAAGGGTCTAGCTCATGGTCTCAAACAGGTTATCATTCTCTGTAGGGTCTTGTGGACTCAAACAGGTTA
The DNA here is from genome assembly GCA_018857735.1 of Alviniconcha marisindica. Classification (NCBI taxonomy): domain Eukaryota; kingdom Metazoa; phylum Mollusca; class Gastropoda; family Provannidae; genus Alviniconcha; species Alviniconcha marisindica. The sequence goes on along the minus strand of JABMCL010003443.1, from coordinate 145,238 downwards.
TCATCATGCAAATTTCATGATTTTTCTGTTTACAGTCTGACAGACCCTAGAAGGCAAAGAAGAAAAACAGCAGCAGCAGCAGCAGCACCACCACCACCACCACCACCACCACCAATAAACAGCTATGAAAAGTTCCTGCTGCATATGAACCCTTTTCATTATTACATCACTGTTTCCAATTTTTAAATGCAGGCAAAGCCAATTAAAAGCGCACGCACACACAAACATGACTACACTTATTTACAAATCAGGCCAGCATCTGCCCACCAAAAATAAAAAATATATAAAAATAAAGCAAATAATTTCCTCTCTTTTGGGGGGCTGAGGTGCTGTTGTGGCTGATATTATTCACCATTACAAAAATGATGCATAAATAAAATCTTTGGGTCTAAAATTCCAAGCTTCAAAACAAAACTGATCAGCTTTCTTTGGTATATATATATATATATATATATTGTGCAGAGAATGTAGGGCTGGTTACTCATTTGGGAACAACTCTGTTCCACACCTCTGTCTAAATGACTCCACATACTGCCTACATTGCCTTGGAGGATTTGCTAGGGTACAAACAACTGGGCCTTTATTCTAAAAACAACAACAACAGACTTACTAGCCTGCTTCTAAGGATGGGTGTGTGTGTGTGTGTGTGTGTGGGTGTGTGGGTGGGTGGGGATGGGGGCGGGAGCTATGACCACCGGAGTGAGGGGACCTGCTTATTTGATTCTGGGGGTCTCCTCGGCTGGACAAGAGACTGAGCCTCGATGGCTGTTCTCAGAGATGATGACGATGATGATGATGATGATGATTGCTTTATACAGCACTATTCTTCACTCTCGAGCAGACTCACTGCACTTTTGTTGCATGCAGTTTGAAATGAGTGACTAGCTTTTCACAGCATATTTTTAGTGTCCACTGTAGCGGTGTACGTACAGCGCTGTTTGGTTGTTACGTGGCAGATGCCATGTGAAGCTGCTGCCATCTTGGCACGTTTTGTGCACATCATAAGCCATTCATGTCATGTCACTTCATGCAAAGCCATGTATTATGTAGCGTGTGTAGCTGTAAGAGTCCAGGGTCGTCTGACCTCAGCGCCTGGCCAAGTCACAACAATGCTGCCACCCAACTCTGCAAAACCATCAGGTTTTCTTGGGTCTTCACAAACCCCGTCAGCACAACTGTCCCCACCACCAGGAACTTGCGGGCAGCATGCTGAGGATGTTGTTAAAAACATATAAAGTTAAATACAAACTCTTCAGAACTGCCTCCGTCAAGAAAAATAATAATTAAAAAAATCAGCTGCTGAGTCAGACCGAACGGAATGACTGATAATATCTATTTATATATATACATATAAACACAAACAGCAACACGCAGTTGTCAACGCCATTCAGTTTTCACTTTCATCAGAACAAAAGTCAGACCCCAACTCCCATCAACCGCAGGAGTCTAGCCGCGACTGAGAAGAAGAAGAACTACAGGAGTCCAGGTGGGGGTCTTCTTCTGCTGAACTCACATTTTGATTCTTGCTACACACTGGCAAACTGGTCAGCAAATTCTCACACAACAATTCACGACAGGCCAGTTAAAGCATGCGCTCATAAAAACCGCTGACTCTTTTCACTCAGTCAAAATTTTGATTTTGCACCCCTTTGGAAAAAAAGAAAAAAGAAAAAGAAAAGAAAAAAGCGGGGGAAGGTGGGGTCTGAACTGACATCTGCTGCAGTCAGACAGGCATTGTTAAAGAAACCAAACACAATCTGCTTGCACAATCCAAAACAAAAAGTGCACAAATCAAACACACTCCACAGAGAAGCAGGGAAAGTAGTGCAAACTGCACCAATGTGTCGCTGCAAACTAACGTATCACCTATGATAGATACCTGCGCTGGCAGGACGCAGGATGCATGTGCAGAAGCAGGTTACGAACAAGCAAAAGCAGCTTTAAAATGTCACACTTCACATGCCAGGCCTTGAACCCAGGCACAGCGTCACTCGATCAACAACAAAGAGCATACACGGTCCAAAGACCCACCTGACTCAGTGGCAGGCGGACAAGTTACCTTTCTGTCACTCTCCCCTTTTAACCCAGGTGCTTGCGGGCAATGCAAGGTGCGACTAAAAAAAACTTGCTCATGTCGGGTAGTTTGATATAACAGCACTGTGGCCTTCTGCACTACCTGCTACTGTTTGTATGACACACTGTAAAGAACCATGATGCCTATAGGTATATATATATATACACACACACACGGCAAGCTGCGCAAAATCTCAACATGACCATTATTTCAAGCTTAGATGCTCAACATTAAAACAAGATTCAGATTCCGTGGAATAAAGTTTGCACCCTGACAAGATAACTCATCATAATACTGGACCATACAACACAACTCTAGCATATCATGATTACTCAGGCTCATCAGGTGTAGTCATGCGCTAATAATGTTTGATGGCAATAATGAAAATGATGATCAATTCATTTCCATAGTGCTTGGTTCCAACATTTGAATGCTTAAAAAAACATACATGTACACAAACAACAACAAACGAGCATGTTAAAAGGAAATATGTGAATCCATGAATTAATTTAAACAAGACTGTGCAAAATACAACTGACTGCAACTGTACAAGACTGCTGAAAAACACCCAACAGCAAATGGTTCAAAACCACCAAAGCAGATCACAGTAACCAGTGCCACAATGTTCTCCTTCACAGTAACCAATGCAACAATGTTCTTTACAGTAACCAATGCTACAATGTTCTCCTTCACAGAAACCAATGCTACAATGTTCTCCTTCACAGTAAACAATACCTCAATGTTCTCTGTCACAGTAACCAGTGCTAGAATGTTCTCCATCGCAGTAACCAGTGCTACAATGCCCTCCTTCAATGCTACAATGTTCTCCTTCAAAGTAAACAATACCTCAATGTTCTCTGTCACAGTAACCAGTGCTACAATGTTCTCCTTCACAGTAACCAGTGCTACAATGTCCTCCTTTACAGTAACCAGTGCTACAATGTTCTCCTTCACAGTAACCAGTGCTACAATGGTCTCCTTCACAGTAACCAGTGCTACAATGTTCTCCTTCACAGTAACCAGTGCTACAATGTTCTCCTTCACAGTAACCAGTGCAACAACATTCTCCTTCACAGTAACCAGTGTTACAATGGTCTCCTTCACAGTAACCAGTGCTACAATGTTCTCCTTCACAGTAACCAATGTTACAATGTTCTCGGTCACAGTAACCAGTGCAACAATGTTCTCCTTCACAGTAAATAATGCTACAATGTTCTCCTTCACAGTAACCAGTGCAACAATGTTCTCCTTCACAGTAAACAATGCTACAATGTTCTCCTTCACAGTAACCAGTGCAACAATGTTCTCCTTACCAGTAAGCAGTGGGGCAGGACAAACGACACCAGGATAAAACCAAACCTTGCTGCTCTGAATAAAAATGGTCTGCATTAAGACACAGAGTAAAAGAGGAAATAAACATTTTCCCTTGCGCCTCACTGTTCTGATTTCCAGTGGCAGTTCAGGTCCACCAGCGGGTAGCATCTGGATGTGCAAACCTCTGTGGACTGACAGCCACTTGTCGCCAGGCTGTGTGTGTGAACATGACAACACATGCGCTTGTTTCCCTTCTTATCCAACACTCGTGCATATCAGAATATCATACACAAAGCACAAAGGTCTTAAGCAAGAGACAAGACTGCATCTGTAGACAGACTGTCTCAAAGGAAAGACAACATATCCTGAAGACGTCAACACACACGTTTTTCCTAACTTAAAAAATAAAAATAAAATAAAAGAAGATTTCTTTACTCACGTGTCAATTTCTTTATCATACATCTTTATCACACAGGAACATCCTCTTATTGTTAATAATGGTCAACCTGCAAATTCATCGTTATGGTTTTACATCAGCATCGTATGAAACTTAATTTTTGACAATTTTTGTTCCTATCAATATCATCACACACCAAACAACAGGAAGGAAAACACAATAATCAGACCACCCAACTGAACTGCATACTGAAAAGAAGTTAGTAACTGGATTCTGATGTCCTGTCAACCACACAGGCAAACTCCAAGCACTGGTTTACGACATCCTTCCTTCAACCACTGCCGTATTTAGTTACGCCATAGGGTCCAGAAAACTGTCAGCTAACAAGCAGTTTTTTGTTGGTGCTCAAAGAGTAGGAAGTTTGTTACAAACAACTCAGATTATACCAGACGTTTGTTTTATAATTGACCATGTTGCTTACACCAGCTCAAATAAAACTAAAATTGTTTGAATCGAGATGGAACTATTTTTTTAACCTGGGGTGGATGCGTCTCATGTTTACGTGCGTGCTTGGGCTATACGTTGCTTCCACAGTCATATTAGTACCCAAACCTTTCGGAGGGTGCTGCAGAGATAAAGAGTGCCCCTTCAGTGGCGTAACTAAATCTGGCAGAGTTTGGAGGAAGGTGCCGGAAAACGGTGCTCGGAGTGTGCCACACAGGGTCACCTCAGGTCGATCAAACTGTCAAAAACAAATGCACACTTCAAAACTCTTCTCGTATATATATATATGTAAATGTTTTCTCAAGTCAAATCTACAAAATCAGCTCCTTCACAAATATAAAACATGCATACACAAACATCAAAAATATATTTTGAAAGAGTTTGTCCCTTCAGGATTGATTGCCCTTGTTAAAAAAGTATATAAGGCAAGGGCATGCCGGTCTTATCGACCACTCTGTCTGATTTATCGAAACCAGATTCAAGAAAGAACAAAAACTGTCTTGATTATACCTTATTATATAAATAATTAACTCATAAAAAGTAGTGCTCTTTACAGTCAACAACAACAGCTTCTTGCTGTTGCAGCATACATGAACTGGCCACAGACGACATGTTCGTCAATCAAAATAATTCATAAACAATCAAAACAAATACTAGGTACCTTAGATTCCAATGATGAGCGATGTAGAAAGTCAAAATACAATGCAAAGTTCCAATGATCTTTTCATGTGCATGCAATTATCGTTCTACATTCAACGATGTTGCATAATAATACAATATAAGAAACCCAAAATCTTATATATATATGTAAATCGTCATTTCATATTTATACTCTCATTGTCGACGGATACACACAGAAACAGAACAAGGAACCAACAGGAAAAGATTTCCAAGCAGGCAAGTGACTGGATTTTAACGTCCTGTCAACCGTACATGGGACCTCATGACAAGTACTTCCAGGTACAACTGAGAGTTAGATAGACCAAATTACAGTTAGTTAGAAATTGGATTTTCACATCCTGTCAACCGCACAGGGTCATATCAGGACGATCAAACTCTGTCAAAAGCAAATGCACACTGCTCATATCGAAACACTTTCCGTAGTCGAGTGAATGAAACCAATCCCAAATGATAGTACATCCTCAAAACATCAACACACACACATACAGATGGGCTTGGCTGATGTTTGAGTGTTTTGACACAAATTTGTTATCTACACAGCCACCTGAACCATAAACAGACATCCAAACAGTACCCCCCCTCCCCCACTAGAGAGAGAGAGAGAGAGAGAGAGAGAGAGAGAGAGAGAGAGAGAGAGAGAGAGAGAGAGAGAGAGAGAATATTCTCAGCAGATCCAAACTCTTAAAATACTTAACTGCAATACCATACTCCTCAATGGAGGTTCATTTTGCATTTTTCTCACATGCGAAAAAAGTTAATTAGAAAAAAGAAAGAAGTATCATTCACAATGAACAGTAATTAGAACACTACCATAAGAAAGTCGTCTCACATTTTGACATTATTGTTTGTGAACTTGATGTTCACAGTATACAGCATAACCTCAACCCCCCACCACCCCACTGAACATCCAGTGGCCCCTACCCCACGACACACTGTCTTATGATGATGCACCACCACCGCCCCCCCCAAAAGGACACACTGACTTGTGAAGATGCATCGCAAAACCCAAACTCCCCTCCCCTATTACCACCACCCATAAGACACTGATGATGTACCTGTGCTCCCAATGACCCCCCACCTTTCCATGACACGTTGTCTTATGATGCACCAGCGACCCCCCCCCCCCACCCGGACATACTGACTTATGATGCAACCCCCCCTCCCCCAGAAATGCCTTAAGATGATATGACAGAACATCCAAATTTGATAGAAAATGACCAAAATCTATGATAAAAGAATGAGGTTCACCGCCTTAGTCATTCTGGTGTGCACCCCATCACCCCCCCCCCCACCCCCACCTTCACAGTGTATTGAAAATGGTTACTGATGTCACTGGACTATATATATATATATATACCAAACAGTTCAGCAGGCATGTACACATAATACAGTTCATGACTCGTTTACTGATCAGTGCTGTGCGCATCACTGTTGCTTTCATTCCCCCCCTTTTCCACCCTTTGTGCAGGATTTTTACTTTAAAATATTCTCAAAACCTGAACCTGAAAACCATTTTTCCAGACCAGGTCAATGCTCACGGCAAGTACAACCGGCGCATGAGCAGTTTGAAGGCTGACGACTCCTGCCACAAGTACCAAATGACACAGCAATCTGAACCAGTTCTGGGAGTGGTGGTTTTAAATGAAAGATTTTGTAATTGCATTTTTCATCAGTAATTTGACCTCTTACCCCCAATTTTCTCCCCCCCCACCCCAATTTAAAAAAAAGAGTAATTTATTCTTACCCAGATTGTTTGCTGACCAATTACTATGAAAATCCCAAACTGTCCAAGACCTTGGCCAAGGACACCATTTCCACCAAACTTTCTACTAAATTCTAGGCTTTGAATTTTCTACAGCACACACACACTCACTGGAAGTGTAATCGTGAAGGGAGAGAACTGGACCTACCAGAACCAGGCAGCAATGCACACTTGTTTTTGGTGGCCTATAGTGGCTATACATTTCAAATGCAGGCAAAAAATCTCTGACGTCCGTCATGTCAGAGTGCACTTTGACTGTCAATGATGGATACCCAGGAATGATGTCAGAGTAAACTGCCCCTATGAACGATTACCTCCCCTCTCTCCTGACCCACCACACATAGCAAATTATCAACAGTGGAGTTTCAAAATCACACGTAATCTTGTAGTTGTATGCACACAAACACACGTGAAAAAACTAAAACAAAAACCCCCCATTCATGTCTGTAAAATTAATCTTGTAGCTGTATACACACACAAACACATGTGAAAAAAAAGAGGATGAAAAAACAGAAGAGAAACTGTTCACGCCTATAAAAGACAAACTACATCTCTTCTCAAGAGTCATGTTTCAGGAGCTGTGTGAGAGACGAGGCGGCCGTCCTGGGCTGTCCGTCCTGACGAGCCTTCTGGTTTCCGTGGACGTAAAGATTTACTGCACCGTGCTTCGGCACTGGTCACAGCTTGTCCCTGATATGTCAGCCGACGTCTGAGGACATGAAGCATCACTTCATCATCATCTCCTCAAGACACAAGCTTCTGTGATTGTACTTAGACAACACAGGTTTCAGCATCTGGCTGATCCTGAACTTGTTTCAACTTCTGAGCCCCAAAAAGAGGAGCATACTACAGAACTTTTAACAAAAGCAAAAAGGACACCTCCACAAATGAACCTCTTGCAGAAAAAGAGTACAAAACCAAAAAAAACCCACAACCTACACGGTGGGAAACAAATCAACAGCGGCCAAGTGTGGCCGCTGAACAGTCCACTGGTACAAAAACGCACTCGCGTCTTTTAAATCATCTTTGAAATCTCACCTTTTCAAGCCATCCTTTGTGTGCGTGTGTGTGTGTGTGTGTGTGTGTGCGTGTGTGTGTGTGTGTGAGCGTGTGTGCTTGCGGAAGCTTGTTTTGACTGTGTTTGGTTTTTTGCTTCAATCTGGAGAAATAGCCCATAAAAGAGTACATTATTATTATTCCCAATGTTCAGCGTGGCTGGGCTTCCCAGTGGACCAACAAATCAGCTTCAGATGGAAGTCCTCAATGTTGGCAACATCATACTTCAATGGTGGTGAAGAAGGAAAGCAACCATCAAGTCAGAGACTGCTCGACAACCATGTCACCATCCAAACAACAACAAAAAGCTTCAAATGACATCCAACTATCTCAGTCCCACACACTCACAAACAGGTCACACACACACACGCACACACTAACAAACACCCTAAATGCCTCGCATTCCATCTCAAAGACACCCAAAACAAAAACAGACCACACATATACAAACAGCCATCAAACAAGCACATGAAAAAGTACAATAGCACCTACACACACAACACCCTAAATGCACCACATCCAAAACACCCAAAACAGAAAGAGACCACACCTACAAACACCCATTAAAACAAATACATGAAATGTACAAACAGAATGCGACCACACCTACAAACACACATTAAAACAAAATGCATGAAATGTACAAACAAAATGTACAAACAGAAAGAGACCACACCTACAAACACCCGTTAAAACAAAATGCATGAAATGTACAAACAGAAAGAGACCACACCTACAAACACACATTAAAACAAAATGCATGAAATGTACAAACAGAAAGACCACACCTACAAACACCTATTAAAACAAATGCATGAAATGTACAAACAGAAAGAGACCACATCTACAAACACCCATTAAAACAAATGCATGAAATGTACAAACAACTCCTATGCACACAAGAAAAATATAGGAACATGACGATCCTTGGCACGACGTTCATCCTAAAATGTTGGCAGCGTGAGCTCACCAGCAACCCACTGTAGCACAGACTTATTACAACCATTAACATGAAAATGAAACGACTAAGCAAAGTATTCGGGACTCTGGCTAAGTAAAAACAAAACTTGCATATGTTGCCAACTGACAGCCTACAGGCAGTTTTCCTTTCTGGGCAACGCACATTTAAATCCGACAAACTAACGTTACCAACACCACAGTATTAACCCCCCCAAATAAAAATAACGTCAAGAATTGGACGCTCCTATGATCACAAATTCTTGCGTGCAGACACATAAAATTTTGTGCAAATAAAAATGTTCTACAGAAAAGTAAAGACGGAAAACAGAAGCACCTTGCAGTGCTATACATATCAAATTCAAAAACAAAAACAATAGTGAATGCATCTTCATCATGTCAACGGCGAGATGTTATTACATCAACCTGCTACAAAGCAACAAAATCCACACACAGATTCTAAGAGCAAAACCGCCATATAAAACAGACAGCAAGCATGCAATGCTGAGTATTGTTTTACCTTCAGAGATCTCATCAATTAAACACTTAGTCAGTCAGTCAATTCATTTCAGGCAACTCTACAAAAGTGTTTTCACACACACACACACACAAACACACACACATACACAGTCTGACCCAGCAATACAACTAGAACATGTCAGGCTGATGTGACCAACACATACATATTCAAGTTATTGATTACTGACAATTTACTTACAGTTGTTCAGTTTGGCCCAGATGCTAAAATATACATGGCCCATGCTGTGCAAATCTTCATTAAAAATAATTATGTGCATTTTCTTTAAAAATGACGGAATTTCTCTAACAGGGAGGAATCCTGGGACCTATTTCCTGGTGTCTCAACACATTTTCAATGTCTCACCTATAGAACTGGAAACTGAATTTCCCCCCATTCTGGAACCCTCTCCCTTACAACATCAGGTCATCCAACACCCTCTCATCCTTCAAATCATATCTGAACACTCCTCTCTTCAAGCAGTTCTGCTGATGTGTGTGTGTGTGTGTGTGTGTGTGTGTTATTGTTGTTGTTACTGTGTGCAATTTGTTTCTTATGTCTATGATTTCTAGTTTGTTTTTAATGTAATTGAGCTATGTGCTCCCACGAAGAAATAGCACATGAAAGAATACTGCCATCTGCCTATATTCACAAAAAGAGCAAACACTGAATCTGCTTAAAACCATAACTCATCATTTAAGAGGTAAAACAAATTTGCAAAGGTTTAGATCTGCCCCTTTCAAACAGAATCAAAACACTGTAGAATAACACATTCTTCAAAGATTTCACCCTGTCATGATGCACAGAGTACCAAATTTTAAGGAAAAAACAAACATCCGTTCATTAGGCTTGGCAGAAACTCACTGAAACGCCACACACAGTTGAACAGGATGATCCCCGATTGATTTCTCAGAACATTAGATACAATTCACATGAGATCAACAGCGATCCGTTATCAGTTTGACTAAAACCATGAACTATCTGTCCCCAACTGACCTTGCCCTTTTAGCCACAAAGCTCTGCCCATTTGGACAAATGGAGTAAACTACACAATATGGCTTTTTGCCAAGATGCTTCATGTTAAGCTTCCAAATCTCCCCATCCAGTCCTTCCATCTTGTCACCCATTTTTTTTTTTTTTAATGCCACATCATTTGACGTCAGCAACTCCCTTCTCCACAGCCATCTAAAAGAATCTATGATTCGTCCCCCACCTCCACACCACGACTCACTTCTCCACCCGGACAACGTCTGTTTTTCTCTCTTTTCTGTGCAATGTAATCGGTGCAGTCACCTTATCTCTTCCCCCTAACATGCCATGTGTTAAACTTTAACCAACCAACCTCACGAAGTAAGCACAGCCCTTGAGAAAAAAAGCTGATGAAAAACCTGGGCTTCAAACTGCACAGGAAAAACAAAAAAAACAAAAAAACTAAAAGCCCATGTGCTTTGTTTACACTCAGGTTGTCTAAGGAGGTGTGTCTGTACACAGATGCTGACTGGTTCAGACCATCTGTCAGTCGAAGGGAGGCGAGAGGCCAGCTGATGTCAGAGCACAGCCCCCCCCCCCCCCCCCCCCCCCCCCCCACCCACTGCTGGTGGAAAACGGCCAAGAACTGAATTAAATTATTCATAATTATTATATCTCAGAAGTTTTATTAACTTGTACATGTACCCCCTGAAGCCCCCCCATGTATATAGGCAACTCTGAAAAGTGAGGTCAGCCACAGGGAAGATCACAGGTGTACGTGACCCCTCTGTCAGATGCTGAACCTGGTCCTGAAGTTTTTTGTGTGTTTTTTTATCAACTTTTTTTTTAAAACAAACAACGGGTGGCACTTTGATTACTCCTTACATTTCGCTGTCCAGCTAGTTAATGTATTACAAAAGACATGCAATGACTTTTTTAAAAATCCTGGCTCTTGCAGTTTCAAATGCAATCAATTTTTGTTGTTGTTGTAATTCTGACCCTCCACGTGCACCTGTGGAAGACTGCGAGGTAAACTCACCAGTTCAACATCACTTGTGGAAGGATGGAAGTGGGGGTGGGGGGGTGGGGGGGGGGGTCATTTCAACAACTCCATGTTCTTTACATTTTCACACAGCCACAAAGCCTGTTTATCCTATCATATTCTCACTGCCCAAGCTGACCCATGCAGCACTTCAAAAACAAAACGCATCTGAAGTGACAAAGCACACGCTATATTCAGCATCCCCTGTCAGCTCCATTTTCTCGAAATGGCCGCTCTCCTACCACCTCACCCTGAGAGGTCACAAATTCCTTTCGATGCTGTGCACAATCTTCACGCTAACAGTAATACAGAATAAGGGTGCACTTCCTGTTGGTAAAAAGTTGACTGATAAATTCTGGATGTTTGCAGTCCAGTCATCCGTGAAAGTTGTATCAGGGTGAGACACAAGTAAAAAGTCTGATTCACTGTTGGTGTCACATGTCGTTTAACCTTTGAAGAGAATCTGAAGGAAAAAAACAACCTGGGGGAACTGAATGCACCACTATGTCAGATACCAGAAAGGAAGAAATCCTGGCAGCAGGTGAAGCATGCACGGCTATATTCTGAACAATTTTTCCAGGTGGTATGGCTATAAATAATCCAGAATGTAAGACAAAAACACACACACACACACACACAAAAAGACACTTTGTCCCCTTATCACAAGAGCCATCCATACATAATACAGTTTCTACCTGATTCTCTTTGCTAAATTTAAACAGGAAAAACATAAATAAAAAAAGTAAAAAATAGAGGAAGTAACTTGGTGTTTTACGCCCAGTCAACCATTGCGGTTATATCAGGGTGAATAAAAAAACATAAAGGTAGCAAAAGAAAATCTAAATCGCTGCTTCATAAAATTTCAACCCCAGGGCCTTTTTCAGGTCAGCAATAGTTGACAAGGACAATTCTACACATTTGTTGGATTTTCTGCCTGAAGTATTGACTGCACAATGTGCCAATCCAACAAGCAGCAGCAAAAAGTCAATAACAATTGTCAGCAGGACACGATGGAAAACAAAAAACAAAATGAAGGCATTTTACAATGAACTGCTGGCACACTATCACTCGATTGAGTCAATGTGTATCTCAACTGCCAACACAACTGACCATTCGCAGCACGTTACTCATAGTGCTGTGAACACAAAGCTGCTGGTGACGGCCAAAGTTTGTGTTTCATCCAACACATCACCCAGTGTCGCTCTCTCTGTACACTCGGCTTACGTATTCCCTGTTACACAGTCATAATAGTACTTTCCACACTGTTACATTGCTTTTTTACACATAATGGTATTTTCCACAGACCGTCACATTCCTCTTCACATATTCCTTCCACATATTGTGACACTATTCCCCTTTACACATTCCTTCCACACACTGTCACGTTCCCCTTTACATATATATATATACCTTCTAAATTCACATTCCCCTTAGCACAGACCTTTGACCCACTGCCGCATTCACCTTTACATATACCTTCCACACTCCACTTTATAGTAATGACACACATCATTCATACACTGTCACATTCCCCTTCACACACTCCATCCACATACTGTCACATTCCCTTTCACACACTCCATCTGCACACTGTCACATTCCCCTTTACACAGTGTGTCACATTCCCCTTTACACAGGCCTTCCACACAATACCTAAAATACCTTCCACACACTGTCATCTTCTCCTTTACATATACATTTTACACACTGTCACATTCCCCTTTATCCAGACCTTCCATCTGTCACATTCTGCTTTACATATATACCTTCCATATATTGTCAAATTCCTCTTTAAGCACACCTTCCACACACTGTCACATTCCCATTTACACAAGTTTGACTCACAGCTACATTCCCCTTTACACATACCTTCCATACAGTGTCACATTCCACACTCCCCGTTGCACATTCTACACATTGGCACATTTCCCTTTGTACAGACGTTCCACACACTGTTCACATTCCCCTTTACACACATCTTTGACTCGCTGACACATTGCCCCTTACACACATCTTCCACACATTGTCACATTCCCCTTTGCACAGACATTCCACACAATGACTCACTGACACATTCCCCTTTACACACATCTTCCACACACTATCACATTCCCCTTTGCAGACATTCCACATGCTACCACTCAACTCTCATCCATGGGCACTGACCCACTGTCCACTGTACCCATCGCCATGCTGAAACTGGAGATCGTTTTTTTTCCATAGCTGCACAATTCGGCAAATGAACACATTCCCACCACTGCTCGCAACAGTTAACGTAGCGTGTATGCGTAACTCACACTGGCCACACCCCGCATCGCAGATCAGCCCTTGACACAAACGGTGTTGCAAGTTGCTCTCCCCCACATCAGAAAACACTGTGTTTCAAGAAAGCGAGTCTGCCTCCTTAACGATGCATTCCAGCCCACACGTAACGTACGCTGCGACCCAAGTTCAGCTGACCAGCAACAACCCGGCCCTCAGGAAGTGGAAACCAGCGCCACAAAGAACTTGTGGGAGAACGGAGAGCTGTACTCGATGGCGAGCCTGGCAAACACGCCGCTGGGAATCCCCACGTCGCACAGGTAGTGCTGGCCACAGGACGGGGGCAGGGCCAGCGGAAGAACCAGCCCCAGCGACCAGGTGGCGTGGACGGAGGGGCCTTCGCGCGGCGGGTCCAGTGCCAAGCTGCGGGCGCGCTGGCCCTCTGCCCAGGCCACAGCCCCGACAAACCAGGGCTGCCCGCGGAGATGGCCGTGCTCGTGATTGTCCAGCGCGCTGACCACCAGCTCCACTGGACCCTTGGGAAGCTCTGCGAGGAAAGAAGCAATGCCAGTGTTGCCCGAGCTTTGTGTTGTAGTAAGTGCATTGGGTAGGGGTCGGGTGGAGGTTTTGTGATTACGTATCAGTACTGGCTGTAGGTACAGTGTGAACAGGATTTGACTTCAGTCATATCATTGTACTTACTTCTAGTGTCTGTCAGGGTTCGCACAAACTGGAAATTTCGGTTATTTTACTGGATAAACATATACTGGAAATGAAAGCAGTAACTTGTCACACATATCAGCGTAATTTCTGTTATTTTACTGGATAAGCATATAACGGAAACAAAATCAGTGATCGGTCAGACATACCAGCTGTTATTCTGTTTGACCGGTTCTAAAAAACAGCAACAAAAAATCAGCAGTGATTTGTGGGAGAGTGCATGTGGCAAGCGTGTTTTATGCAGGAAAGGGAGCTAGGTGTTTGCTCGTATCGATGGCCATGTATCTGACAGATTACGATGATTATCTGGTTTCCGCAAACCACTTTTGCCATCTTATAGATGTCACACTGGTCTGAAAAATGTCTAGCACAATCACTGGCCTGTGCAAGAGTATGAACCATCACGCTGAGCAAAAACGTTTGTGGGCAGGTGAAATTCTGAAGCACTGTAAACATGCTGGTACAACCTATTCCACTTCAGCACAGATTTTGTGACTCGCTGCTGTGACAAAACGGCTCTTACTATTACTGACAGCATTATTGCTTTTGCTGTACCAGAGCTCAGTCGACTAATGTTAAAAACAGGAAATATCACTGCTATTGCTTCTCTGTATCCATGTCCTTGTGTGGCTCTGAAAGTGGGCCAGCGTCACTGAAGCAGCACAAATGCGTGTGACGTTTAATATCAGCTGAGTCCAGGTTACCTATGCAAAGCGAAGCTCAGTGAAGTCCTACATCCCCCCCCCCCCCCCCAACCCCCAGAAAACACCACCACCAATCAAACAAAACCAAAAAAACTGAAACCAAAGTGACTGCCAGTATTCCGAGAAAAAAAAACTTGTACTCAAAAGAAAAAAACTTGTTGTTTTGAATCAAATTAATTTAATGGAATAATACAAAACAACTCCTTTTTCAAGCAACAGACAGACAATTATTCTACAAACAAATTTAAAAAAAAAGGAAATCATTTCATTTTTGACCAAGATGGAACACAAGAATGCAATCAAAATTCGAAAGAGCTCACCTACACTCTCTGTAAGTCTGAGAAAAAAATGCAAAACAAAGAAGTTCCAAATTATTGCTACCAACTGCACGCCATCCTCACAGCCAGAGGAACACTGAACATTACGCAGACGCATAATTTCGCCTGCAAGTAAAAAAAACGCTGCTCACCTTTAGTGGAAGTAGTGCGAGTAGCAGTCGTGGACTCCAACAGCTTCAGCTCCGTTTCAAGAGCTGGATTCATGCGCATGAACGACGGCGCAAACACCACCACCTTGGCACCATGGTTGGCCAGGTGCCGAGCGCAGTTCACGCCCAGCGCCCCTTGCAGGTGGGGTCCGCACAAGAAGACGACCGTTGGTCGCTGGTGGTCATTGTTAGGAACCCATCTAGAAAGGTGAACGTGACACACAGTGAAGGACTAACCCGCACTTTCAACTCGTCACTAGAAAGGCAACATTGCACTATGTGAAAAACTTATCCACTCTTTAACAACAAGCAGAACAGTAATATCACATTCGATGAAAGACTCAAGAACTCTTTTAACTAGAAAAGACACATTACAAACATCTACCTACATCAAAGAGTAGGAAGAAACAACAAGCAACTTATTTATTCTTGAGACATTATAGTACTAGTACTGTGTAGTAGTAGAAGACCTTAAAACAGAGTAAGAGCCAAAAATAGTAATAACGACAAAGGGGAGAAAAAGAAGAAGCTTACTCGCATTATAAAGAACCTACTGGGCAATACCAATCCCTTCCCAGAGCGAATCAGACTTCTGCTCCCCAAAGCCAAGCAGACAGCAGAGGGGTTATCAAAAATCTGATCCTGGTGAGGACGTACCTTTGGTGGAGTTTATGTACCTTGTATTTACTTGCATGCCAGGCGAGAGTTACCGTAGGTGACTCAGGTCTTTGCTGTTGTGTTTGTGTGATGTCTTTTGAGTGCTCATTAAAGCCTTTGTTTGTTAATTCTGGTGAGGTTAGTTAACATTTGGATTTTAGCATCCTGTCAACTGCACAGGGTCACCTGAGGACGATTCTGGTGAGGACCAGTACTACAACTGACAAGACAGCACTTCGCGTCATTGTCACACTCTCAAATGCAGAAAGACAGAGGGAGCAGACAGTGTTACCATGAAGATCATGAACACAGACAGAGAGACGGACAGATACTAAACCTGCAATTGCCCCCCAAAAGCTGCATGGTCATTTCTGCAGCGGAGCGACCAAACTGCTCCACCAAGCGCTCGGTGGAGAAACCAAACTGCTCCGCCGACTCAATCAATCGACTCCGCAGGTCTTGGGTGATGCTGGGCACCACTAGACCTGAATCTGAAACAATACCCATTTTCAAGTGGTCATCAAACAAGACGCAGAGCTACTGCTCAACCAATTCACATTTAAAATCCCTCCAAACAGCCGTCATTTAATTTGTTCGCAAACTACCACCTATGATTTAAACAAATATTTTAAAAATCCAAGCATGCATTACTTTATACATGTCTTGAAAAAAGTTTTTAGTTTCAATTAATCAATCAATCAATCAGAATGGTAATTCTATGGTGCAAATCTATGTATACCTTTTAAGTGCCTCACATAATACTGTAATATAATAATGATAATACAATACTATAATGCAATTTAAAACAAATGCATAAACACATTCAGTTTTACGTTCCTGATCTTGTTGTGACCTTGAAGAAGCACAGTCAAGGTTACAGAGTGAGGCATGAACAAGCAAGTAAGTAAACATGGTGCTTAACGTCCACAGAAACCATAAGGCTTATTAGGGATGGGGAGAAGGGTGTATGGTGGAGGTGGGGGGAGGGAGAGACCTATCGCTACACTGTCACCACCAGAATGATTCCTGCATTAAGATGGGCAGCGATGAGAGCCATATTAATGTTTCAGTAGGAAGTGATGGACAAAGTCACAAGACGGTGTCCACAAACCACCTTTCTGAAGAGAAAGGAGAGCCGAAGTGGTATCGAACCAAGGTCCTTCCGCTTACCGCTAGGCCAAACCGGCTCACAGCAAAGCAAACTAGAGGCTGAGTGAAATATTCTGCTCAAGCAGCCCCGCCCCCCCACCAAACCCCATCAACAAATCTTGGTTGCAACTAATACAGCAGATGGAGATGCACACTGTAGTGCCACTGTGGCACACAACAAAATGATCATGGTTCATTTGCTGTTTTACTGTAGGCATAGTCCATATAATAATATATACACAGATTTAAAAACAAAAAAACCCAGTTTGTTTGTTAAGTATTATTTATTTAAACGTTTTTGATCTTGCTCTGATGCTGTTGTTTTTAAATTAATGAGCCTTTAGTAGTTAGCTGAGGTACCCTGTGAGGGATGATAAAGTATACTTGACGAGACTTGATAAAATAAAATGCAAATGCTCAGACAACTCACACAGCCAATTTTTCCCTCATGGAACTAGGACCTATTGCTGGATAGGAAATCAGAATGCATTGTTTTAGAAGTCTGCGAAATTGTCTGGAAACTAACATCCATGTCGTTTGGACTGACATGCGACCCTGAAGTCAGTTCATCTCCACTGAAACTGGGATTGACAAGCAGTGCTATTTAATTCTAACCCAACTCTGGGAAGGCACCGACTCACCTGTGTGGTATTCCACATTATTCACCCCCGGCACTCGGATCTGTCGCAGATCGGCGGGCTGTGAGGTCAGGACGTTCTCGTCGTGCCGGTACTTGCTGGGCTTCTTCTCTGCCGGTCGCTCAAAGTCAAAACCGTTCTCTATCTTTTCAAACTCGGCCTGCTTGTCGAACATGGAGTTGGATTTCTCAAAGTCGAAGTCGCCTCCCCCCATGATGCACTCGGTGGGCAAACTGAAAGCGGTGAGGGCCTGGTTGTTCCTCCTTCCCTCAATCTTCTTGGGCGTGGTCACTTTGCGCTGCCTCCCCTCCCCAGGACGTTTGCTGCTGTCTGAACAACGCGCACAAAGAACACAACAGAAACATGCTGAAAAATGCACACAGGGATATTTCAGTGAATGGTTACAGCTCACTGTTTGAACAACAAGTATGGCCGCATAACAGTAACGGAAGAATAAACCACAAGCTGGTTTAAAAATGTAATAAATATATACTATACAATATAACTTTATTGCCAAGTGTGAACACAATTGCACGAGGAATGTTTTGTGCAAATATTTCCATTTGTAGGTTTTGTATAGTTGTCATCAATATTGACAAAACAGAAAGTACTTTTTTCCCCTTCAAAACCACACTCCTCAGGGCACAACAATGTTGGTTTGTTCTTTCCCAACAAGGAGCAGACACAGTGTGGCTCAGGACACTCCCCCCCCCCCCCCCCCCCCCACTGTTCATGAATGTCACAAGCACAGGTCTACACAAAATGGCAGCACTCGTGGTTGTGTTGTAGCGAGTTTGAAACATCCACTTTAAGTTTTAATAATCTACACCATAAATCAACCTTGAAACTGCCACAAGTCTTCTTTTTTTCTTTAAACAAAATTCTGCTCCAGTCCATAGGGCCCATTATTTGATTTGATGCTTCTTTGCTTGGGAAAAACTAAGGACGGAGGGGAGAGAGAGAGAGAGAGAGAGAGAGAGAGAGAGAGAGAGAGAGAGAGAGAGAGAGAGAGAGAGAGAGAGAGAGAGAGAGAGTTGTTTACTTCCAGGTGCATAATGATAAATATCCTTCATCTGGTATCAGTGATCCTCAGCATAGGGATTTTATTGCTGATCAAATAAATTAGACCCCTTAAAGTTTAAAACAGTTCCAACATCAATCTCCTGCTTACTGGTACTGGCACAACAAATAATGATACGGCTATTATTATTATGTATTAACACATGATACTTCCAGTTAGAACATAGAGAGAAGTAGCTGGTAGTGCATCCAGAAGAAGCTTGTGTCAATTGTTCATCTGTGCAGGTGCCTGTGTATGTGTATGCGCTTACAGTAGTCTCTATGGACAAGATTTTGCACTTAATAAAAACTTTAATTATTTATTATTATCAATCATCCAATCGCTAGTTACATTTCTTCCCCCAAAACGCACAAAGATGTGACACTACCCTGATGTCAGCACCTGAGACAGAAAACCAGACCAGAATCACACACCTGAATTCTTACGAGCTCTGAACTCTTTCTCGGGTGACTGCGTATTACTACGCTCCCCTGGTGGTGATCCTCTGCCCTGCTTGCTGCTGCGGCCGTTGCCGTTCTCGTGCTTGAACTTTGCCGGGCTGACGTGGGAGTTGAAGTTCCCAGCAAAATGTCTACCTTTGCCCATGTCTCCAGGAGTTGTGGCCGCATGGACAATTTTCACAGGGGAGGGGCACTTAGGCAGCACAGCCTTCTTGGTTTCTTCCGACAGAACCATGGGAACTGACTGAACGTTGACGATGTCGTCTGCTTCTTCGCGAGAGCGAATGATATCAAGCTTTTTGATATCACTGGCACTGAAATTGAAGATTGAAAAAGAAAAAAGAAAAAGAAAAAAAAAGAGATGTAATATGTTGCAAGAAAACAAAAAATGTCCAGCATGAAAATGTTATTGATTTAATCACATGGTACATGCTGTACACTTGATCAAGAACATGCATAGCATACTACAATTCTTCTTGCTCTTTTTTTTTCTTCTTTTCCCCCTGTCTTTAAATTTTTTTTTTTTAACTCTTGTTACACCAAGAGTGAAAGATGTGAACAGATTTACCAAATCAAAACCATTTGTAATGACTGAAGCGTATGAACTAAAGCTGTACGTTGGTTATTCAGGCACGAAAACATAGTTACATGCTTGCACTAGCTGACATTCAGTCAGACAAGAAAACTCAGTCATGGGCACGTGGACCACGTGTGCACACACGGCAAGTCTCAGCGCCAACTCTGACTCTGAGCCAACACCTCATTCACCTCAACAAGGACAAGTTGAAGATTCAGCTGAAAGCATTTACTGAAGACACAACACACAGCTATGCATAATAATATTAATCGACAAGCAGCGCTTACCAGACAGTGATATTATTAATGCGGACAAGAGACACCTACTGACTTACCAGATAGTGATGTTATCAATCTCCGACTTTCTGCCATTGCGATAAGCCTGGCTGATTGTCACGGTCTGTTCCTTGTGGTTGAGGTTAGTCACCTGTCCCTGGTAGTGGCCCAGTGTTGCCCCGCAGTTAATGGACACCACACAGCCAACCCATTCCTCACTCATCTGGGGAAACACACCATCAAACACTGACTCTGAACACACTGCAGTCAACAGACACCACACAGCCAACCCATTCCTCACTCATCTGGGGAAACACACCGTCAAACACTGTCTGACTCTGAACATGCTGCAGTCAACAGACTCCACACAGCCAACCCATTCCTCACTCATCTGGGGAAACACACCATCAAACACTGACTCTGAACATGCTGCAGTCAACAGACACCACACAGCCAACCCATTTCTCACTCATCTGGGGAAACACACCGTCAAACACTGACTCTGAACACGCTGCAGTCAACAGACACCACACAGCCAACCCATTTCTCACTCATCTGGGGAAACACACCGTCAAACAGTGTCTGACTCTGAACACACCGCAGTCAACAGACACCACACAGCCAACCCATTTCTCACTCACCTGGGGATCAAGACCATGAAACACACCATCAAACACTGTCTGACTGAACACAAAGCAGTCCATGGACACCACACAGCCAACCCATTCCTCACTTATCTGGGAATCATAACTGTGAAACACATACATGTATGCCAACACCGTCAAACACGGTTTGACTCTGAACACCCAGCAGTCAAAGGACACCACCGTGCCAGTTCCAACACATTTCTCACTCATCTGGGGATCATGGAATTGAAAATGAAACCCACGCCAACACAACCAACCACTGTCTGAACACCCAGCAGTCAATGGACACCACACATCCAACCTATTCCTCACTCATCTGGGGACCATTAAACACAGCTTGTGTTTTGCAGAGTCACAAAGTGGGGGATTTACTACGGCTAAATCAGCACTAGGCATTACATTACTATTAGTATTACAGTATTGGTGTATCAGTCTTTATTACTAAGTTATCACTATATCACTTACTAGTGCATGCCACAGCTAGCTTTTTGTTTGCTAAATTGACTCACTGGACACTGACTACTGTCCTTGTCACCAGCTGATCAAACTGCAAGTACTACTAACTATACACTTGAAGTTAGGCAACAAGTGGGTGCCTCTCTCACTCTCTGTCTCAGCAGCTGCAACCGACATTTCATAAAGTTCTATAATTTAGCCAGGGGCAATAAATCTCTTAGAGAAAAACAAGCAAACAAACAAACAAAAACAAAAACAAAAAAATCAGGGCTACCAGGGCTACCAACTCTGTCTCAAATCAAAAGTGAACAGAACTCTTCCTTTCCTTTCAAAGCAGAAATACAAGGCTCACACATGTATAAACATTGGTTGTGTCTGCCCTGGGCAAAAAGTTAGGTCTGTATCAAATCAAATGATTTTGGTTAACTGACAGTTTTCACAGACTTATGGTGTAACCAATTATGGCAGTGGTTGGAGGAAGGATGTCATAAACTGGAGTTTGCACAGCACCTACCCCTGGCTCCTTTGAGATCAGGGTATGCTCCTTTCTAAATTATCGTCCTGATATAACCGTACTGGTTGACTGGGCGTAAAACACCAACTTACTTACCTTTCTAAATCTCAGACATGTATTAACGAAAAGTGTGTATGTGAAAGCCTGAGCTATGGCAGTAGGGGTTTATCCCTGGGGACCACTAAGGTAGTGGGATTGGTATGGATGGATGCTCCAAAGTAATTAATACATTGTACACTTTCTCCTGTCTAACATTTTCTTTCTGTTTTTCTCTTCTTTCTACTCTCCTCCCCTTTTTGTTGTTGTTGTTGGTTACATATATTACTTTGTAGAACATTGCAACATGTGCAAGCACCCAAAGACAAAGTACATCATAATTTCCAGTCAGGACTCAGTATTTGCTTAATCAGTTAACGGCTGGTATTAACTATTATGGTGGCTACCTGTATCAAAGAAGAAAAATAAAGAGCCTTTAATGTCATAGATACATCACCAGAAGCTCTGTTTTGAGCACAGGTCATGGAAGAAATACATTCTATGTACTAACTACTATATTTTGCCAGCAATTTTTCTCTTTTTGCTATGGTTGTCTCTGTGACTGTGGAATGAACTTGCGATGATAGTTAATACTGCAGCATTCTAGACAAGAGGTGACCAATTCTGTATCTATATACTATATAGTGCATAGTCAATTTTTTAGTATACATGTAACTTGTAAGGTCTACAGCTGGGTTAACCATAAGCTATTTTTAGCTCTCTCTATATATTTGGTCACACACAGCCTGGCAGTGGCATTACAAGGTGAGTGCCTTAAATATTCTGTCTTGAGGTGACCCTGTGCAGCTGATGGGATTGTAAAATCCAAGCTCAGAATAACTGATTTATTATTTATCTAATATAAATTAAAAGATTGATGATTTTGTTTTGTTTCTTGATAATTCTCTGTGTGTCACTGTGTGTGTGTATGTGTGTGTGTGTGTGTTTATTCTGCTCTGTAGCCTTAGGTGACCAACTTCCTTATACATAAGTTCACACGGAGAACATAAAGGGTGTACTGGGAGAATAAATTAGATGAAATAAATTCAAATAAAATAAAAACAAAATGACATAATCAAGGTTAAATTAAATACCTGGCTGTAAACTGGAGAAAAATCGGAGCAGTATAGTATTACCAGCATTCTTGCTGCTGGTTATATTTTACCTATTTTACCCGGTTCATTCACAAACCTCTGAAAACGCTGTAATAATAGTCTGCATGTAGTGTTTCCGTGAACCGACGAAAGAAAATCCTAGAACTGTAGAACTAGAAGTTCATCTCTAGTTTCTGTGCCTCTTTTCAACCCTTTGTACGATCTCAGTTACCGCCTCTTCTTCTCATCAATTTCTTCATTCCGAATTTAAGTTTATTCAAAATGTGTTATTAAAGACGTTATCTGGGTTTTGAACTTACCTTCAGCTAACTGTCGAAGCCTCAATACACGTAAACCTTTCAATTTGAAGATGTTAAATTCAGCAGTGATTATTTGCTCCTGCCCCAACCAAAACAAGCGTGTCTCGTTTTCGATTCAACCTTGACCTTGCTCCGCCGATCACAACAACCCTAAAAATATATATATATATATATTTATTTTTTATTGAATGTAAAGAAAACTAATCAGAAACAGAAAAACGAGGTAAAGACAGATTATGCTTGCAATTTCTTTGGGCAGTCTAATTTTAAACCGCCATTTACGGTTAACTTTCACGAATCCCTATTTTGCGGTGTTCATTCTCATTCGGTTTTTTTTCTTCTCCAAAGTGTACCGCGAAGCCTCTTCCGGTTGCAGAAGTTCCAAGTAAAATTTAGTCAAATCCAGCAAAATGAATGTTATTTTAGCGGTCAAGCAGTACGTCAGTAAGATGATTGAGGGGTGTGGAGGAGGGATGAAAGTGCTGTTAATGGATAAAGAGACCGTGAGTATTAATTCATGTTAATACTGATATAAGTCGGGCCCCATCCGCACCCAAACCGATGACGAGTGCCCACCAGATCGTAGATCAATCCAGCAAGACTCGCGGTCTATCATCTCATAATTCATAGTCACAGTCGAGCCAGTATCTTTCCCAAAAGCTACGGAGAAATGCAACACGCCCTCGAGGGCGCAGTCAATTCACCGGCAGAATTTAAGGTTGATGATGTGGGGCTCAATGTCCTCAGATTATATCGGGCAGACATATTAGGGCCCTGTATTTTTATCCTAATCCCCACCCCAAGTCCAATCCTTGCTTTCCGGCACCTTCCTCCAAACTCAGCCAGAACTGGTTATGCCCTGAAAGGTCACTCTTTATCTCTGCGCAGCTGCCCACCGATGCTATTTGCACCCTCGTTCGTTCAATGTTGCTTTGCGTCCACAGAGACCGTGCAGACTATAGTATTAGGGATGGGGAGCACAGGACGTCCACCTCGACTTTCAGTTTCACACAGCTCCTGAGCTCTGATTTGCATTGCCCTCTGAAAGGTTTGGGTACTAATGTTGTAATAAGGCTGTGGAAGCAACATGACAATAAACATAGTTTTTCCGTCAACATTTAATGATTTATGCTAGAACAGGCCCAAGTCTACGTAACCATCAAGATCAAGTAAACATGGTGCTTAACATCCACAGAAACCTTAAGGGTTATTAGGGACAGGCAGCATAACATCCAAGCATGCATTCAAATATGGGGTGTGTCTGCCCCAGGTAAAAAATATTCTGTCTGGATTCAATTTTGCTTTTATTTTGTGCTGGCAAGTGGCATAAGCAAAATGGGCAGTTATATTTATAAAAGAAATGCCTAATAGAATTTGAGTGTCTGTTACAAACATACTGCCATTTGAGTACCAATGAACAACCGTCTATTGTATTAGCTGACAGTGTTTTAAGATTTATTTTTAGATCTCTGGCATAAGCAGTTATACTTAAATAGCAGTGGTTAGAGGAAGAATGTCATAAACCAGCTAGGTGTTTGATCCTCACCCTAAGAAAAAAAAGAGACCCCCACCTCCCACACCTACCCTCAAAGAAAAGAAAAAACAATAACAACCACACACACAAACAACAGCAACACCAACATAGAATTAGAAACAAATGATAACATTAACAATAACAGAAAAGAAGAAAAAATAACCAACAACAGCAAACCAGAACAAAAACAGACAACAGAAAAAACCCAAAACAAAACAAAACAAAACAAATTAAACAAATAACAACAGACGGCCAGTTTGAGAGAGAGATTTTTTTAAAGTACACGTAACAAAATTCTTTCTTTCTCTATTTCAGAAGATTGTTTTTCTTTTATAATGTAGTTGATTTGTAATATTGCTGACTGGGTGTTACTGTTGCATGTCAAGTATCACTATCACTAACCACTGTCAGATCTTTGAATGCAAATCAGTTGAGCTTTCACTCTTCTTGTTAACAAATAACAGAACAGAAAAGCATACTGAATATATTTGCCCATTATGAATGCAGCTCAAAAGTCATCTAAACACTTGCACTTCTTGAATGATAATGGTCAGTTGATTTATTTATGTTGTATTGTACTTTTCTTTACCCATCTCTTTTGTTCTGTTCCAGACAAGCATTGTTAGCATGGTTTATGCTCAGTCTGAGATACTCCAAAAGGAAGTGTACCTGTTTGAGCGGATTGACTCACCAGGACGTGAAACTATGAAGCACCTGAACTGCATTGCTTTTCTTCGGCCAACAAAAGAAAATGTTGAACTGTTAGCGCAAGAGCTCAGAATGCCTAAATATGGACTGTACTTTATTTGTAAGTATTAGTTAATTTAGTACTATATCTATTACTGCATACATTATTCATATCATGTATAGAGGTACTGTAGTGTAAGTGATGTTTTCATTTTATTCATCTGCAGGAGCTTTATTTTTATAAACAAGATTATTATTATGAACAGATAAAGCTTACTAAGTTGGTTGTTAGTGATGTTATTGCTTGTCTGGTCTGTATTTTCTGAGTTGAAACTTATAGTGATAACCTGTTGCCACAAATTTGCCATGCCAGGCAGTGATACTGGCATAGCCCTGTCCTACCCACAGGGTTCATGTTAACTGGTAATTTCCAGTATTTTACCGGTTAAGATCAGCATTTACTGGAAATCAACCTAGCAGTCGCCAGAAGTATTGGCTGTTTTTTTAAAGTTTTTTTTTTACAGGTTCTAAAACAGAAAACCCCACAGCAGAGAGAGAGAAAGAGAGAGAGAGAGAGGGGTTGTGTGTGTGTGTGTGTGTGTGTGTGTGTGTGTGTGTGTGTGTGTGTGTGTGTGTGTGTGTGTGTATCTATGACATTCTACATGGAGAAGGGAGCATAAGATTCATTTAAAGATTTGAAGAAGAAAAAAAGGGCAATAAAAACAAAATAACACACACACACACACATACACACACACACACACACACACACACACACACACACACAACCAAAACCCCCCAAAAACCACAGCTTAAGATGATGTATGTTAGCATTCATGAATCCACTCCACTGTTAGTATTACAGTGCTAGCATTCAAGAATACAGATTTGAACTGACGTCAACTGGTTGCATACTGATGTAGAAACTGTTCTGTAGCGATGCGAAAATGGTCGTGTGTTTGTGTGTGAAGACTTCAGCAATGTGATCAGCAAGCAGGAGATCAAGGTGCTGGCCGAGGCCGATGACCAGGAGGTGGTCAGGGAGGTCCAGGAGTTCTACGGAGATTACATTGCCGTCAACCCTCACCTCTTTTCCCTCAACATTGTCGGCTGCTGCCAGGTGGGCACTGCCTTCTCTTGGTTACAGGGTTCATACCGGTGTTTGATGCTGCCAGGTGAACACTGCCTTCTCTTGGTTACAGGGTTCATACCGGTGTTTGATGCTGCCAGGTGAACACTGCCTTCTCTTGGGGTGGGGGGTTAAAGGGTTCATACAGGTGTTGATGCTGCCAGGTGAACACTGCTTCTCTTGGGGTGGGGGTTAAAGGGTTCATACAGTGTTTGTGCTGCCAGGTGAACACTGCCTTCTCTTGATGTGATGGGTTAAAGGGTTCACAGGTGTTGGCTGCTGCCAGGTGAACACTGCCTTCTCTGGGTGGTGGGGGTTAAAGGGTTCTACAGGTGTTGGCTGCTGCCAGTGAACACTGCCTTCTCTTGGTGGGTCTAAAGGGTTCATACAGGTGTTGGCTGCTGCCAGGTGAGCACTGCCTTCTCTTGGGTGTGGGTTAAAGGGTTCATACAGGTGTTTGTGCTGCCAGGTGAACACTGCCTTCTCTTGGGGTGGGGGGTTAAAGGGTTCGTACAGGTGTTGGCTGCTGCCAGGTGAACACTGCCTTCTCTTGGGTGGGGGGTTAAAGGGTTCGTACAGGTGTTGGCTGCTGCCAGGTGAACACTGCCTTCTCTTGGGTGTGGGGTGGGGGTTAAAGGGTTCGTACAGGTGTTGGCTGCTGCCAGGTGAACACTGCCTTCTCTTGGGGTGGGGGGTTAAAGGGTTCGTACAGGTGTTGGCTGCTGCCAGGTGAACACTGCCTTCTCTTGGGGTGGGGGGTTAAAGGGTTCGTACAGGTGTTGGCTGCTGCCAGGTGAACACTGCCTTCTCTTTGGGGTGGGGTGGGGGGTTAAAGGGTTCGTACAGGTGTTGGCTGCTGCCAGGTGAACACTGCCTTCTCTTGGGGTGGGGGGTTAAAGGGTTCGTACAGGTGTTGGCTGCTGCCAGGTGAACACTGCCTTCTCTTTGGGTGGGGGGTGGGGGGTTAAAGGGTTCGTACAGGTGTTGGCTGCTGCCAGGTGACCATTACCTTCTCTTGAGGTGGGGTGGGGGTGGGGAGGGTGGTTAAAGGGTTCGTACAGATGTTGGCTGCTGCCAGGTAAGCATTGCCTTCTCTTAGGGGAGGGGTTTACACTTTAGTAGTGAAAATGTTAAGTACCTGGCTGAAGACTGACTGCGCAATGGTATGACTGGACATTAAAACCAGTTATTTATTATTAATCTTTGTTTACTTTGGTTGTGGTAAATTGTACTGACAAGCTTTAAATCTGATCATTTTGAATGAATCCAGCGTTAACCTTTGGGTTTATTTATGCTATGGGCCTATGTGAAAACAGTAAAGAGTGAGGAGACTTATCTAGCCTTAGTTTGTAGCTTTTCATTACATGACAGCCCTGTGATGATGCAACAAATTGCATTTTATGTTTACGTGTGTGTCTGTGTGCAGAACCTGAACTGGGTTCCCGCTCACCTGTCTCGCACCGTTCAGGGGTTGACCTCAGTGCTGCTGTCCCTGAAAAAATGCCCCATGATCCGGTACCAGAACTCCTCTGAGATGGCTCGCAAGTTGGCAGAGAGCGTCAGGGTGAGTTCAGGAATGCTCCTGCTATCAGTGTTCATGTGAGAATTTCCAGTAACTGGAGTAACTGTTCTTACCTCGTTATGTGATGTGATGATTTATTTCTGTTTTGTTTGTTTGTTATTGCTTTTATGTGCTTTTTATGTGCAAGTTGACACTGTAATTTCCTGTATTGGGATGAATAAAGTATTCTGTAATCTGTACAAGCAGCACTGGCTCCTTCCTTCAGAAAATGGCCATTTTCACAATATCAGTATGATGTGATCCATGAGTCAACAGCTGCAGTGCGTAGTTAGAAGAAATGCAGGTTGCTGTTGTAGCTGTTGGATACTCCTGTGTAAATCACAGTGTTTGTTGTTGATTTGTGCCAGGCTTACCCGGATACAACAGGCTGTACTGGCTCAGCTCTCATGAGGCATTTGTTGTAAAGATCCAAACATGTAAAAAGTTAAAAAGAATGCTATTTTTTATGACAAAACACAACATGCAAACTTCTGGGTATGCCCCCTTTTTAAAGCTGCAAAACAACACTTGTAAACAACAGTTAAATGGTGAAAAATGATATGTAGCATACTGATTTGCTTTGGGTTGAGCTGTTTTGTGTTTGGATCTTGGTTTAGAATGCTAGCTAGTGGTCATTCCTGTTTCAGAAGATTATTTATTGCAAACTTTTCAGCAAGTGATCAACAAAGAGGCGGCATTGTTTGAGTTCCGGAAGACGGATGTGGCGCCTGTACTGCTTATCTTGGACAGGCGGGATGACGCTGTTACGCCACTTCTCAACCAGGTCAGTGCCTTTCTTTTTGACTCATGTGAAAAAAATGTGAGTTCCAGTCAAGATCAATCTTCGGCCTGCTGGCCAACTAAAGTGCCTTTTCCAGAGTGTGAAAAACTTTATTGTTGTGATTTTCTTGTCCAACTTTGCACAGAGATTGCGTTAACAGTTAATTTATGGTATTTTACGAATTAAAACTGGAAGCAAAATCAGCAGTTGGTCAGATGCACCGGTTGTATACAACCACTGTGTTGGTGGGATGGTGAAGAGTGGTGTTGTGTTTTGTGTGACACTGGACGTACCAAGCCATATTGAGATGGTGAAGAGTGGTGTTGTGTTTTGTGTGACACTGGACGTACCAAGCCATATTGAGATGGTGAAGAGTGGTGGTTTTGTTTTTGTGTGACAGTGGATGTACCAAGCCATACTGGGATCTTAAAGAATGGTGATGTGTTCTGTGTGACAGTGGACGTACCAAGCCTTGGTCAGATGGTAAAGCGTTGTGTTCTGTGTGACAGTGGACGTACCAAGCCTTGGTCAGATGGTAAAGCGTTGTGTTCTGTGTGACAGTGGACATACCAAGCCTTGGTCAGATTGTAAAGCGTTGTGTTCTGTGTGACAGTGGACGTACCAAGCCTTGGTCAGATGGTAAAATGTGGTATTCTGTGTGACAGTGGACGTACCAAGCCTTGGTCAGATGGTAAAGCGTTGTGTTCTGTGTGACAGTGGACGTACCAAGCCATGGTGCACGAGCTACTGGGAATCAGCAATAACCGCATCAGTCTGGCCAACGTCCCCGGCATCACCAAGGACCTGCAGGAGGTGGTGCTGTCGGCTGAGCATGACGAGTTTTACGCCAATGTAAGCAGCGCTGGCCTTGTTTTCATGGGAATGGTGGGCGGTACTCTCCCTTTGCCCCTCATCCTTTGGGAAGTGGACGTGTGCAGTAGATTTCTTGTGTGCATGCCTCTTGTTGGACATGATCTCTTATCCGAAGGTTATCCCACTGGAGCTGCACAGTGCGATTACTTGCATGCATTTTCCTGGTTTGAGTGTGGGTCAGCTGGGTTTCGTGCTTCTTGTTCTGCTATCCCGAAGGGAGACGGGGGATGTCTGATGTCACTTCCTGTCTGGAATCTCAGGGCTGTCATTTCTTTCCCTTTTCGTATCTTCTCTCATTTTTCTGCCAAGTCCTCTTGCTCTTTCTGTCTTGCAACAATTACTATATGAAAACAGAATATGTTTCACCCTGATATAACCGCAGTGGTTGACTGGGCATAGAACACCAAGTTACTTACTTACTTACTTCTGTCTTGCCATTTTTCTGCTGATGGTCCATTCTCCAGACTTTTTCTCAAGAAACATTTCCAGCAGTTTTTGTTAAAGAGGGCTCTTGTGAGCAGCAGGGACATGATGGTTGGTAGGTGGTATGTGCAGCTTGCTGCCATACGGCACTGGTATTTGCCATAGTGCCTTTATGTACTGTTTATTAATTTGTTATTATTATTTCTGTCTGTTCCTTAATTATTTAAAAAATAACGACTTTTCTTTAATCTGGTATGAATAAATTAGACAGAATGATCAATGATACCACCATGTCCTAGCCTTGTGTGCTCTTTTGACAAGATATTGGAATGATAATGGAAATTTGTCAAGCGCCTACCCTGTGGCTCAAAGCGCTGAACAAGCATACACACATAATGTACATCAAGATGGAAAATGTTATCCAAAAAAAAGAAAAGAAAAAGATATCGACAAGGGTTTTTAAACATTATGCTAGATACACCACACACACACACACACACACACACACACACACACACACACACACACACACACACTGTACAGACTGATAGGAGTGAAGGACAATGCGGCTTAACTGAAATATTCGGAGAAGAGAAAGAAAGAAAGAAAACTATTGAAGGAATAACTCTTTGAAAATTTGTGTTTGGTGTTTGTGTTTATATGTTCGTTTCATGTTGATGTAGGGACTGATTTTGTGGATTTGAGTTCCAAAGAGAAAGGGTTTACATAGATATGAGAAGGGTTTTGAAATATATGTTTGTTTATGACAGATTTGTATTCATCCTGATGTGACCCTGTGCTGTTGACAGGGTGTTAAAATCCAATAACTAACTGACTCTTTGTTGTGCTGTTGCAATGGTGCAGCTTATGTGCTGTGTTTGAGAACATGTACACAAACTTGTAATGTGTTGCAGAACATGAACTTGTGCTGTGTTTTAGAACATGTACGTGAACTTGTGTGCTGTATTTTAGAACATGTACGTGAACTTGTGCTGTGTTTCAGAAGATGTACATGAACTTGCGCTGTGTTGCAGAACATGTACATGAACTTTGGAGAGATTGGCTCCAACATCAAAGAGCTGATGGAAGAGTTCCAAAAGAAATCCAAAAGCCAGGCCAAGGTGGAATCTATTGCAGACATGAAGGTATGGTATGTCTTTGAGTGTCGGCATTGAGTGTCAGTGTTGAGTATTAGCGTTGAGTGTTGGCATAGAGTGTCAGCATTGAATGTGGTTGGCATTGAGTGTCAGCATTTAGTGTTGGCATTGAGCGTTGGTGTTTAGCGTCAGCATTGGGTGTCAGTGTCGAGTGTTGGCATCAAGTGTTGGCGGAAGCAGTACTGAGTTTAAGAAGACGGTTTTGGGACTGGAAAATGGATGCTTGTGAGCTGAGTTCACCGCAGTAGGAGTGCCTGTATTGGTAGCGTTTTGTTTACAAGCATAAATTGAGGGACAAGTTTGGGTTTTGACTGTGCCGTTCACCACAGGAGCCACTTTAGCTGAGACAGGATTTTTTTAGTATGTTTTGTGCCTCACGCTCTCAGCCACCTGTGGTTTTAGGATGAAAAGTGTCTCAGTTTAAAATAATAATCAAAGACATGGATGATTCTTCCAAACAATCGGAACACACCACAACTGAAGCAGGATAAGTGCGTTTGCATTTTTTTAAAAACCATTTAACTGTTGTTTCGTGGCTCGAAGAAGTGGCTTTCCCTGCAAATTTGCACACTTTGTATTGCCATGTTAAATTAGCATTCCTTTTAACCTTTTATGTGTTTTGGATCTTGTCTAGTTTTGAGACGGAAGTGAGGACAACAGATCTGTTGTTGCTGTTGTCTGTTCCCAGGCGTTTGTGGAGAACTACCCCCAGTTCAAGAAGATGTCTGGGGCAGTTGCCAAGCACGTGACTGTGGTTGGAGAACTCTCACGGTTGGTGGGGGCGCACAACCTGCTGGAGGTTTCAGAGACAGAGCAAGAGATTGCCTGCCAGGGTGATCACTCTGCCTTGCTGCAGGTCATTTGATTACCTGTGTTTTTACCTGTTTTGACCTGACTGCCTGTGTGTTTTTCTGTGTTGACCTACGTGCCTGTGTGTTTTTCTGTGTTGGCCCAACTGCCTGTGTGTTTTCTGTGTTGGCCCGACTGCCTGTGTGTTTTCTGTGTTGACCCGACTGCCTGTGTGTTTTTCCATGTTGGGTTGACTTCCTGTGTTTTTTTTGTGTTAACCCGACTGCCTCTGTGTTTTTCTGTGTTGACCTGACTGCCTGGGCATTTTTCTGTGTTGACCTGGTTGCCTGTGTGTTTTTCTGTGTTGTCCAGACTGCCTGTGCATTTTTCTATGTTGACCTGGCTGCTTGTGAGTTTATCTGTGTTGGCCCAACTGCCTGTGTGTTTTTCTGTGTTGACCTGACTGCCTGTGTGTTTTTTGGTGTTGACCTGACTGCTACATTGTCCTGGTAGTTTCAACAAATACTTTGCAAAATCTGGGATAAAGTAACAATAATGGAAATTCATAAAGCACCTTACCATGCAACTCAAAGCTCTAAAAAAAATGGAATAGAACACACATAATGATAATGCACGTTAAGATAGAGACCAGCTGTTATCAGTTTAACAAACAGCTATCACATGATGTACACATCAACAAGGGTTCAAGCATAACTGTGTGCAAGATGCACACACATGACGCATGCACACACACACACATGACGCATGCACACACACACACACACACACACACACACACACAACACACACACACACACACACACACACACACACACACACACACATGCAAAGGGAAATAAACTTTGCTCAATAGGGCAAAAAGTAGGTTCCCTCCCTCTTAAATCCTGACTGGCCACTCTCACGAATGCACATGAAGTTTGGCTCTTGAGTAGGACTGGGCAGTGTCTGGGACACAGAGCCGTGGTCTGTAAGTGTCACAGCCTTAATGATGCATTTGGAGTGTGTGTATGGGTGAATCATTGGGTTACATGGTTTGATTTACAGTCTGCCATGTTTGCCGCCTCTGAACAAAATTTGGCACATTTAAACTGGTCTCTGTCTCTGTCTGCCTCTATGTTTCTGTCTTGTATGTTTCAGAGGATTCGATCCCTGGTTTCAAGCGACAAGGTTCGTCAGGTGGACAAGCTGCGACTGGTGATGCTGTACGCCCTGTGCTATGAGAGCCACAGCAACAACGACCTGTCGGGACTGGTGGAGGCGCTCCGACGCTGCGGTGTGGCTGAGGAATTCAGAGGGGTCAGTTTTTGTCTGCACAGTCTCCATGACAATGGCCCTGACTTTTCTTGTGGGCAGAACCCAGGAGAAATCAAAAGGAGGGAGGTGGAGCTGGGCTCTCATAGCTGGATGGATTGTCTGGCTGCTGAGTTGTTCCTCAACAGTTACTTTTCAGGCGCTGTGACTTTGTTCCGCAGAGGTGTTGAAACAGCAGTTAGTGAAGCACACAGGTTGCTTCGCACTGGCGGGGTCCCCGCCTCCTTAACATTGTTGTTCTGGCGGTGGCTGACGTTCTCTTCCGTCTTTATGGGTTGGAGTGCTGGGATGAGCTACTCATAAGTACCTGATTCCCCCCCCCTCCCCACTTTCCCTGCCCCTAATAAGCCTTATGGTTTCCATGGATGTAAGGCACCGTGAAAGGTGAAGTTTCCAGTGAGCATTGCCATCAATTTGGAAAGTCTTTTGATTTTCAAATTCACCAGTGACACTGGTGTTGGGGGTTGTATGCCGTGTACCAGAACAAGGTAAAGAACACAGTGTGTTAGTTTTTGGTTGGGCGAATGAAGTTGTGTTCTGA
This sequence comes from Alviniconcha marisindica, assembly GCA_018857735.1. Lineage (NCBI taxonomy): Eukaryota > Metazoa > Mollusca > Gastropoda > Provannidae > Alviniconcha > Alviniconcha marisindica. Next base: position 111,101 of record JABMCL010003443.1, on the reverse strand, counting down.
GCACTATGTTGCAGTTGTGCATGGCAGCTATGGATGTTGTACATCTCACGGGTTTTTGTTTGATTTTTATAGAGAAATCTCAGGGCGGGTGCAAAGCCTAGCATGTAACAGTCACTCGTCCGTGTGGTGACCACACGTATTGCAGATTTTAAGAGTGAATGCTTGCTCTGTGCAACTGACTGTTAACGCAGCGCTGAAGTGTAGATGGACCTGTATGGCTGGGAACAGTTGGACCATAGGAAGTGCAGATGGACCTCTGTGGCTGGGAACAGTTGGACCATAGGAAGTGCAGATGGACCTGTGTGGCTGGGAACAGTTGGGCCATAGGAAGTGGAGATGGATCTGTATGGCTGGGAACAGTTGGGCCATAGGAAGTGGAGATGGACCTGTATGGCTGGGAACAGTTGGACCATGGGAACTGCGCAGCAACTATCAGCAGCGAATAAGGAAATGCAGATGCTGTGGTCATTGTTATTTAATTAATGATTCAGAGCCTGTGTAGCATGTATGAATATATGTTCTGCCTTGTAGTTTTGATCTTTGTGTATATTTGTGTTGATGTTTTGCTTGGTGCTTTGCATTTTGTTTGTGCAGTTCGTGCAGTGTGTGTGCATTTTGTTTGTGCACAGATGGTCCAAGCCATTCTGGACTATGGAGGTCGCAAAGCTCGCGGCAGTGACTTGTTTGGTAACCAGGACCCTGTTGCCATCACCAAGCGACTGCTCAAGGGACTCAAGGTTAGTTTGTGTGTGTACGTGTGTGTGTGTGTGTGTGTTGTTGGTGTTGTGTTTTGTTTGTGCGTGTCATTTGTCTTTGTGTTGTGTGAGTTGAAGATGATTGGAGGAAACTGCGGCAGTTTGTTTGGTGTGTGTGTGTGTGGTGTGTGTGTGGTGGTGTGTGTGTGTGTGTGTGGTTGTGTGTGTGTGTGTGTGGTGTGTGTTGTGTTTTGCTTTGTGTGTTTTGAAGATATTGTGGACTAGGTCTCTTGTTCCTGTACTGAAGATGTTTGAAAACATTATTTTTGTTGTGTTGTGTGGTGTGTGTGTGTGTTGTGTGTGTGTGTGTGTGTGTGTGTGTGTGTGCAGTGTGCATTGTAAGCTAGTCTGCTTTTTTGTTCTCTTTTGAAGCTGGTAAAATCCTTTGCCAAGTATTACTTGAAGAATGGGTTACTTAGGTGCCTTCTTGTTAAAACCTGTACCTAGAGGGGACTGTTTAAAAAAAAGAAGTTTTTATAGCTTAGTTATGTTTAGCTGGTGAAACAGATTGGCCTAGATGGTGTGCGATGGGTACATCTGTGTGTGTGTGTGTGTGTGTGCGTGTGCAGGGAGTGGAGAATGTGTACACACAGCACAAGCCTCTCCTGCAAGCCACCCTGGACCAGCTGATCAAGGGCAAACTGAAGGAGGCCACCTACCCCTACCTGGGCACCTCGCAGCTGAAAGACAGGTGAGCACGACTGAGCGCGAGTCAGTCAACCAGTCAACCAGTAGCTGGCTCAGGCGATCAGTCTGCAAGCTGTTCGCTCTGTTTCCAACATCCATCAGTTGCTTAGCTTTCAGAGAGGCTTCGGAGCCTTCTCCAACTCAGCCCTTTGGTTTGGGACACTCTCCTGCTGTCGCTTGAGCGATGTGTGCACTGCATGCATGTGTGCATCTGACGCTGTGAACACGCAAGTGTTGTGTGGGCGTTTTTATGCTTATTTACTCATTCATTCATGCTTCATAAATATGTAGATGTAAATGATGCCTTGTACATTTTATTTGTAAAATGGTTATTATTTTCATCAGTAGCTTAGCAGGGACTAGTTGTTAGGTTTTGACTGAACCTAAACTACAATCCTTGTAAAATAAAGTTTTCAAGTTCATGTTTGAGTTTAAGTTCTGGGGAAATGCACTCGATGCACTTTCTTGATGGCCTTTTTCGCAGACACCTGAAACATATCTGTTCGCAGCTGAATGCTGAGGTCGACCATTGCCTGACAACCTCCCCCTTCCAAATTCAGTTTTCTTCTGTCTCCGCAAGGCTTTTTTTCTTTCACCTGCATCTCTTTCATGGGCATGACCGGTACCTGGACAGTGAGCACACTACAAATCTACGGCCATCATCACCATCAGTTCATAATGTCCGCAAAGCAGAGGTCTGTACTGCAGAGTTGTGCACCTGTACAATTCTGCTGTTATTCCTACAGATCAGACCTCAGATTTTGCTGTTATGCTGGCAGGGTCAATCAAGCATTAGGGTCATGGTCCGAATTTCCCTTTTGTTTAATTTTTTTTTCCGACTGTAAACTGTGGGCATTCAGGTCTGCAGAGAAAGCAGGTGTACAGGTGTGTGGTAAGTGTAGGTGTACAGGTGTGGGAAGTGCAGATGTACAGGTGTGTAGATGTGCAGGTGTGTAGATGTGCAGATGTACAGGTGTGTAGATGTGCAGGTGTGTAGATGTGCAGATGTACAGGTGTGTGGGAAGTGCAGCTGTACAGGTGTGTAGATGTACAGGTGTGTAGATGTGCTGATGTACAGGTTTGTGGGAAGCACAAGTGTTAGGAGAGTCAACGGCTCTCAGGCAGACAGAGATGATATGGACATGGTATAATCTGTTTATTATCAACCTTTCCTATCCACCTGTCTTTCCACTCATCCACAGTGGACTCTTCCAGGAGCAAAGAACAGTGTGTATACACCCCCTCGTTCTGGGAGCAGAGACCGTACCTATTTTCTTCCAAGCAGGGAGGGGAGGCAAGTTCTGTTTGGATAGGTTATGTTTATAAAAACAAACAACAAACAAACAAACAAACAAATAAAACAAACGAAAATAGAAGACAAAGTGCACAGTCTTAGGAAAGATAGGTGGGTGGTTGTGATGGGTTGCATGTGGTGGTGGGGGGATCGTTGTCCAGCATAAAAAAGCCCTGTGGATTGCTTTGTTGTCAGGCCCCAAGACATTGTGGTGTTCATCATCGGTGGCTGCACCTACGAAGAAGCGCTTTCAGTGCATCTGCTGAACCGTTCCACGCCAGGCGTCAGGATCGTGCTTGGGGGGACCACGGTGCACAACTCCAAGACGTGAGTAGATAGACATGGGCTGTTGATGCCATGGATGCTGTTCCTCCTTCAATGTCATACAGATTTGTGTGTAAAAACAACCCTAAAAAAGACCCCTGGTTTAACAGACAGAGTCCAGGTGAGATCAAGAGGAGGGAGGTGAGCTGGACTCTCAGGAAGAAGTTAGACACTTTTGCAGGTCCAGGTGAGATCAAGAGGAGGGAGGTGGTGCCGGACCCTTAAGTTAGCGCAGAAGAGATCAAGAGCAGGGAGGTGGAGCTGGGCGTGAGAGTTGGACTTCTTTCGCTTCAGTTGTTCCCCAACGGCAGAGCTACGGACATTGTCTTGTGACTCTGTTCTTCATAGCAGTCGGGACAGCAATTGCATGGTGCGGTGGCTGCTGCGCAATGCTGGACGGACAATGCCGTAGCATTGTTCTGGCGGCGGTCCACGGCAGCCTTGGTCTTCCAGGTTGGCGCCTGTTTCGAGGTTTCACTCTTCTTTCCCCCTTTTCCCACTCATCCCCGTCCCTAATAGGCCCACTCACCTCCGTGGACGTTAAGCAACAATTTCTCTCTCTCTCTCTCAACCCCTGGACCCTGTCCTTATTCAGATGTTTTTCAGTTGTTGTTGTAGTGTTCCCTAGCTGAACACTCTTGCGGTGGTCACCTTGCATATGCTTGGACACACGCTGTCTACAGGTTGAGAGGATTGTGGTTGTGCCAGTTTGTTATTACCCTGTCGCACAGGCAGCCGCCCACCGTCTTCAGAGGATTCATCTCCATTTCTGGAGGGTGTCCAATGTTACGCAAGGAGTTTAGCGTGGCTGAAGAAAGTCCCAGCATGACTATGCTGTGCAGAGCAACATTTTAATGTAGCCTTGGTGTTGTCGCTGTTGTTAGTGTGTTGTGACACATCCTAAGCCAAGGTGACAGATGTCCAGTGATGTAATTTTTGAAGAACACCGATGTGATACACTGGAAAGTATACTGTCTTCTTTTGCACAACATTTAGGCATTTTCAAAATGAAAGTTTAATGTGTGATTATCTTTCTCTTTTGCAATCATCATGTGTGCTGAAAAAGTGGGGCTTCGACCTCTGTTGTTTGTTTAGTTTTGATATAAATGTGCATGGGTAGACAGGCATGATTCCAGTTTTGTGCGCCTGACTTGAGATTTCTTTTCATTATGTTTTGAGCTCCAAGGAAATCTGGATTTTGTTCTAGGTATATTTGCTGGGGTATTGTTGAGTTAAAACAAACAAAACTTTCCTGTCACTAACAGAACTTTTGTTGCTGTAGTTGCTTTGTTTTTATTTTTTGTTGTTGTTGACAGCTGGTGCATATCCGCATCATTTGAGTGATTTTGTGTTTTTTCCTTCAGATTTTTGCAGGAAGTGTCGGTGGCTGTGAGGGGAATGTCGTCCAGAAGAGATGGGCGATGAGATGTCATCGGCCTGCAGGTCCTTGGATCCTGGTCATTAGGTTGTCTGGACTGTTTTATGAGTGGCACTGTCGCTTGTGTGAGCATGCGTGCATGTGCGTATGTGTGTGTGGGTGTACATACATGTGCATGTGTGTGTTTGTGAAAGGGAAAGATAGTGTGTATGTATGCAAGCATGCACTTTGTGTGTGTGTATGTGTGTGTGTGTGTGTGTGTGTGTGTGTGTGAAAATTGTGTGTGTGTGTGACAGAGAAAGAGTGTGTTGTGTGTGTGCATGTGGGAAAGAGAGAGTGAGGGTGTGTGTGCATGCATGCATGTTGTGTGTGTGTGTAGAAAAAAGGTGATAAACTAGAGCTCTGAATCCATAGCCTGCTTGTGAAGGTTGCTGTGGATGTTGTACATGTGCTGAACAAAACTGCACAAAGATACACAAACGCAAAGCCATAATGCTTTATGTGCTCGGAATTTTGTGATTTACTGTTGAAATGATGCCTCCAGTGGTGTTGGTTTCAAAACACTTGATCGGGTGATCAGAACTCACAGTCTTGCAGGGATGGAGATATTAACCCTTACCCTCTTGAAGAGTTTGGACTGCAGGTTCTGATTTTTTTTCCAGAGAACAATCTCAAAAAGAAGACTAGCAAGCCAGAAATGTTCATTTGGAGTTGGTTTGCTCCACAAGAGAAAGCACAAGAAAAGTTAAAATTCAAGCGGGATGTCCTGTGACATCAGATAATCAATGGGGAAGCACTCTTCCTTGGACATCAAGTAATGTTCTACGGGCAGGGAAAGGGTTAATTTATTTGAAATATTCTCAGTACGTGGCTGGAAATATGATGACTGCTCTTACTGATGGAGTTAAAAAAATACCGCCATTGGTTCTTATTTATATGGGAATCAGATGTAATGATTCTGTCATGTACAGCTAAAAAATGTGTCAGTGAGGTCAGTTGTGTATTATTTTCCCAGATCTTAGAATTAGCTCCCATTTTTGACTCATGAAAAAGGTTCTGTGTGTTGGTTGGTGCAAGGCGTGTTAACACACAAATGCAGGAGCAGAAAGACTTTGCTTGCTGATCACCACTTTTTAGACTTATCTATATCAGTTCTTGTCTGTGACTGTGGGGCATTTTTGTTCAGATTACTGGAGAGGAGTTACAGTGAAAGGTGCATTTTTTGGTTTTGAATGCAAGTCATCTGAGCATTTGGTTCTCCTTGTGTATGTGTGTGCGTGTGTGTGTGTGTGCGCGTGTGTGTGTGCATGCGTGAGTGCGTGTGTGCATATGCATGTTTGTGTGCATATGTGTGTGTGTTGTTGCTGCCTACCACATCCAATGGCTCATGTGAGTGGACATTCCAGTCAAAAAATGTGTTTAAAGCTCCAGGTTTGTTTTGTTTGTTGTGCATAATTTTAACCCAGTTTATCGTCCTGTGTATGGTGTGTGTGTGTGTGTGTGTGTGTGTGTGTGTGTGTGTGTGTGTGTGTGTGTGTGAGAGAGAGATAGGCAAAGGGAAGACAGACATTGTGACCTTTCACAACTGATTGTCCTGTAAACACAGATACAGGCATTGTGACCTTTCACAACTGATTGTGCTGTAAACACAGTTACAGGCATTGTGACCTTTCACAACTGATTGTGCTGTAAACACAGATACAGGCATTGTGACCTTTCACAACTGATTGTGCTGTAAACACAGATACAAACATTGTGACCTTTCACAACTGTGATTGTGCTGTAAACACAGATACAGGCATTGTGACCTTTCACAACTGTGATTGTGGTGTAAACACAGATACAGATTGTGCTGTAAACACAGATACAGCTGAGGGGGTTATAGCATCTTAATATTCAGCTGGACATCTGCCTCCGTGTGTAAATGTAAATGAAAGCATGCGTAGAGTAGATTAGCAGTCAGTTTGTTGGAGTATAGATGGTGTCGTTTTGTTTGTAAAATTGTATGTGACATTTCAAGTGCAATCAAACGGTAAAATGGTGTGTTATTATATGATATATATATATGTACATAGGTATATGTTTGTGTGTGTGTGTTTATTTATGATGACAATTTTGGACAGTACCCTACACAATGCTGAGTGGTTTATCCCCAGTGGGATATAGCTATGCACTATGTTGGCGGGTAGCGTGTATGGATATGAGGGGTATAATGGCTTCATCTCTGGTGATTATGTGTAACGAGCCCTGTCACAATAGAAGGTGGTAATGCAGACACCTGCGTAAGAAAGGGCTGCGCTGGACTGCTGGGACAGACTAGAGTATGGAGTTCTGGGTGGTGGACAACTGGAACGAAACACTAGTTGTACTATTGGACAGAGGACTGATGGGACAGTACTTGGACTACTGGGTGGCGGACTGCTGGAACAGAGCACTAGTTGTACTATTGGATGGAGGACTGATGGGACAGTACTTGTGCTATTGGACATAGGACTGATGGGACATTACTTGGACTACTGGGTGGTGGACTACTGAAACAAAACACTAGTTGTACTGTTGGACAGGGGACTGATGGGACATTGCTTGGACTACTGGGTGGTGGACTAGTGGAACAGAGCACTATTTGTGCTATTGGATGGAGGACTGATGGGACATTACTTGGACTACTGGGTGGTGGACTAGTGGAACAGAGCACTATTTGTGCTATTGGATGGAGGACTGATGGGACAGTACTTGGACTACTGGGTGGTGGACTGATGGGACAGTACTTGGACTACTGGGCGGCGGACTACTGGAACAGAGCACTAGTTGTGCTATTGGATGGAGGACTGATGGGTGGTGGACTATGGGGCTAGAGCATGAGCAGGAGTACTGGGACAGAGCACTCGCAGGACTGTTGGGTGGCGGACTAGTGGGACAGAGCACTATAGAGACTGTTGGGTGGCGGACTAGTGGGACAGAGTACTAGCAAGACTGTTGGGTGGCAGACTAGTGGGACAGAGCACTAGCAGGACTATTGGGTGGTGGACTAGTGGGACAGAACACTAGCAGGACTATTGGGTGGTGGACTAGTGGGACAGAGCACTAGCAGGACTATTGGGTGGTGGACTAGTGGGACAGAGCACTAGCAGGACTATTGGGTGGTGGACTAGTGGGACAGAGCACTAGCAGGACTATTGGGTGGTGGACTAGTGGGACAGAGCACTAGCAGGACTATTGGGTGGCGGACTAGTGGGACAGAACACAAGACAGATTGTTGGGTGGCAGACTAGTGGGACAAAGCACTAGCAGGACTACTGCGTGCTGGACTACTGGGACAGTATTGGTTTGACTACTGGGATGACAGAGCAAGCGGAGTTTTAGGCTGAGCTGATATGCAATGGGTTACGTGTAATGGTATGACAAGTTGTTCGTTGTTTGTTTTTGCTTAATGTCCTCAGATGCTAAAAGCATATTAGGGACAATCTATAAAGTAGGCTTGTCTTGGATATATCATAGTTAAAATCATGGGCGAGACAGGGGTGGGGTGGGGAGCAAAGTAAGCTTGGTCCACTTGCGGATCAATATTTGGATCGGGACATGAGGTCGCTGGAACAAAAGGGGAATGGAGGGTGAGGGGAGAGATGAGATGGGTCCACCTGCGGATCAATACTGGGGTCAGGGTGCTGGGTCGTCTTGGCTGTACTGGGGCGTTCACTCGTAGAACTGGGCAGCACGCTAGGGGTCCGGTTAAAAAATCATCGTCCGCTATTTACAGTTAAAAACTGGGCTACAGATAAAAGAACTTGCGAGGTTATGTTGGCGGGCTGCACAACATGTAATATATACAATCGGCACACATAGTATTTACAGTTAAAAACGTTGAAGATGCACATGCTAGTTTAAATACACTTGTAGTAAAATCGAGGCCTGTAGTCAGGTGGCTAAAAACACTTGGGTATGCAAGCATGCACTTGTGGTGGTCGCTGGAATCAGGTCCAGCAGACTAGAACTGGGTGCGGGTGGTATGACAATAAGTACTGTCATCTTTTGTAGTCTTTGTCTGGCGGTCAGTGTTATAGTCAGTACACCTACAGCACTGACTGACTTTTGAGTTACACACTCAGTTCATGACAGCATGTATCATCTGTGGCTGTATTGCTTGTGTATTGTTTTGTTTGTCAGCCAAATGTTTGGCTTGATGCCGTAAATAACAAGATGGTTTTGATAGTGATTCCACTTATATTCCTGGTGGGTGTTTTGAGTATTACTGTATATTATTATTTTTTAATTTTGATCCTTGGAATATGTTCCATATCTTTTTGAGAAGCATCCTGAATGCTACAATGCAGAAAATGAACGAATAAACAAATATAAACAACAGTTGATATTTGGTTGGTTGTTCCTGTTATTGTAGATTTAGCGCTCTAAATCAAATAGAGCAGATAGACTGCATTGGTGTTATTACTGGTAGTGTCATTTTTTTTCAAAGATATGAAGAGAATATTGAAACGTTACCTGTGGGCACCAGACAGACAACATCACACATGTAATTACATCATTCATGCATTGAGAATCTTCATCCAGTGGCTTGAAATAATGCTTTAATGAGACGGTCCTTTCTTTAAAAAAAGCCCCGTCTTTTGACAGCAGTGATGTTAGACTGATCTTAATATTGTCAAGATAACAACATGTGGAAATAAAACTTCAAACTGGCAACAAACCTAAGAGAGAAAGCAAAACAACGAAGCAAAACAAAGAAACCAGAAAACACCGGCCTTAGATCACACATTTAAACATGCATTTGTTGTACTATACTCGTAGGAACAAATGTATGCACATATATGCATCCACGTGCATAGCTATATTCACCTGCTCTTTACCTTGCATACAAATACACTAACACATTTGTACACACACTCAGATGATCATAAATCTCCTGTATGGTATATATTGTGGCATATCTTGCTAACATACTGGTGTCGCCCATAAAATATCACATACCCTTTCACAACATGTCCCCTTCCAACACACATATGCACACACGCACACACACACACACATAGACACACACACACATTCCCCTTCCAACACCCCCTTCCCACACACATACACACCACAACACACACACACACACCCCACAACATGAGTGTGCGCACACACACACACACACAACACACACACACACACACACCACAACACGAGTGTGCTCACACACACACACACGCACACACACACACACAACACACACACACACACCACAACATGAGTGTGTGCACACACACACACACGCACACACACACACACACACAACACACACACATTTGAGACTATGACGGCCTGTTTATACAATCTGATGAACAGGGTGGGTTACAAAAAGATTTTAGCAAACTTAAGACTGTTTCACTGGATCATGTTTTCATGGGCAATAATGTGATATGATATTCTGACTATTTAAGTATACATATATGTATATATAATATATATATATTAATTTTTTTAATCAATATTTTGCATATTTAAATGGCTGGTCGTCGCAGAGGACGCATTGAAAGGTAGTTCAAGGGAGGCAAACCATAATCTAAGTAAGTATCTAATTGTGCTAAAGTTACCTCGCTTAGACGTAGGCTGTTCATCGGTGTCTACACATACTCCCAACACGGTACAAACTTTATAGTGCTCACACTCTGTTCTTCCACTTTTTAAACCATGCATGTAAAAAACAAAAAACACAACAACAACCAAAAACAAAAACAACGCGCGCACACACACACAACCCCAACAACAACTAAAACAAAACAAAACGCACACACACACGCACGCACGCACGCACGCACGCACGCACGCACACACACACATACACACACACGCACACACACGCGCGCGCGCACGCACACACACACACACACACACACACACACACACACACACACACACACACACACACACACACACACACACACAAAAAACAACAACACAGCAACAAAAGCATGAGCTAAACGTGTCAGGGTCCTAACTAAGTGTTAAAGGAACTCTCCTTCAGCGGCTAAACTTCTCGTGTGCTTAGAGGAGGTTAAATGAACAATACCAGCGTTAAAAGTTTTGTGATTGAACGTGCCGTTGATTTTATAACGATTTTAGAAGAGGACTTTCCCAGAGAGTGTTACTAACACTGTTTTCACGAGCTCTTTCCCGCGTTTCAGTATGACATCATTGATAGGATACCGGAACTTCTCAGTTTTGTGTACATGTCATGTATAAATTATTTTTGTCAATGTTTATTTTTTTAATCTGGACAGTCTGTGTGAAATTGTTTCATTTTCCTAACGTTTTCATAGGGAACAGCACACACACACACACACACACACACACACACACACACACACACACACACACACACACACACACACACACACACACACACACACACACACACACACACACACACACAATCGGAAATAAATTGATAGTGTTTGAAATTGCCAAGATGAACAATGAAATGTCTAGCGTTCTTTCGAACATTTTAGGGTGGCCTGGGGAAAATTCATCCAAACAGGTACATTTGATTCACATGCACGCTTCGAGACACGATTCTGTCACACTGGCTCAACCAACACAAGCTCGTTGTGGTTTTTAGACACCTTCGACCAATCGCAGACTAGTATACAACACAACTACCCGTGTGATTTCATGAATATGAAAGAAAACTTCTTTTTCTGAGAAATGAGTGAACAACTACTGGTGAGGTTGACAAAACTGATAGACAGAACTAGGGACATGTATTCACCTATACGACGAAACACAAGGAAACAATGAAGCACAAGCGATTTCGACAGAAAATTGTCTTCGTCAGGTGCAAGAAAAATAGACAGTTCAATCGTAGGGGTTGATGCGTAGTATTGAGTACAGTTCACAAGGTGTTTGGGTGGCCTAAGTTCCCGCAACCGAGCGAGGGGACGGATTTCCCCCATGCCACCCTATGTGTTTGGCTCAATGAAATGATGGCAAAATCATTTTGACGTCATTACGATATCAATAATTTGACGCAAGTTTATAGAAAGGAGAAGGAAGAGTCGAAGGAAACAATGGCTCTAGAAGTAGTTACTGATGGCAAGAATGACAAAACTGAAAAGAATGACTAGGAATATGTACACAACAAGAGAACACGGGACGCGACATGTGTTTTGTTTTGTGTGCCGCCTTCTTTTGTGTTAATAGATAATAAATACATTCTTTCATGTGCTATTATAAGGAGCAAATAGCCCGTTGAACGAAGGCAACGAAGAACTGAGAATAAAACAGTGGTGTTTATATCTTCATAGTTCTTTTCCATTTTTTGAAGATTATGCAATCAAAGCAGAGATAATTTGGAGTTACTACCATTTATTTCCTGAGGACCAAAATAAAAAGAACTTTTAGCTCGACTGGCAAGAGACCGACAACGTAGTTACCACCGTGGCTGGTAAACCTGGGTGACCAGGTGGAGAGGTGGAGAGAGCGGTGCACAAGGTTAGACGTCTGCGATAGGAAACTGGCAAAGCTGTTACTGGACAAGTTACAGAAAAGGTTCCTGATACATCTTTTTTGATTGATAGGAAACCATACGTTTAAATATTCTACTAAGTACTACCTGCTGCGTAAGTGTGTGTTTCTGGCGTGCCACGGCCGTAGGTTTTTCTTTTCTTTTCATTATTATTATTATGGTGTCTAAAATATTTCCTGTAGTAGCATCGGATCAATACGCTGAGAAAGAATTGTCACCCAACACTTTGCGCCTCGGTCCATCGCCGAGCATTATTAGTAAACGGCAGCTACAGGCCGGTCTCATCCATTATAGTGAAGTACACATAACAATAACAATATACTTTATGAATCCCAGTGGGAAATTAAATAGCACGATTAGGAGATTTATTCATAGAAAGACATAAAATATTCACACACTCATCAGTTAAGTCGCCCGACAGATTATTACGCCTGAGCAGATTACGTGCCTGAGACAACGCCATTGTCAATTGTTTGTAGGCCGAGTCTACAAAAACTTGTGTAAAAAACCCAAAATGTAATGACGTAATACGCATTCTATAAATAGCTGCACTCAGGTGGACATCCCCAACCTATTTTTAGACCACTACAGTTATTCTTAAATTGCCTCATTTCAACAGGACCAAATCAGAAATCAATGCTGCATAATAATCGCACCTAAAAAACAAAAAACAAAAAAAACAAAAAAACAAAAAACATTTCAGGCAAAAAATCGTTTTTTAGCCAAATCTGCATGGGCCAGTCCCTTTAAAGCTGTACACACTAAGCGGAAGAAGACACTGTGTAGCCACTTCTTTCTAAAAGCAATCTCAAAACCGACCTTATTCTCACAGCTCGACATTTCTCGCAACTCGTCTGTTGAAATTTTGTCTCATACTTGTCCTTTCTTCTGTGACTGATCACGACTTGTTCTCTGAGCTCATCTGCTCAAAAAATATCCTACTAGTGACCACTGAATGGCGACAGAGCACTGAAAGTATCCTTTACCTCTGAAGTGACAGAGAACTGAAAGTATGCTTTACTTCTGAAGTGACAAAGAACTGAAAGTATCCTTTATCTCTGAAGTGACAGAGAACTGAAAGTATCCTTTACCTCTGAAGTGACAGAACACTGAAAGTATCATTTACCTCTGAAGTGACAGAACACTGAAAGTATCATTTACCTCTGAAGTGACAGAGAACTGAAAGTATCCTTTATCTCTGAAGTGACAGAACACTGAAAGTATCCTTTACCTCTGAATAGGGACAGAACACTGAAAGTATCCTTTACTCTGAAGTGACAGAGAACTGAAAGTATTCTTTACCTCTGAAGTGACAGAACACTGAAAGTATCCTTTACCTCTGAAGTGACAGAGAACTGAAAGTATCCTTTACCTCTGAAGTGACAGAGAACTGAAAGTATCCTTTACTCTGAAGTGACAGAGAACTGAAAGTATCCTTTACCTCTGAAGTGACAGAGAACTGAAAGTATCCTTTACCTCTGAAGTGACAGAACACTGAAAGTATCATTTACCTCTGAAGTGACAGAGAACTGAAAGTATCCTTTACCTCTGAAGTGACAGAACACTGAAAGTATCATTTACCTCTGAAGTGACAGAGAACTGAAAGTATCCTTTATCTCTGAAGTGACAGAACACTGAAAGTATCCTTTACTCTGAATGACAGAACACTGAAAGTATCCTTTATCTCTGAAGTGACAGAGAACTGAAAGTATCCTTTACTCTGAAGTGACAGAGAACTGAAAGTATTCTTTACCTCTGAAGTGACAGAACACTGAAAGTATCCTTTACCTCTGAAGTGACAGAGAACTGAAAGTATCCTTTACCTCTGAAGTGACAGAGAACTGAAAGTATCCTTTACCTCTGAAGTGACAGAGAACTGAAAGTATCCTTTACCTCTGAAGTGACAGAGAACTGAAAGTATCCTTTACCTCTGAAGTGACAGAACACTGAAAGTATCATTTACCTCTGAAGTGACAGAGAACTGAAAGTATCCTTTACCTCTGAAGTGACAGAACACTGAAAGTATCCTTTACCTCTGAAGTGACAGAACACTGAAAGTATCCTTTACCTCTGAAGTGACAGAACACTGAAAGTATCTTTTACCTCTGAAGTGACAGAGAACTGAAAGTATCCTTTACCTCTGAAGTGACAGAACACTGAAAGTATCATTTACCTCTGAATAGGGACAGAACACTGAAAGTATCCTTTATCTCTGAAGTGACAGAACATTGAAAGTATCCTTTACTTCTGAAGTGACAGAACACTGAAAGTATTCTTTACCTCTGAATAGGGACAGAACACTGAAAGTATCCTTTACCTCTGAATAGGGACAGAACACTGAAAGTATCCTTTACCTCTGAAGTGACAGAGAACTGAAAGTATCCTTTACCTCTGAAGTGACAGAGAACTGAAAGTATCCTTTACCCCTGAAGTGACAGAGAACTGAAAGTATCCTTTACCTCTGAAGTGACAGAACACTGAAAGTATCCTTTACCTCTGAAGTGACAGAGAACTGAAAGTATCCTTTACTCTGAAGTGACAGAGAACTGAAAGTATCATTTACCTCTGAATAGGGACAGAACACTGAAAGTATCCTTTACCTCTGAATAGGGACAGAACACTGAAAGTATCTTTTACCTCTGAAGTGACAGAGAACTGAAAGTATCATTTACCTCTAAATAGTGACAGGGAAATGAAAAGATCATATACCTCTGAATAGTGATAGCACTGGGAGGACGTTGGCAATGGCGATAGTGGTGGTGGCGGCGTGTGTGCGTGCATGCATGCGTGTGTGTGTGTGTGTGTGTGTGTGTGTGTGTGTGTGTGTGTGTGTGTGTGTGTGTGTGTGTGTGTTAGTGTGTGATAGTGTGTGTGTGGTGTGTGTGGTGTGTGTGCGTCGTGCGTGCGTGCGTGCGTGCGTCGTGCGTGCGTGCGTGTGTGTGTGTGTGTGTGTGTGTGTGTGTGTGTGTGTTGTGTGTGTGTGTGAGTGCGTTGGCTGCAACCATCAGGACACTTGCACTGACAGCCAGCGCCATTGAGGTCAAGGCAAAGGCTACGATCAACATTGTCACTTTCGCTTCCGGGTCTGTTCTTTTTTCTTCCTTTTTTTTTTCTTTCCTTTTTCTCCGACTCTTGCAAAAGATGCCTGGCAAGGGAACCCGGCCCGAAGATTCTTGCACCTCGGCTGTAGCATTTCATGTTAAAACTTTCTCTCTCTCTCTCCCCCTCTCTCTCTCTCTCTCTCTCCCCCCTCTCTCTCTCCTCTCTCTCTCTCACACACCCACACACACACCAACGCTACCAGACACACAAACACAAACCCAACACACACACACACACACACCACACACACACACACCCACACCACTCACACACACACACACACACACACACACACACACACTCACCTCACACACACAAATCACACACACACAACACACACACACACACACACAACACCACACACACACACACACACACACACACACACACACACACACACACACACACACACACACACAAACGCACACACACAAACCTAACAACTCGGGAGTTGCGTGAAGTCGCGAGTTGGCCGTCCTGGGCTCCCCGTCCCTAATAGCCCTTATATTACGGACTCTGTGGACGTAAAGCAACATTGAACTTGAACGGTAGGCAGCTCGCACGTGCGGAGCAGCTCGTGTACTCCGTAACTTGATGTTTGAACCGTTGTAGGGAACACATGCGTTCACAAACACATGCAGTGTCCACATGCAGAAACGATTGTTGAGCCCTCGTTTCTAAAGACGTGATTCTTCTCCGCTCTTCGCCTCTCCTCTGCCATCTCGGCAAACCGCGCTCCTAGCCCAAGGAGACTGTCTTTGCGACTCTGCTCCGCACAGGAGTTGAAACAGCAATTAGCCGAGTACGGCAGTTGCTTCGCACTGGGGAGGTCCCCACTGTCTTCATAACATAGCTGTTGTTCTGGCGGTGGTCCATGATGATGTGGAGCTTAATGTCCTCGGATGTCGGGTTGACATAAATTATTAGGGACAAACTGTGAGCGATGCGTGTGCATGGTTCAGTGTTGCTTTACGTCCACAGAAACCGTAAGGCTCATTAGGACGGGGAGCCCAGGACGTCCACCTCGACTTTCACACAGCTGCTGAACTCTGCGGTGGTCCACGGCCTCTTTGGTCTTCTGAGGGTCGGAACGCGCGGACGGACGAGCCACTCACTCTTTCCCCCTCCCCCTTCCCCCCCTCCCCCTCCACACTCTGTCTCCGTCCCTAATAAGCCTTATGGTTTCTGTGGACGTCAAGCAACACGTTCACTTACTTTACCACCCAAGGCAGAGTCAGGAACGCCCTAACCGCTAAACCAGTGTCATGCGGCCCACAAAGTCTTGTTTTCAGAGAAAGTCAGCTCGAAAGGGTGATGAGACAGATTTTGAATTTTGTTTCTTTCTACCATGCCGTTTGCCCCGAAAAACTTCCTTTTTACCGGATTACTGACGAACAAAAGCAAAACAAAACAAAAACCAAAAAAGAAAAAGAAAAAGAAAAGAAAAAAAGAAGAAGAAAAAAAAGAAGAAGAAAGGAAAAGCCCGTCTTCAAGATCTGCTTATTGACCCATTGACATGTCAAAGCAGCAGACGACAATGAATGACGTCATCGGTCGATCTTTGCGACGGTAGAGCTATCGAGTGAATGTGTGTGCATGAGGAAGTTTTGTGTGAATGTTTTGTGTTTGCTTGAGGTGGAAGTTGATCTAGTTTTTTTGTTGTTGTCGCAAAAACCGATGCAAGAATGCGTTGATTGCCATTTTGCTGGCAATGTCCTACGTGACAGTTCCCCCAAGGTCTTGTATAGCCCTCGTGAAAACACAGTTTTCCGCCCAAAGTCTAGCATTGCCATCGTGAAATCAAATGAAATGCCCCCCTCTGCCCCCCCCCCCCCCCAAAGTTTCCCCCGGCCCCCCCCAAAACTCTGCATTTTTACCCAAACCACCCCCCCCGTCCCCCCCTCCCCCCCAGTCTTTTGAAAACAAAAAAAATCCCCCCCCCCCCCCAAACCCGTCTAGCATTGCCCTCGTAAAAAAAAAACAACCCCCCCACCCCCCAAAACTGGAAACCCCCCCTTAAAAAAAAAAAATGCCCCCCCCCCCCCCCCAGTCTGCTTCCCCCTGAAAAAACAAAAAGCCCCCCCCCCCCCCCCCCAGTCTAGCATTGCCCTCTCCAAAAGTACCCCCCCCCCCAGTCACTTCCCCCCCCAAAAGTCCCCCCACCCCCGTCTCATTCCCCCGTGAAAACAAAAATTCCCCCCCCCCCCCCCCGCCCCCCCGAAAAAAAATGTCTCTCCCCCCCCCCCCCCAGTCTACTTTTTAAAAAAAGTCTCCCCCCCCCCCCCCAATCAGCATTGCCCTCTGAAAACAAAAAGTTTTCTACCCCCCCCCCCCCCCCCGTCTAGCATTGCCCTTGTGAAAAAAAATTTTCCCCCCACCCCCCCCAGTCAGCATTTCCCTCGTGAAAACAAAAAGTCTCTCCCCCCCCCCCCCCTCTGCATTGCCCCCCTGAAAACAAATTCTCCCCCCCCCCCCCCGTTTTGCTTTTCTGAAAACAAAATGTCCCCCCCCCCCCCAAGTCTAGCATTGCCCTTTGAAAACAAAATGTTTCCCCCCCCCTCTAGCATTGCCCCCCCCCCCGTGAAAAAAAATGTTTTTCCCCCCCCCCCCCCCAAGTTGCGCCTCTGGAAAAAAAATTTTCCCCCCCCCCCCCCGAAAAAAGAAAACCCCCCCCCCCGTCTGCTTGCCCTCGTGAAAACAAAATGTCTCTCTCTCCCCCCCCCCCCCCCCCCCCCCCCCCAGTCTAGCATTTCCCTCGTGAAAACAAAAAATCTCTCCCCCCCCCCCCCCCCGTCTGATTCCCCGTGCCCCAAAAAGTCCCCCCCCCTCCCCCAGTTGCACCTGGGGGGGGGGGCCCTCGTGCAAAATTCTCTCCCCCCCCCCCCCCCCGTCTAGCTTGCCCTCGGAAAAAAAATGTCTCCCCCCCCCCCCCCACCACCTTTTAAAACAAAATCCCCCCCCCCCCCATCTGCATTGCCTCTGAAAACAAAAAATCCCCTCCCCCCCCCCCCACCCCCCAAAATCCCCCCCTCCCTTGGAAAACAAAGTTCCCCCCCCCTCCCAGTCTAGCATTGTCCCGGCTTTTTCCCCCTCCCCCCCCCCCCCGTCTAGCATGCCCTCTGAAAAAAAAAGTCCCCCCCCCCCCCCAAATCTAGCATTCCCCTTTTGGAAAACAAAATGTTTTCCCCCCCCCCTTAATTTTATAAAAAAATGTCCCCCCCCCCCCCCCCCGTCTGCTGCCCCCGTGAAAAAAAATTCTCCCCCCCCCCCCCCAAATCTAGCATTGCCCTTGTGAAAACAAAATGTCTCCCCCCCCCCCCCCCAGTCACCCTTCTTAAAAAAAATGTCTCTCTCCCCCCCCCCCCCCTCGCAGCCCCCTGAAAAAAAACAAAAAAAGGTTCCCTTTCTGGTTTTAAGGGGAGGGGAGTTTTTTTCCCCCCCTCTCTTTCTCTCTTTCAACACACACACACCACACACACACAAAAACCACACACACCAAAACACAAACACACCCCACACACCACACACCACACACACACACACCACCACACCCACCCCACACACACACACACACCACACACCACACACACACACACACAATGCCGCGTGTTATAAAATTTTTTACAGCTTTTTTTTTACAATAAATTCTCCCTCCTGAACAACTGCGGGTTATACTTAAATTTAAAGGCTGTGCCTAGACGAATAAGCCGGCAGCGACACTAAACCAGTCTGTCTGTGTGCTAAAAAAAAAAAAAAAAAAAAAAAAAAAAAAAGAAGAAAAAGAAGAGTGTTTTAATACGCGTGTGCACGGCTGTTGCAGCTGGTTCTACGGACAGCACAAAAAAAAAAAAAAAAGGTCTGTGAGAACAGCGGAGTTCTCGTCACTTGAAACCGAGTTATATTCCCACTGCTCAGCAAATTTCTGAGTTAGCTTTCATTCCCGACCGCGCATTCTGACGAGGATTCACAACCCTTTTTGAGCAAAACATTCTGTGAAACTGGCCGCGGAATCCCGATCCCATGATCAGTGACGTGGTTGATGACGTAGAGCTTGCTTACAAATGGCGCCGTTTTTGTGGTGTTTTTAGAGTTTTAAAAGTCGATTACGTGGACAAAATCGCTGAATTTTCAACGCGTGTCCGATCTCCGCGCCAAGATGGCGGTGTGGCGTTTTCACTACAGATGAAGCGATTCGTTTTATTATGGATATTGCAGGCGATGGAATTGAAAGCAACGAAGAAAACGTGTTTAGAGACCGAAGAGGGGGATGCCGAGTTTGACCCAGCCGATGTCGGTAATGGTAGTCAGTGACGGTGACTATCCCGAAAAACAACAACAACAAAAACAACAACAACTGTTGAGGAGGTGAACGAACTCAGTACATCGAGGGGTAGGGAGTGTGGTAGTGACTATCCCGAAAAAACTGTTGAGGAGGTGAACGAACCCAGTACATCGAGGGGTAGGGAGTGTGGTAGTGACTATCGCGGGGAAAAAAACTGTTGAGGAGTTGAACGAACCCAGTACATCGAGGGGTAGGGAGTGTGGTAGTGACTATCGCGGGGAAAAAAACTGTTGAGGAGGTTGAACGAACCCAGTACATCGAGGGGTAGGGAGTGTGGTAGTGACTATCGCGGGGAAAAAAACTGTTGAGGAGGTGAACGAACCCAGTACATCGAGGGGTAGGGAGTGTGGTAGTGACTATCGCTGGAAAAAAACAACTGTTGAGGAGCTGAACGAACTCAGTACATCGAGGGGTAGGGGTGTGGGGGGGAGGGGGGGGGGGGGGGGGAGGGGGGGGGGGGGGGGGGGGGGGGGGGGGGGGGGGGGGGGAGCGGGGGGGGGGGGGGGGGGGGGGGGGGAGGGGGGGGGGGGGGGGGGGAGGGGGGGGGGGGGGGGGGGGGGGGGGGGGGGGGGGGGGGGGGGGGGGAAGTGCGGGAAAAAGGTTCAGAGGGAACCAAAGCAGAATGCATTACGCTGGCCTCAAAATGTACAACATCATGTGCAAAATATTTTCAGTCACAGGCTTCACTGGGTTTTGCGTGAGCCGGTTTGGCCCAGTGGTAAGGCGGCGTTAGGCTGGTAAGCAGAAGGACCTCGGTTCGATACCGCTTCGACTCTCCGCCTTTCCTCTTCAAAAAGGTTGTGGTTTGTGGACACTGCCTTGTGACTTTGCCCGTCACAATTAGTGAAACATTAAAATGGCTCTCATCGCTGCCCACCTTAACGTAGGAGTCATTCTGGTGGCGACAGCGCAGCGATAGGTATTAATCTTCCTCCCCTCCACCCCCTCCGTCCCCCTCTCCCCCTAATAAGCCTTATGGTTTCTGTGGACGTTAGCACCATCTGGTTGTTAAATAAGAGAGAGAAAGAAAAATTGCTTCCAATTTGTGCCTTTTCAGGGCTCGGACAATCTAGTTCGCTCTTTACCAATGAAGGGCAGGAAAAGGTCGGTTCGTGACGTATTTGATACTTTTACCACACATTCCGGTTCTGGCCCTGTATATGACGTCACCTGGGCACAAAATGGCAGCACGCATGGCCGAGTTTTCGCGCCTTTCATACATACATTTACATATAAATATATATATTTTAAACACGCATGTTCACGTATTTCAAAAACTCCCCCCCTCCCCCCCCCCCCCCCCACCACAACCCCACCATGATCATGCATAGTAAAATCTTATAAAAGAGAGGGGAGAGAGAAGAGCAGAGAGAGAAGAGAGAGAAGAGAAGAAGAAAAGGAAAGAGAGAGAGAGAGGAACCGAACCCAAACTCGAAAACTTTATTTTACAAGGATTGTAGTTTAGGTTCATTCAAAAACTTGTCTAACAACTAGCCCCTGCTAAGCTACTGATGAACAGATATCAATTACAGGCATTATTTATATACATATAGGCATGAATGAGTGAGTGAAACGTTATACATGAGAATTTCCACACAAACATAGCGTGCTCACAGCGCCAGATGAACACATGCCATACATCATTCAGTTACATATTTGAGCATACGGTGAGCAGATTTGAGCAATTATGAGCAGCAGAACATCTGATCAGTTCATATGACTAGTATCGGAAAAGAAAACAGTAGCAGTCAATGCTTATCTTATAAAGAACAGTAAGGGAGAAGGAGGGAGGGTGAGGGGGGAAAAACGGGGGGAGGGGGTGGGTCGGAAGGCAGTCGGAAGGACTGGGCGGAGTTGTATGGGTGTATAAAATAGGTCTCAATTGACCAGTCATTGCAATGGCAATCACTCGAAAACCTCAGTCTCTCTCTCTCTCTCTCTCTGAACCGCTGATGGACGGATAATTCGCCCTGACATAACTGTCAGGGTTGACTGGGCGTTAAAAACCAACTTCCTCCTCCTCGGGGAATAAGTCTGGTCTCTCTTCGTCACTAATCTCTCTCTCTCTCTCTCTCTCTCTCTCTCTGTGTGAGAGAGACAGAGAACTGGAACTCGAGCTCTAAAAGTTTATTTTACAAGGATTGTAGTTTAGGCTCAGTCAAAAACCCGTCTAACAACTGGTCCTTGCGAAACTACTGATGAGTAAATATAAAATTACAGGCATAATTTATATACATACAGGCATGAGTGAGTGAGTGAAATTTGATACACCAGATTTTTTCACACCAAAAAATAGCCGTGTTCAACAGCGCCAGATGTACACATGCATACATCACTCAGTTTTTACATTATGAGCATACAACCTGTAAATAAGGCAGCAGAACTATCTGACAATCAACCTAGGTAAAAAAAAAAAAGAAAAAAAGAGAAAAAGCAGTCAATGCTTACCTTATAAAGAACGGGGGGGGGGGGGGGGGGGGGGGGGGGGGGGGGGGGGGGGGGGGGGGGGGGGGGGGGGGGGCCACTATCAAAGGGGGGGTCGGAAGGTTTGGGCGGGAGTTTTGTCACAGTCCACCCTTTTTTTGTGTTAACTATTTCCCAAGGTGTGCACAAAGTTTACCTTGAAAGAGCTGAGTGACTGACAAGACCTGACTGTCAGGGGAAGAGAGAGAGAGATTTTTTATTATTTTTTTTTTTCCATCCCTTTCAGGGTTTTTTCTTTCCCCCACCCACCCCCCCCACCCCCCCCCCAAAAAAGGGGGGGGGGGGGGGGGGAAGGGGGGGGGGGGGTTTGGGGGGGGGGGGAATGGGGGGAGGGGGGGGTGAATTTTTCCCGAACGCTTTTAACCCCGGGGGGGGTTTTTCCATTTGGGCTTTAAAAAGACTGACCTTTTTGCGTCTTTTCCACCAGTCTCCCACACCTTTCATGGTCAACGGGACCGCTGGCATGCTGAAAAACCCCGGGGGTGAGGGAGGTCTCTCTGTCGGCCGGCCCCGTACGCAGCTGCTGTGTTTTTTCCCCCCTTTTTTGGGGATGCCAAGCTCTTCCCCCCCGGTTCTTCCCCCAAACTTCATTGTTACGGGTGACTAAAATAAAACCTTTGCCCCTGTTTTTTTTTTTTTTTTTTTTGGCGTAAAACCTCCCTGGGGGCACAGGGTTTTTGGTAAGAGACGATTTTTTAAGGGAGGAGTGCACATAAAAATGCCTTTTAAAGACCCGGGTTTGGGCCCCAGGGGTAAGTCTGGTTACAGAGGGCCCTAGGTTCGAATCCCTTCGGCTCTCCGTTTTCTTCAAATTTTGTGGTTTGTGGACATTTGGTTTGTGACTTTGCCCCCTCAAAATTTAAATGAAACGTTGAAATGGCCCCTCATCGATGCCGACCCTAATCCCGGGAGTCTTTTAGGGGTGGTGACGGTAGCATAGGTAATATAACTCCCTCTTTTCCCCACCTCCATACCCCTCCCCCCCCCCTTTTTATCCCCTTTTTTAATAAGCCTTTGGTTTCGTGGCGTTAAAAAACCCTGTTTTCTTACTAATTGCACTAAAAGAAAAGTGGGTTTTTTGAGGGGCAAACAAGTGTTAACCCCACACGCCCCGCGCGCGCGCACACACAACACACACAACACCCCAACACACCCCACACACACACACACAAAACAAAACACAAAACACACACACCCCACCCCGCGCGGCGCGCCCCGCGCAACCAACACCCACCCCACACCGCGCGCCACGCACACACACACACCCCACACCCCACACACCCACCACATAACCCTACCACACACCACGACAGAACACCCACGGCGCGCGGGGCGCGCGCCCTACACCCCAAACCCCCTTTCCTACGCCTCGCACCACCTCACCCCAAAAAAAACCCCGGTTGCCCACGTCCGGCACGCACCCGTGCTCCCCACTCACGCACGCGCGCGCGCCATACACCCCACACACACAACCCACACATAAACCCCACACACACACACACACACCAAAACACACACACACACCACAAAAACACCACACACCCCCACACACACCCCCACCCCAACCACACAAAACCACACACACACACCCCACCCCACACACACAAAACACACACACACAAAACACACACACCCACACACACACACACTTTAACCCCTTTAGGGCTAAAACTTTGGGGTAGAATTAAAAAAACAAAAAACAAACAAACAAGT
>JABMCL010003443.1:75000-80000 GCA_018857735.1 Alviniconcha marisindica | reverse complement strand
GCCTTGTGTCTGGGACCCAGAATGATATAGTAGTTAGTTGAATTACCCTGTGAAGGATGATTAAAGCATACTGACTTGACGACTTGACTTTAGCCTACATTCTGGATCACGCTGTCTGCTGCGCTTCTGCCGCAAGTTTGGGCCGAAGCTTGCATCTCATTATAAGCCATTTAATAAGAACGAAGTATAGTTCGTCGAACAGTCAGAACCATGTTCGGCGAACCATGAGCTCAGTTAAGAAACGAAGTAAAGTTCGACGAATACTCCGAACTATGTTCGGCGAATCAGAACGGGCTTAACGCCTTACCGCTAGGCCAAACCAGCTCACGATGCGCCCCTTTAGCAAACATGCTGCTTAACGTCCACAGAAAACACAAGGCTTATTAGGGACGGGGAGAAGAGAGGGGAAGGGGTGTGGAGGTGGGATGGGAAGGGGGTGTGGAGGTGGGGACGGGAAGGGTGGGTGAAGTGGGGACGAGAAGGGTGGGTGGAGGTGGGGATGGGAAGGGGGTGGGTGGAGGTGGGGATGGGAAGGGGGTGTTGAGGTGGGGATGGGAAGGGGGTGTTGAGGTGGGGATGGGAAGGGGGTGTGGAGGTATAGGAGGGAAGGGTGTGGAGGTGGGAAGGGGAAGGGGGGATGGATGGAGGTGGGGATGGGAAGGGGGTGTGGAGGTGGGGATGGGAAGGGGGTGTGGAGGTGGGGAAGGGGAAGGGGGTGTGAGAGGTGGGGATGGGAAGGGGTGGGGTGGGTGGAGGTGGGGATGGGAAGGGGGTGTGGAGGTGGGGATGGGAAGGGAGTGTGGAGGTGGGGATGGGAAGGGGGGGGGGGTGGAGGTGGGGAAGGGAAGGGGGGTGGAGGTGGGGATGGGAAGGGGGTGTGGAGGTGGGGAAGGGAAGGGGATTTGGGGGTGGGGAAGGGAAGGGGGTGTGGAGGTGGGGAAGGGAAGGGGGTGTGGAGGTGGGGATGGGAAGGGGGTGTGGAGGTGGGGAAGGGAAGGGGATGTGGAGGTGGGGAAGGGAAGGGGGTGTGGAGGTGGGGAAGGGAAGGGGGTGTGGAGGTGGGGATGGGAAGGGGGTGTGGAGGTGGGGAAGGGAAGGGGATGTGGAGGTGGGGAAGGGAAGGGGGTGTGGAGGTGGGGAAGGGAAGGGGGTGTGGAGGTGGGGATGGGAAGGGGGTGTGGAGGTGGGGAAGGGAAGGGGATGTGGAGGTGGGGAAGGGAAGGGGGTGTGGAGGTGGGGAAGGGAAGGGGGTGTGGAGGTGGGGTAAAGAGCGCTTCCCTCTCCTCCAGGCTGACCTCTTAGTAGCCGCTGAAGTCACGTGCAAGTTGACGTCACTGACGAGGTACAGCCTGGTGTGGCCAGTCTGCTGACCGGATACTGACGACGGGCGTCGGCAGGGGGCGGGCCACGCTTGGCATAAGTGTGGCTATGGTATGGTTGGCCACACGTCCCAGAAGGCCGGAAGAACCCAATCCACCACCGCCTTGAGCGGCCATCTTCCGTCTTAGCACTGGACACTGCCACCTGCACCAACCCACCTGCCGACTCACACTCCGAGCAACGCCTTCCGGCACCTTCCTCCAAACTCTGCCAGAACTGGTTACGCCGCCTTTGAAAGCGTCCTCCGAAGGGTTTGGGTACTAACCACACTCCGAGCATCGCTTTCCGGCACCGTCCTGCAAACTCTGCCAGATCTGGTCACGCCACTGAAGGGGCACTCTTTATCTCCGCTGTCGGCGCCCTCCGAAAGGTTTGGATACTAACAAGACTCTGGAAGCAACACATCGCCCAGTCACGCACGTAACCATGAGGCGCGTCCGCCCCGGGTTAAAAAAAGAAGAAAGAGTTCCTCTCGATTCAAATGATTTTGGTTGTATTTGTGCTGGCGTAAGCAACGTGGGTGGTTATAAAAGAAACGCCTGATATAATTTGAGTTGTCTGTTACAAACTTGCTGCCGTTTGAGCACCATCGAAAAACTGTCCGTTAGCTGACAAATTTTTCGAGACCTATGGCGTAATCAGTTATGGCAGTGGTTGGAGGAAGGCTGTCGTAAATCAATGCTTGGAGTTTGGTGCCGGCTAGGGTTGGCACATGCTGAAGACCGCCCGTGCCAGACAGGACCACATTCTGGGTACATGATTACGGCTGGTACATACTGAAGACTGGGTACATGACTAGGGCTGGTACATTCTGAAGACAGTCTGGGTACATGACTAGTGCTGGTACACACTGAAGACTTCCCAAGCCACCAGACAGGACCACAGTCTGGGTACATGACTAGGGTTGGAACATAATGAACACTGCCCATACCAGACCGGACCACAGTCCCCAGAGCATGTTTTACAGTTCTTGTATCACATACTGAACACTGCCCAAGACAGACAGGACCACAGTCTGGGTACATGACTAGGGCTGGCACATACTGAAGTCTGCCCATGCCAGACAGGACCACAGTCCCCACAGCACGTTCTACAGTTCCTGTGGGACATACATGTACGGAAGACCTCCCATGCCAGACAGGACCACAGTCTGGGTACATGACTAGCTGGACACATCTGGATACATGCAGACGGACCACAATCTGGGTACATGACTAGGGCTGGAACATACTGAAGACTACCCATGGCAGACAGGACCATAGTCTGGGTACATGACTAGGGCTGGAACCACAATCTGGATACATGACTATGAGACTGGAACCACAGTCTGGGTACATGACTATGGGACTGGAACCACAATCTGGGTACATGACTATAGGACTGGACCACAATCTGGGTACATGACTATAGGACTGGACCACAATCTGGGTACATGACTATAGGACTGGAACCACAATCTGGGTACATGACTATAGGACTGGAACCACAGTCTGGGTACATGACTATAGGACTGGAACCACAATCTGGGTACATGACTATAGGACTGGAACCACATCTGGGTACATGACTATAGGACTGGAACCACAATATGACTATAGGACTGGAACCACATCTGGGTACATGACTATAGGACTGGAACCACAATCTGGGTACATGACTATAGGACTGGAACCACAATCTGGGTACATGACTATAGGACTGGAACCACAATCTGGGTACATGACTATAGGACTGGAACCACAATCTGGGTACATGACTATAGGGCTGGAACCACAATCTGGGTACATGACTATAAGACTGGAACCACAGTCTGGGTACATGACTATAGGACTGGAGCCACAATCTGGGTACATGACTATGGGACTGGAACCACAATCTGGGTACATGACTATAGGACTGGACCCACAATCTGGGTACATGACTATAGGACTGGAGCCACAGTCTGGGTACATGACTATAGGACTGGAGCCACAGTCTGGGTACATGACTATAGGACTGGAGCCACAGTCTGGGTACATGACTATAGGACTGGAGCCACAGTCTGGGTACATGACTATAGGACTGGAGCCACAGTCTGGGTACATGACTATAGGACTGGAGCCACAGTCTGGGTACATGACTATAGGACTGGAGCCACAGTCTGGGTACATGACTATAGGACTGGAGCCACAATCTGGGTACATGACTATAGGACTGGAGCCACAATCTGGGTACATGACTATAGGACTGGAGCCACAATCTGGGTACATGACTAGAGGACTGGAACCACAATCTGGGTACATGATTAGGGCTGGCACAGACTGAAGACTCCGCAGACTCATGGCAGACGGGACCACAGTCCCCACAGCACGTTCTACAGTTCTGCCGCCTCTTGAGAGAAGCAAGAACGCAGCAGTGGCCCAAAGGCCCAACTTTGCAAGAGCAGCTGCGGTGCAACACGGAGGCCCTTCCCTCAAGACCACGACCGTCACCAAAACCAGCAGGACCGACAAACCATTGGGGGGGGGGAGAACCAGTCTCGAACGCTGAAGGAGACAAAGAAAAAAAAGAGAGGATACAAACGACGCTGAGCAGTCTAAACTCCTGTATTTCAAGTAGGATCGATTTATGATAAACTGCCCCACCCCCTCCCCCCCAGCCCACACACACATACATACACACTCTCTGTATCTGTCCTGTCTCTGTCTGTCTGTCTGTCTCTGTCTGTCTCTGTCTGTCTTTGTCTGTCTCTGTGTCTCTGTGTCTCTGTCTCTCTCTGTCTCTCTGTCTTTGTCTGTCTGTCTGTCTGTCTGTCTGTCTGTCTCTGTCTGTCTGTCTCTCTCTCGGTGCTGATCGGATAAATCACATTACATGTTTATGTAAGCTGTATGTTAAGTTTGATAACTGTCGTTGATATTATAACTGTTTAAAAAAAAGAAAAAAGTTTACCCTACACATTAGAATCACGTTACATGTTATACCCTATACGTTGATTGGTGGTTCTTCCCTTTTACCCTTGATTACGCCTCTCTAACATCCCCCCCCCCCTTCTCCTCTGTCTCCAACTCGCCCGCTCCCCTCTCACCCTACCTCTCTGTTTCCACACACCCCTCTTCTCGCCCCCTCTCTCAAGACGACATCGTCGGTTGACCCTCAACAGTTCGCAGGACCATTATCAAGCGAGTCATGTGCCTTGGAGGAGAGACCAGTTACATGCCGGCCTCTCTGGGAGACCAGTTATATACAGGCCTCTCTGGGAGACCAGTTATATACAGGCCTCTCTGGGAGACCAGTTATATACAGGCCTCTCTGGGAGACCAGTTATATACAGGCCTCTCTGGTAGACCTGTTATATGCAGGCCTCTCTGGGAAACCAGTTATATAGAGGCCTCTCTGGGAGACCAGTTATATACAGGCCTCTGTAGGAGACCAGTTATATGCAGGCCTCTCTGTGATACCAGTTACATGCAGGCCTCTCTGGGAGACCAGTTATATAGAGGCCTCTCTGGGAGACCAGTTATATACAGACCTCTCTGGGAGACCAGTTATATGCAGGCCTTTCTGGGAGACCAGTTATATACAGGCCTCTTTGGGAGACCAGTTATATACAGGCCTCTCTGGTAGACCTGTCATATGCAGGC
>JABMCL010003443.1:62500-70000 GCA_018857735.1 Alviniconcha marisindica | reverse complement strand
TTTAATGTTTCAGTAGGAAATAATGGACAAAGTCACAAGACAGTGTCCACAAACCACAACCTTTTTGAAGAGAAAGGAGAGCCGAAGCGGTATCGAACCGAGGTCCTTCCGCTTACCAACCTAACGCCTTACCGCTAGGCCAAACAGGGTCACCACCCCGTGTAACAAGCAAAATTACTTACATAAGTACGGTACGGCCCGTACGGCCCGCGCACATGTCGCATGTGATTCTGAATGAGTCACTGTATCCTTTTTTTTTATAGCGTGTATTATTAATATCCACGGAAGTGGTGTACTGGTAGCGCTCTTTTGTTGTTGCATGGCTGGTGTCACGTGAAATGCTGCCGTCTCGGTGCAAGTTCTGTGTACACCACTCAACCATGCACCAGTTTACAGTGTCACTTCATTCAAAGCCACACACGTAGGGTGCATGTGTGTTTAGCTGCAACCTGCCACCTGCACTTTTGGCAGAATGACCGGGATCGTTTACGTGCTACTGCGGTAACACGGGGGTGGAACGGATACCGAAATAAGAGTCAGCACAGAAAATGGACCCAGGAGAAGAAAAAAAAATCGCTCTCCGCTCCTGCGGGGACTCGAACCCGGGACCTTTCGATCACGAGTCCGACGCTGTAACCACTGAGCCATCCCCGCTCCCCAATAACGACGAGCAGCCGACAGGACGGGAAGCATGGCCTCAGCGTAAGAGCGCTGCTGTAAAGAAGAAGACTTGCTGAGGACAAAGGACAGCAAAGCAGACGGCGAAGTAGGAGACGCCGGGACGATGATGGTTCGGGGGTGGGGGGTGGGGGGGGGGGGGGGGGGGGGGGGGGTTGGAACTGTTCGAAGGGACAGGGGGACTGCACAGAGCGTCGTGGTGGTGGTGGTGGTGGTGGTGGTGGTATTATTGGTCATCACGTCCCTCTCTCCAGTTGAGAGGGCGAAGAGTCTGGTGGGGACGTGTCCTTCATGTCCACACAGTGCGGCTGTAGCGACGTAGCGCACGTGCTGAGCGCTGGGGATTGCGGCAAGAGGACAGAGTGGAGCAGAATACTCCCCCTTGCCTTCCCTTCTCCCTCCACAGCTCTTTCCCCTCTCCCCACACATCCTTTTTTTTCAATGTGAGGGAACCAGAGGAAGGGGGTCCTTGTGGCTCGATCTCTCATTGTACGTTAGTTATAGTCAGTATGTAATTACAACCGTGTATGTAGGAACTGAAGCCGGAGGACAGTGGAGCAGAATACCTACCCCCCCACCCACCCCCATCCCCCGTTCCGTCCACTCTCCTCCCCAGCACCTCTCCCCCATCCCCCGTTACCGTCCACTCTCCCTCCCCAGCACCTCTCCCCCCACCCCCCATCCCCCGTTCACCGTCCACTCTCCCTCCCCAGCACCCCTCCCCTCCACCCCCCCCCACCCCCGTTTTTTTTTTTTTAATGTGAGAGAACCAGAGAGAAGCAAAGGGGCCTTATCGTCGGTGCTGTAAGTTAGTTATAGTTAGTAAGTAACTGGACGTTGGTTTAAACAACCATTGAGGCCGGAGGACATGATGGAGCAGAATACCCCCCCTTGCCTTCCCCTCTCCCTCCCCAACCACCCCCCAGGACGATCAAACCGAGTCATAAGCAAATGCATATATTTTAAACCTCTTCTGACGTAAGTATGTAAACTCTTTCTCAAATATGCATTTCAAACCTCTTCTGACGTAAGTATGTAAACT
The DNA here is from genome assembly GCA_018857735.1 of Alviniconcha marisindica. Lineage (NCBI taxonomy): Eukaryota > Metazoa > Mollusca > Gastropoda > Provannidae > Alviniconcha > Alviniconcha marisindica. The sequence continues at coordinate 68,280 of JABMCL010003443.1, read as the reverse complement.
CTTTCTCAGATATGCATGTCAAGCCTCTTCTGACGTAAGTATGTAAACTCTTTCTCAAATATGCATTTCTAACCTCTTCTGACGTAAGTATGTAAACTCTTTATCAAATATGCATTTCAAACCTCTTCTGACGTAAGTATGTAAACTCTTTCTCAAATATGCATTCCAAATCTCTTCTGACGTAAGTATGTAAACTCTTTCTCATATATGCATTTCAAACCTCTTCTGACATAAGTATGTAAACTCTATCAAATATGCATTCCAAACCTCTTCTGACGTAAGTATGTAAACTCTTTCTCAAATATGCATTTCAAACCCTTTCTGACGTAAGTATGTAAACACTTTCTCAAATATGCATTTCAAACCTCTTCTGACGTAAGTATGTGGACACTTTCTCAAATCATACCTACAAAATTAATCCATACGCAAAATATAAAAGAAAACATACATACATGCTGGTATAGTCAACCATTACATCTGATTAAAGAAAAATGTTTTAAACAGGAATGGACAGAAACCGTTTTTATATAAATGCATAATGGCCAATACCAGCGCCACGTGGCAGGAAGCTGCACATATATACCACCTACCAACTTTCATCTTCAAGAAGAGCCACGCACCAAAAAGCCTGTCTCTGAATGAAAAATGTTGGAGAATTTTCTGGAGAAAAAAAAAAAAAAAAAAAAAGAGAGAGAGAGAAAGAAAAAGAAAAAAAAAGGCGGGAGAATGGACGGTTAGCAGAAAAATTATAAAACAGAAGGAGCAAGAAGATTAGATAGACGACGACGAAGAAGAAAGGTGATAGGATATGGGAATCGAATGACAGCCCTGAGATTCCAGACAGGAGAGTAACATTAGACATCCCCGGCCTCCAGTCAGGGGAGACAAATATGCATTTATACCGGCTGATGCTTTATTCGGAGCTGTTGCTTTGGGGTCGGTTTTATAGCTTTGTTTACGTCCTACGGGTTTTGATTAAACATATTTGTGTACGTGTATGTTTTAATCTTGAAAGAAAAAAGCTAGCAGACACACACACACACACACACACACACACACACACACACACACACACACACACACACACACACACACACACAGAGAGAGAGAGAGAGAGAGAGAGAGAGAGAGAGAGAGAGAGAGAGCGAGAGAGAGAGAGAGAGAGAGAGAGAGAGAGAGAGAGAGAGAGAAACCTAAGAACTCAGAACTCTATTACTCGAGGATTAAGATTTTAGGCAGTTGCCTATTCTTGCAATCTGTCCCTGCTAATCTACATGCCAATAGGCTACACATAAAACAATAGTAACAACACACTGACTACCGGAGTAATGATAAAAAAGATGATAGTGTCGGGTTGGGAGGAAGAGAAGAAGAAAAGAAAAAAAAGAAAAAAAAGGGAAGAAGAAGAAGAAGAAGAAGAAGAAGAAGAAGAAGAGAGATGATAATTTTAAAATCAGAGAGAGAGAGAGAGAGAGAGAGAGAGAGAGAGAGAGAGAGAGAGAGAGAGAGAGAGAGAGAGAGAGCGAGCAACAACGGATGAGTTAGTCAGCAGACAGAGGCCCTACGCCTGTCATGGAAAGGCCAGCCTACGTAAGTTGGCTGCTAACGTCACGCCTTCCGTACGCTGGACTCAATGGGTCACGGGAATCAGGCGACGTCAGGGGCAGTGATTGTGACCACTGAGCCCTCCTTGACCTGCGGTCGAGCGACAGTCCAGCAGTGATCAGAAGCTAATTGTGGCCATCCTAATACCGGCCCTCCATCTCAGCCGTACAATTAGCGCGAAGAGCCCTTCGGAGACTGAGAGGGACATTGGTGTTTGCCGTAAACAACTGTCTATGTATGGCTTCAGGCAAAGGCTTCACTTATTAAACTGTGAAGTGGAACTCCCGATCTCCCCCACCCAACAAACAAACAAACAAACAAAAACACAAAATAAAGAACATTAACACACACACACACAGACACACTCACAAACAAGCACACACACACACACACACACACACACACACACACACACACACACACACAACACAAGCACAAGTCACACACGACACATACACCCCCCCACACACAAACACACACACACGCGCAGCGCAGCGCGCGCGCGCAGCACACACACACACACACACACACACACACACACACACACAAGCACAAGCACAAGTACACACGAACACATACAACCCCCCCCCACACACACAAACACACACACACACACACACACACACACACACACACACACACACACACAAGCACATATCGACACACATACACACACCACAAGTACACACGAACACATACCCCCCCCCCCCCACACACACACAAAAACACACACACACACACACCACACACATACACATGTCGACACATATACAACACACACAAGCACAAGCATAGTACACACAACCATACCCCCCCCCCCCCCCCCCACACACACACACACACAAGCACATATCGACACACATACACACACACACAAGCACAAGCACAAGTACACACGAACACATACACCCCCCCCACACACACACACACACACAGACCCACTTAGGGCCGGGGTGGTAGTGGTTGCTGTCGGTTGCAAGCTGGTTTTGGACAACGTCTTTTTAAAATTAGGAATGGTCATGCAGTGTACGTGTGCACCAGGTGTCGGTACGTGTTAGACTGTAATACCAGCACTGAGGAACGGGTATCGAAAAATACCCTTCTTTGAAAACAGCGCAGTGTCGCTGAAATGTCGCGTCGACGAAATGACTGGCTATGCGCAAGGTTCGACGGAATATCGGTCACCGACTTGCTGCGGGTCACAGCACAGTGTTACCACCCCCGTGCAATTGCTGCCGGTCGAACCGGAATATCCGTATCCATGCATTTACCTGCTGCAGCTTAAGCAAAGACTACACGATCGAGACAGAAATAGTCTCCGATGAATCGACGCCACCGACGTGGAGTTCCATGGTGTAAGCGAACAATTTGGCGCACGCAGGAAGGAAGAACATGCAGCAGGAAACTGCCGATCTGAAAATACTGATCCTCTCACGGACCCCAGTGACTGGCGTAGGCGCGCTGTCTACAAATTCTTTATGTGTCTGCGTTCTTGAAAACTGACAGGTCGAAGCTGTTCTTGTTTCCTTTGCATGTGCAATGCGGGAATACCCCTTCTACCCTTTCTCCCTCTCTCTCTCTCTGTTGTGTTGTATACATGATGCCCATGAAAGAAATTTAATTCTGATGTTTCTGCACATTTGTAGAAACTGTGAAACTGCATTAATCAATTGCTTAATCGTGCTTATAATATTTGTTCGTGGTATTGTCGTGTTTATTTGTGTTTGTAGTATAGCAAGGACTGGCTGTCAGATAGGTCCAAATGGACCTAACGCAACTATTCTTGAGTATTAAAGTTTTCGAGTTCGAGTTCGAGTTGGAGTTCTCTTTCAGGCTAGAGCTATTAACGCATTGATGAAGATGTTTCGGCGTCTTAGACCTCAAATAGACTACACTACATATACGAAAGGCCTCACGAAGGCCCCATCGCCCTTCTTAAATCCAGAGTGGGTCATAATATAGCTTTGTATGCTCTGTCTACAGCCAGAGATCGCGTCTTTATAATTTCCGCCTTCGATCGTGGCTCATGCATACCCTCCAAATCCTCTTAGAAAATAACAGGACTTTAATGCGTGATAAATCAGACTTTTGCTTGTGACTTGCCTAGGCGTGGGCTGTGCCACGACACACTGACACCAGCAAGGACACAGGGCCTACATTAAAGTTGTTGTTAGTAAGTAAGTAAGTAAACATAGTGCTTAACGTCCACAGAAACCATAAGGCTTATTAGGGACGGGGAGAAGGGTGGGGGGTGGGGGGTGGGGGTGGGGGGGGGGGTATGGAGGTGGCGGAAGAGGGAGATTAAATACCTATCGCTACACTGTCACCACCAGAATGATTCCTGCATTAAGATGGGCAGTGATGAGAGCCATTTTAATGTTTCAGTAGGAAGTGATGGACAAAGTCACAAGACAGTGTCCACAAACCACAACCTTTTTGAAGAGAAAGGAGAGCCGAAGCGGTACCGAACCGAGGTCCTTCCGCTTACCAGCCTAACGCCTTACCGCTAGGCCAAACCGGCTCACTAAGTTGTTGTTGATGTTGATCGGTTTTATATAGCGCTATTCTCCGATCTCGAGCAGACTCACTGTGCTCGCATGTGATTCTACATGAATGTCTAGCTTTTTATTAGACTTTCTTTTAATATATAAATATCCACCGAAGTGGTGTACTTACAGCGCTGGCATGGCTGGTGCCACGTGAAACTGCTGCCGTCTCGGCGAGTTCTGTGTACATCATACAACCATGCACCATGTCACTTCATGCAAAGCCACATATGTAAGGTGCATGCGTATTTAGCTGTAACCTGCCACCTGAACTTTTGGCAGAATGTTTTGTTATGACATGCATGGTGACGTGGGGGACTGTCTACAGCCAGGATAGGCTCCATGCGTAGCAACATCCAGCCAGGATAGGCTCCATGCATAGCAACATCCAGCCAGGATAGGCTCCATGCATAGCAACATCCAGCCAGGATAGGCTCCATGCGTAGCAACATCCAGCCAGGATAGGCTCCATGCGTAGCAACTCCAGCCAGGAAAGGGTCCATGCGTAGCAACATCCAGCCAGGATAGGCTCCATGCGTAGCAACATCCAGCCAGGATAGGCTCCATGCGTAGCAACATCCAGCCAGGATAGGCTCCATGCGTAGCAACATCCAGCCAGGATAGGCTCCATGCGTAGCAACATCCAGCCAGGATAGGCTCCATGCGTAGCAACATCCAGCCAGGATAGGCTCCATGCGTAGCAACATCCAGCCAGGAAGGCTCCATGCGTAGCAACCTCCAGCCAGGATAGGCTCCATGCGTAGCAACATCCAGCCAGGATAGGCTCCATGCGTAGCAACCTCCAGCCAGGAAGGCTCCATGCGTAGCAACATCCAGCCAGGATAGGCTCCATGCGTAGCAACCTCCAGCCAGGAAGGCTCCATGCGTAGCAACATCCAGCCAGGATAGGCTCCATGCGTAGCAACATCCAGCCCAGGAAGGTCCATGCGTACAATACCGCCAGGATAGGCTCCATTGCGGGAGCAACACCAGCCAGGATGGTCCATGCAGGACACCCGAAATCCAGAAAAGGAGATGGTTTAGCAAAAACGGTGGCGCCGACCCGTGGCGAAGAACAAAATTAAAACACCCCGGTTTCACCCCACCCCGGGCCCAACAGAAATTAGAAATCAGTGATTGCATGAGTTTAGCATCCTGGCAGCCGCACAGGGTCACCTCAGAACGAACAGAAATTAGAAATCTGTGACTGCACGAGTTTAACATCCCTTCAACTCACTTCAGACCGAACAGAAATTAGAAATCTGTGACTGCACGAGTTTAACATCCCTTCAACTCACCTCAGACCGAACAGAAATTAGAAATCAGTGATTGCACGAATTTAACATCCTGTCAACCACATAGGGTCACCTAAGACCGAACAGGAATTAGAAATCAGTGACTGACCGAATTTAGCGTCCTGTCAGCCACAAGAAATTAGTGACTGCACGAGTTTAACATCCTGTCAACCACATAGCGTTACCTCAGACAGAACGGAAATTAGAAATTAGTGATGGCACGAATTTAGCGTCCTGTCAGCCACTAGAAATTAGTGACTGCACGAGTTTGACATCCTGTAAAGCCACATAGCGTTACCTCAGACCGAACGGAAATTAGAAATTAGTGATAGCA
>JABMCL010003443.1:45000-50000 GCA_018857735.1 Alviniconcha marisindica | reverse complement strand
AAGTGGTGTACTTACAGCGCTGGATTGGCTGGTGCCACATGAAACTGCTGCCGTCTCGGCGCGTTCTGTGTACGCCATACAACCATGCACCGTGTCACCTCATGCAAAACCACACACGTAGGGTGCATGCGTGGTTAGCTGAAACCTGCCACCTGGTTTAGCTGTAACCTGTAACCTGCCACCTGTAAGAAGCACAATAATGCGAAGTCAAAAACACAGTTTTGCCAAGTCACAAGTTAAAAAAGCGATTAAATCGACCGGTTCGTGCTCACAGTAGTATCCCATATTAAACTGGCGTTGCACTTGAGCTTTACGCTGCTTAACCCCTTCACTGCCATGATGTCACTTGAAAGCGACCAATACAAGTGCGAAATTTGAAACCCTTCAGCCTGTTTGTCTTCTTTTTCGCACTGGCATGTGAAAGGAATTCCGTGAAAACGAATAGCATTGAAAGTAGACGTGTTAAAGGACCGGAAAATATACTGTTCGCAGGCGCGTTCGTGAATCTTTCGGCAAGCTGGGGCAGTTAAGGGGTTAAACATTGGCTTAGTGCAGCGGAGTAGGGACCGCGCCTTGCAGACTACTGACATTGCGCTAGGCATCCTACTAGGGCCTTGAACCGCTGGACGGAGGTGGCGTGGACGGTGGTGTTGTCCAGGTGGTTCCAGTCAGCTGCTTTCTTGATGAAGAACGAGTGTCGCTGTTGGTCTTTGCGGCTGCATGGAATTACGTAGGCAGTATCATTGTTTCTTATGTCGTCACCGGTGGTGTTGGCTGCGACGTGGCCAGGTTGTTGTCGGGCTCGAATGAGTCTGCAGGTTTTTGCGTTTCGTGTTTCGTTCATTCGTAGTCAAAATCACGGGAAGTTAAGAGTTGCTCCGACTAGACAAGAGATCACGCTTAACCCCTTCACTGCCCCAGCCTGTGAAGTTTCCGGGTTGAGTGTATTTTCCGGTCCTGTAACACCATCCACTTTCAACGCTATGCGTTTTGATGAAAATCGTTTCGCATGCCAGTGCCAAAAAGAGGACAAAAAAGCTTCAGGGGTTCAAATGTCGCACTTTTATTGGTCGCTTTCAAGTGACATCATGGCAGTGAAGGGGTTAAACGCTCACTTTTTTTTCTTCTTCTCTTTCCTGTCCTGTACACGGTAGCAAAACCCATCGGGAAGCAGACAATGGGAAAACGTTTCATCCTAACAGTTCTGCTGACTGCATTGAAGCGGCGTTACCGTTTCACACCCTCGTCCGCTTTGCGTCGGGGGAAAAAAAGAAGAAAAAACAACAACGAAGAAAACAAAGAAGAAAGAAACAAAATGGCGGCCGTTTCCGGTGCCGCCGACTGACATGCGCAGAGCGAGGCCGCTAGAGAAGAGAGCTCACACTGGCCTTTGTGCCTGGAGTTCGCGTGATGTCACGCTAATAAAAATTCTGTTGTTGAACGCGTGTTTCATTGTGAAAGGGGTGGCGACCAATTAACACACTTGTGTGAAATGTTCTGGCGTAAGCAATCACCGGCATAACACTCTCTCTCTGTCTCTCTCTGTCTCTGTCTCTCTCTGTGTCTCTGTGTATGTGTCTGTGTCTCTGTCTCTCTCTCTATCTCTCTCTGTCTGTCTGTCTCTCTCTGTGACTCTGTCTCTCTCTCTTTCTGTGCGTCTCTGTCTGTCTGTCTGTCTGTCTGTCTGTCTGTCTGTCTGTCTGTCTGTCTGTCTCTGTCTTGTTCTGTCTCTGTCTCTGTCTCTGTCTCTGTCTCTGTCTCTGTCTCTTCTCTCTCTCTCTCTCTCTCTCTCTCTCTCTCTCTCTCTCAGTCAGTGAAATGTGCGATTCGTCCTGAGGTGACCGTGTCATGGCGAGGACAACGGGACGTAACGATCCAATAACCAGTCTACCCAGTCTCTCTCTTTGACTCTGTCTGTCTGTCTGTCTGTCTTCCCGTCTCCCTCTTTCTCTGTCTCTGTTTTTCTCTACCTGCCTGTCTGTCTGTCTCCCCCCCCCCCCCCGCTCCACTCTCTCTTTCTCCATCTCTGTTTCTCACTGTCTCTCCCTCTCTATTTCTCTCAGTCTGTGTGTGTGTGTGTGTGTGTCTCTCTCTCCCCCCTCCCTCCTTTCCTACCCATCCCTCTGTCTCTGTTCTATCTATCTATCTATCAATCTATCTATCTATCTATCTATCTATGTCTCTGTCTCTGTGTCTCTGTCTCTCTCTGTCTATCTCTGTCTCTGTCTGTCTGTCTGTCTGTCTTTCTCTGTTTCTAATTCTCTCTTTATCCTCTCTCTCTCTCTCTTTGTCTCGTTCTCTCTCTCCTTCCCCCTCCCTCCTCTCCTCTTTCTCTGTCTCTCTTTCTCTGTCTGTCTGTCTGCCTGCCTGGCCTGACTGTCTCTGCCTGTCTGTCTGTCTGTCTCTCCCCCCACCATCCCGTCTCACTGTCTCGTACAGCCTGTCTGAGTCGATTTTTGTTTTTCATGGAGAAAAAAATCTTCCGCCGTTCCTCCTGGGTATCAAACCTGCGACCTTCCTGTCACGAGAGAGAGAGAGAGAGAGAGAGAGAGAGAGAGAGAGAGAGAGAGAGAGAGAGAGAGAGAGAGAGAGAGAGAGAGAGAGAGAGAGAGAGAGAACGAACGAACGAACGAACGAAAGAATGTTTTATTAACGAGGGCAATGGAATAAGTACAGTACTTTTTTTCGTCCAGCCCTCGGGCAAAAAAAACAACAACCCCAAAACCCCAACAAAAACAACAACAACAAAAGCAAAATAATTATAAACTCAAAAAATCATATTACCTATTTAGAGAGAGAGAGAGAGAGAGAGAGAGAGAGAGAGAGAGAGAGAGAGAGAGAGAGAGAGAGAGAGAGAGAGAGAGAGAGAGAGAGAGAGGAAAAGAAAAAAAAGGAGAGAGAAGTGAAATCGGCGTTTGAAAGTCGCGAAATCATGACCGTCAGTGCTGCCATGTTGTGCCCAGCACGTCTGTATGATGACGTCATAAACCAGGCCGGTATGTGTTGCAAAAGTATCAAATACGTCAAAAGCTGAGCTGTTCCCGCTCCCCAAATAATAATAATAATAATAACAATAATAATAAATAATTCTTATAAAGCGCTATTCTTTAATCAGAGTTAAACTCACTGCGCTGTACAAACGTCTTATCACAAAAACCACATTAACATACATTTTAGCAAACAAAACCTTAATTATTGTAGCTTTAATTACCATTATCGCCTATCGAACCACACACACACACAACACAATGACATGCGCCCACCAGTCTATAGGTTGTGTGCATAATGACAAGATCGACATGTACAGCAGGTTGTATGCACATAGTGACAAGATCGACATGTACAGCAGGTTGTATGCACATAGTGACAAAATCGACATGTACAGCAGGTTGTATGCACATAGTGACAAGATCGACGTGTACAGCAGGTTATATGCATATTGACAAGATCTAGGTGTACAGGTGTTTTTATATGATCCAAGTGTATTTATATGCATATAAATAGTGACAAGATCAACCTGTAAAGCAGGTTGTATGCACAGTGACAAGATCAACGTGCACAGCAGGTTGTATGCATAGTGACAAGACAAGATCGACTTGTAGAGCAAATTGTATGCATAGTGACAAGATCCAGGTATACAGCAAGTTGTATGCATAGTGACGATATACATGTACAGCAGGTTGTATGCATAATGAGAAGACAAGATCGGCCTGTACAGCAGGTTGTGTGTCTAGTAACAAGATCCACCTGTACAGCAGGTTGTGTGTATAGTAACAAGATCCACCTGTACAGCAGGTTGTGTGTATAGTGACAAGATCCACCTGTACAGCAGGTTGTGTGTATAGTAACAAGATCCACCTGTACAGCAGGCTGTGTGTATAGTAACAAGATCCACCTGTACTGCAGGCTGTGTGTATAGTGACAAGATCCACCTGTACAGCAGGCTGTGTGTATAGTGACAAGATCCACCTGTACAGCAGGCTGTGTGTATAGTGACAAGATCCACCTGTACAGCAGGCTGTGTGTATAGTAACAAAATCCACCTGTACAGCAGGCTGTGTGTGTAATGACAAAGAGCCACAAGCACAGCATGTTGTATGCATAGTGACAAGATCTACCTGTACAACAGGTAGCTTGCATAGCGACAAAATCCAGGTGTGTAGCAGGTTGAGTGCACTAGCTGTGACAACGATCCCCATTATTTTACAGCAGGTTGCCACACTGGCCCCGTCTTCAGCATCTTCCTCATCTACCGCGGTGTTGAACCTGACCCTGGGTTTATCGTTACAGCAACAACATCAGCATGAAGAGCAGAAGCCCGTCAAAGCACCCCATGTTCCCCTGATTGCTATCAAAGAGACGGGCAACAATGTTGACGACGTTTATTTGGCCGGGTAATTCGCCTCCACGACAGACGACGCGAGCCCTTAACATTACAACTACGTTGGAAGCTTGCAGGCAACGTGACAGCTTTTCCCTGCAGACTCGGCGTGATTGGCTGGGTCGGCCGAGAAATTGCCTCCTCCTGCTATCAAGTGGCGAAGTCCCCTTGCTCGAGTTTCCTCCCTTGCCACGCGACTGGCAGTGGTCTCCCCTGCCCGTCCCTGCACATCCGTTTTTCCTTTCTCGGACAATTACTCCCTGGACGCTCACTTCTGCGCTTGGGCTAAAATCGATAGAACAGCTATGAGAATTTATTTGTTGCTTTCGGTATTGTGGAGAACAATGTCAAGTTTGGCTTGTCGCAGTCCGTTCTCGATGCTTGATGCGGTCTTAAAAGCTTGCGGTAGTGAGAAGAAGTATGTGTGTGTGTGTGTGTGTGTGTGTGTGTGTGTGTGTGTGTGTGTGTGTGTGTGTGTGTGTGTGTGTGTGTGTGTGTGTGTGTGTGTGTGTGTGTGTGTATGCGTGTGTGTGCACGTGTGTGAGTGCGGGCGCGTGCGTGCGTGCGTGCTAGTGTATGTGTGTGTGCTGGCATGCGTGCGTGCATGCGTGTGTACATG
>JABMCL010003443.1:25000-27500 GCA_018857735.1 Alviniconcha marisindica | reverse complement strand
AGTACCCCACTTTGTTTCAGAGTTGTTGCTTTTTTGTCGTTTTGTTTTTAACGTTTTTGTGTGTCTTGAACTTTTTGTCCAGAACTCTAAGCAATCAGCTCTGTTGCAGATTTCTTTGGTGGGTAGTTTGAAAGCAATCAGCTCTGTTGCAGATTTCTTTGGTGGGTAGTTTGAAAGCAATCAGCTTCCATTCCGCAGAGGATGTGGGTCTCCGCATTCTGTGTGATGGTTCAGATAGCTTTCTTCGTGAAGCCTGGTCACCCTACACGCTAAAATAAATAAATAAATAGCTGCTTTCATTTGGTTCCACTTGTGGCACAATTTTTTTTTTTTTTTTTTTTTTTAAATAAACGTTCGTTGTACCGCCTGGTTATGTTCTAGCTGTACTGAAGACAGCATGAGCGGGGGTAGCTCCGTGGTTAGAGCGCCGGACTCGTGATCGAAAGGTCGCGGGTTCGAGTCCCAGCAGGAGCGGCGGGAGAATTTTCTTCTCCAAGGTCAGCTCTCTGTGCTGACTCTTATTTCGGTATCCGTTCCACCCCCGTGTTACCGCAGTAGCACGTAAAAGATCCAGGTCATTCTGCCAAAAGTGCAGGTGGCAGGTTACAGCTAAACGCACATGCACCCTACGTATGTAAAGATCCCTGTCATTCTGGCCAAAGGTGCAGGTGGCAGGTTACAGGTAAAACGCACATGCACCGTACGTATGTAAACCGGTGCGTCGTTGTATAGTGTACACAGAAGTTGCGCCGAGACGGCAGCAGTTTCACGTGGCACCAGCCATGTAATAACCAAGCAGCGCTGTAACCACTTCGGTGGATATTAAAAAAAAAACGTTCTATGAAAGGCCACAGTCCCTCATTTAAAGTCGCATACAGACAGAGCGCAGTGGGTGTACACGGAAGCATGGAATAGCGCTATAGTTGCCGTTATGCCGAGATGAGGCGCTCGACAGTCTTTAAAAAAATAAAAATAAAAATACAAAATACATGTAAACAACTTTATACTTGTGTAATGAAGTTCTGTCAGTCAGTTCCCTCAAGAACACACGAAATCAACTAACCAACCAACCAACCATCAAACAAATCATATACCATTTTCACTGGGAATCAAAGTCAAACGAAGCGTCTCTCTCTCTCTCTCTCTCTCTCTCTCTCTCTCTCTCTCTCTCTCTCTCTCTCTCTCTCTCTCTCTCTCTCTCTCTCTCTCTGTGTTTCTCTTAGACTAACTAACTAACTAACTAACTAACTAACTAACTAACTAACTAACTAACTCTGACTGACTGACTGACTGGCTGGCTGGCTGACTGACTGACTAACTAACTAACTAATCAATGAAACAAATGATTTGCCATTTTCACCGGGAATCAAAGTTTAACGTAGCGTTTGAGAAAGAGTAATAACACACACACACACACACACACACACACACACACACACAAAACACACACACACACACACACACACACACACACACACACACACCACACACACCACACACACACACACACATAACACGAGTCACACATGCGCACGCACGCACGCACGCACACACATACACACACACACACACACACACACACACACACACACACACACACACACACACCACACACACACACACACACACACACACACACACGCACGCACGCACGCACACACACACACACACACACACTCACGCACGCACGCGCACGCACGCACACACACACACACACATACACTATCTACCAGTAATCATCCTCAAAGACATTTCATGGAGCATGATAAACTCCCCCCCCCCCCCCTCCCCCCCCCCCCCCCCCGCTCCATCTCTCCCCCTTCCCATCTATCTGTGGTCGATTTTTGTGTGTAGCCTACTTTGACCCGCCCCCCACGGTTTCATCGCCCGTTGCGGGATGTTTAGGATGCGGCTGCCGCAGATCAGCGCTGTGCAACTCCTCCCTCTCCTCTACTCCTGTGTCAAGGAACGGGCCCCTACCAACCACACCTCGATCCTCTTGTCCACTTCACAAGCCAGCTGCATGCATCTGCGACATCCCCAACGTCATCCCCTCTCCAGCAACGGATACCGCCTCCGCTCAAAGCTGCCTTGACGGTCTTAGGGGATATGGCCTAATCTCTTTCTCTCTCTCTGTCCCCCCCCTCTCTCTCTCTGTCCCCCCCTACCCCTCTCTCTCTCTGTGTCCCCTCCCCCCTCTCTCTCCCCCATCTCTCTAACTTCTCGCTCTCCCTTTCTCTCTCTCCAGTCTCTCTCCGTGACTCTCTCTGTTGAAGTGAGTCTGTCCCTCCATCTGTCTTTGTTTTTCTATCTGTCTCTGTCTGACTCTGTCTGTTTCTCCCCCCCCCCTCCTGTCTCCTCTCCCCCCCTTCTGTCTCCCGTCTGTCTCCGTTACTCTGTCCCTCTCTCTCTCTCTCCCCTCCCCTGTCTCTGTCTCTCTGTCTCCCTCTGTCTCTGTCTCTCTCTGTCTCTCTGTCTCTGTCTGTTTGTCTGTCTCTCT
>JABMCL010003443.1:17500-20000 GCA_018857735.1 Alviniconcha marisindica | reverse complement strand
ACACACACACACACACACACACACACACACACACACACACACACACACACACACACACACACAAACACACACACACACAAACACACACACACAAACACTCCCCCTCTCTCTCTCTCACACACATACACACACGCACACACACACACACACACACACACACACACACACACACACACACACACACACACACACACACACACACACACACACACACACACACACACACACACACACACGACACACACGCACGCACGAGCATCATTGCATCAGTCGAAATAATCTGGATCGGAAAGCAATAGAAATCCACATGCAGTGTTGCATCGTAGGCATGCACAGATCAACATTTTGAAAAGTGTCAACATAGTGCCTTTAGCAACAGCATGTGGCGCTGGAAAGAATAAATGGTTGTTCTTGGAGTAATGTGGCATTGGAAACAAAGGGAGTGTGGCTTTGGGAGTAGGTGGTGCTAGACACGCTAAAGCTCTAGGAGTAGGTGTTGCTACACATGTGGAAGCTATGGGAGTAGGTGTTGCTAGACACGTGGTAGCTCTGGGAGTAGGTGTTGCTAGACATGTGATAGCTCATGGAGTAGGTGTTGCTAGACATGTGGTAGTTCTGGGAGTAGGTGTTGCTACACATGTGGAAGCTTTGGGAGTAGATGGTGCTAGACATGTGGAAGCTATGGGAGTAGGTGGTACTAGACATGTGGAAGCTATGGGAGTAGGTATTGCTAGACACGTGGAAGCTATGGGAGTAGGTGGTGCTAGACATGTGGTAGTTTTGGGAGTAGTGGTGATAGACATGTAGAAGCTCTGGGAGTAGATGGTGCTAGACATGTGGTAGTTTTGGGAGTAGGTGTTGCTAGACATGTGGTAGCTCTGGGAGTAGATGGTGCTAGACATGTGGTATGTGGTAGTTCTGGGAGTAGCTAGTGCTAGGCATATGGTAGCTCTGGAAGTAGCGGAGATAAGACACATGGAAGCTCTGGGAGTAGGAGGTGCTAGATATGTGCAAACTCTGGGAGTGGATGCTATCGGGCATAGTTATAGCAATGACAACTCCGACTGTGGCTCTGGGAGTGCGTGATGCCAGACATGTTCTGTTCAGTTCAAGATGGTACCCACGCGCTCAGGAAGGTTCATACGCGTCTATCAGAACTTTCCCCAGCTTTGCCTTCGAAACAGTTCTAATGTTCATCTGAGTGACGTTGGTCCATTTTTGACCTTTCAAAGAAGATCGTCGAGCACTTCCTCTTTCCACGCCTCTCTCCTCCATTGAAGCGATCGATGGTGTGATGTCCTTGGCTTTGCGCTTGCGGGTAGTGTCTCAAGTTCCTGAACACTTGAGATCTTCCGAGATGCAAACCATTTGTGATGTTGCTTTGAACATTGCGTGCAATAATATTGAAATTAAACAGCGCCCGTGTTGAGATGAAAGTTCCGTTTGACTTCTTCAACCTCTATGGTCTTATACCAGCCTCTGTTCACCGCACCAACATCTTTCTGATGGGTATAGCACAAACATTATTACAGTATAGTAGTCTGTGTGTGAGCTGTCAGTCATTAGTTGTGTGCTTTACTTGTTTGTATGAGCGATTACCAGTCTTCTTCTTTGACTGGAGTCCCACCCTCTTCTCTGTGAGACTCAAGAAGAAGAAGAAGAAGGAAGGAGGAGAGGGAGGAGGAGGAGGAAGAGGAGATGGAGGTAGAAGAGAAGAAGAGGAAGAGGAAGAGGAAAAGAAGAAGGAGGAAGAGAAGAAGGTGGATGAAAAGGAGAAAAAGAAGAAGGAGGAGGAGGAGGAAGAGGGGAAGAGGAGAGGAAAGAGAATAAAAATGACAGCGATTGATAAACAAAAACAAAACAAACAAAAAAAGTCAAGCTCAAGTGGGCTCAAGAGTGCACTCATATTTTGTGAAGTTGAACGCCGTAAACCCAAAAGGGGTCTGATTGGCTGATTAGAGCGGGTGTTGACGCGAAATCAATACGTGGTAATGTGCTTGATGTGGCGCTGTTTGTCCACAAAGAACAGTGTTTGCTCGGCGTTTGCCTTGTTGTGCGCTTGGTGGAAAAAGTGTTACAATGAAGACCTTGAAGACAATTAATGAACATGAGATAAATAAATACACGGTCGGTGATGAAGTTAGTCTAGATCACATTTCAGTGAACAACGTTTAACCAAAGATACCTGATTTTTTTCTTCTTCTGTCCTCCGCTGTTTTGCTGTTCGTTTTGTTATTGTTTTAAAAAATTCTTTTTTCCTTCTATTTAGAGATTAAAAAAGATTTGTTCCCATGTTATTTTTCCCTTTTCTCTTTTTCTTTTCTTTTTTTCTATCTTCTTTTTCTTCTGTTTCTTCCCTTTCTTCTTCTTTCTTCGGCTCATCAGCATCTTCTTCTTCTTCTTTTTCTTCTTCTTCTTTCTTTCTTTCCTTCTTTCTTTCTTTCTTTCTTTCTTTCTTTCTTTCTTTCTTTCTTTCTTTCTTTCTTTCTTTCTTTCTTCT
>JABMCL010003443.1:2500-7500 GCA_018857735.1 Alviniconcha marisindica | reverse complement strand
TTAAAGGTCTTCAGATTCAGATTAACCTATTGAAACAATATGCTGATAACTTTTCGATGACAGTCAACATGCACAAAACTAAAATAATTGTATTCAGGAAGGGAGGCTTCTTAGGAGCAAATGAAATATGGCGGTATGGAAACGACGTTATAGAAGTTGTAAACTGTTATAAGTACTTGGGACTACACTTTGCTACTAAGTCGTCATTAACCCAAACAGTCAATGAGCTTGCAACAAAGGCAAAAGCAAGAACTGCACAAGTACTGAAATGTCTTTGGAGACTAGGCAGTGTACATAGCGAGGTGTTCTTTAAAATGTATGATGCTCAGATTCTTCCCGTACTTATGTATGGATCAGAGATATGGGGGTACCAACGATTTGATGCGATAGAAAAGGCTCATTTGTTTGCTTGTAAAAGACTCCTCAACGTGGGGTTACAAACTCCAAATGCTACGGTGCTCGGAGATCTAGCCAGATTCCCTATTTTCATTCTGACAGCTGTACGTTGTATTAAATTTTGGCTAAGAATCTTGCGTTTACCAGAAGAAAGACTGACAAAGAAAGCATACAATATGCTAATCCATTTGCAAGAGAATGGTAAAAAGACATGGACTTTTCATGTAATGCAACTGATTTGTACAAATGGATTTGGTGAAGTGTGGTTTCAACAGGGAGTAGGCGATGCGGGTGCATTCCTCAGATGTTTCAGGCAGAGACTGGTTGATCAGTATATACAAGGTTGGGCTACAGATATCGAGACCAAAGAAAGATTTGAGTTTTATTCCAGCTTTAAACGTATTTTTCAGAGCGAAAAATACATAGACTACCAGCAGAAAAGGTGTTTTCGAGACTCTTATGTACAGTTTAGATTGGGGATATCACCTATACGTGTACACAGAATGCGTTACAGAAGGGATGTTGTCCCGAGTCAGTTACTTTGTCCTGTGTGTAAAAATGAAATTGAGGACGAATCACATGTGATATTCAGACGCAATGCATATGAGCGCTTTAGAAAAGAGGTGAACATTATAGCAAGTTCAAGTACTACCCAGGACACTTTTAATGCTCTTTCCCGAGTTATGGCTGCAGACGACGAAGAGTCTGTTATTCAGCTTTCACGCTTTCTGTACAGAGTCTTCGACATGCGGAATCGAGCTGTATCAAGTGAATGAATGAAATTCAGCGTGTGTTCGATAGAAATAAAGGTAATGGAGGTAAAGGATAAATGAATGATTGATTTAAAGCGAATGTGCGAGGTAAATTTGAATCTGAAATGCACGACTGTGTTTAACCGATTTTTGATGCTGCAATTTGTAATAGTTTTGTGTAATATAAATCTACGTTTTGCGTGAGTCCAATTCCCCCCTTGAAATGAACATGTACTGTTTCTTCAATAAAATGTCTTGCGTCTTGCGTCTTGCGTCTCTCTGTCTCTCTCTCTCTCTCTCTCTCTCTCTCTCTCTCTCTCTCTCTCTCTCTCTGTGCGCGTGCGTGCGCGTGCGTATGTATCTTTTCTTGTCGTGAAATTTGCTCAGCATTTTGTTTTCTAGTTAAGTAGGTCAGTCTCTCGAATCTTTGTTGCTGTTCCTCTTCAGAAACTGTGCCAACTCCCCCCCCCCACGCCCCACCTTCCGGATCCTATGCAACCCCCCCCCCTCCACCCCTCCACCCCCCACCCCTTGAATTGTCGTTTCAGTTTGCTGCTGAAAGTGGTCATAATTACTGAGGAGCCGTCTTCCACCCATACCAAAATTCTCTTCTTCAGAGGTTTTATACGGAGACTGACGCTTGCACTCCCCGTCCCCCCCCCCCCCCCCCCCCCCCTCAACCCTACCCCCTCAAATTTCATTCCCTCCCTCCCTCCCTCCTCCCTTCCCCCCTCCCTCCTCCCTTCCCCCATTGTGCTGCTTGGAATGGTGGTATAACGGAGCTATTTTGCAGTCGTGCCGGATGAGGCGCGATGCAAGCCAGCTGCACGGAAACTTGCCTGGCTGTCATGGGAACGAGGCGACGGGCAGGAAGACACGGGGACTGTGTTGAAGTCACGCCGCAACTCCAGCACAGCACACACACACACACGCACGCACGCACGCACGCACGCATGCACACGCACACGCACGCACGCACGCACACACACACACACACACACACACACACACACACACACACCACTCTCTCTCTCTCTCTCACACACACACACACACACACACACACAACACACACACACACACACACACCTCTCTCTCTCTCTCTCTCTCTCACACACACACACACACACACACACACACACACACCATCTCTCTCTCTCTCTCTCTCTCTCTCTCTCTCTCTCTCTCTCACACACACACACACACACACACACACACACACACACACACACACACACACACACACACACACACACTTCCCTTTCTTCGGGCTTCGTGGTTAATTCATCTCAACTCTGAGTCTCTGCATGAACATGCACACACTCCAAGCATCGGTTCACAACATCCTTACGACATCCAGCTACTGCCGTAATTGGTTACAACTTAGGTGTACGTGAGTCAGCTCGTTGACAGCTTTTTGTTGGTATTCACTGAATGGCAGTAAATTGGATATAATCACACGGACAAATCATGTGGCAGCAAATCTGTGTAATCACACAGACAACTCAAACAGCAGCAAATTTGTGTAGTCACACAGACAACTGAAACAGCAGTAAATTATATAACCACACAGACAACTCAGTTCAGTTCAGTTCAAGATGGTATGTATGCGTTCGGAAAAGCCCATATGCGCTCCACCACGTCTCTCAGAAGTTTCCCCAACGTTGCCTTTGAAACGGTTCCAATGTTCATCTGAATGACGATGTCCCTCTCTCGTTCTTTCAAGGAAGGTCATTTAGCGTTTCATCTTTCCACCCCTCTCTCCTCCAGGCGATCAGTGGTGTAATGTCCTTGGCTTTGTGCCCACAGCTAGTGTCTCAAGCTTCTCAACACTTCAGATCTTCCGAGAAGCATGCCACTTGAGAGGGTTGCTTTGCTTTGCTCGGTCATTTCCTTTTGGCATGTCTAGGGCAGTACGCCCACAGGAGTTTCGAAGGTGAATGTCGACCATCGACACATTCCAGTCAGGCCTTCCCATTCCACTTTTCACTTTTTGTAGCAAGCTCATTAAATCTGTGAGGATGAGGACATGCGTGGTCCGACTGTCACCTCTTGAGACAATCCAGCGGAGGTCATGGGTAACTGCTTCCACCTCCATTGTCAAGCTGGAGGTTGAGACCGTACAGGCTGCACTGTCTTCGTGGATGGTAGTCGCACCTTGCTTGCCAGTGAAGCCCCACCCGGACTGGCCTTTGGTGACTGAGCCATCAGCGTAGTACACTATGAGGTCTTGTGGTTTGCTGTTTTTCTTGAATGAGAAGCTTGATCTTTGACTCTGTTTTGCCTGCTGGCCATTCTCAGCAGTGCTTTCCCTAAGTTTTCTGGCGGAAGTGTCTCGTAGAGACGCCAGAATCGGTTTGGGTACCTTTCCCACTCCTTGGTTTGCTTGAGCTCTGTCAGCTGGCATACTTGCAGTATTGAGTCCTCTGCTTGACCCATCCAAGACTTGGCCCGTCCCGGTCTGCATCAGACAACTCAACTGGCAGTACATTTGTATGATCACACAGACAACTCAACTGGCAGTACATCTGGATGATCACACAGACAACTCAACTGGCAGTACATCTGGATGATCACACAGACAACTCAACTGGCAGTACATCTGGATGATCACACAGACAACTCAACTGGCAGCAAGGTTGTATAATCCCACAGACGACTCAAATGTTCTTAAGTTCATTACTATTTTATGATTACGTCACAGTTGTTCTATATTTATAACTATGGTTAAAGTAAGACTCTTTTGTTGGTGGTGTTGGCAGTAAAGTTGTGTAATCCCGCAGACAACTCAAATGGCAGTAAAATTGTATAATTCCACAGACAACTCAAATCATATCAAGCCGCATTTCTCTTATGGCCGCTCACAACGCTTACACCATCAAAAAAACAAAAACAAAAAACAACAAAAAACGAATATCTTTGGAATCAAGACATAGCTTTTTTCTTTCTTTCACTCCTTGTTGTTGCTGTTGTTGTTGTTGGTGGTGGTGGTTGTTGTTGTTTTTACCCGTGGCTGCCGCAATTGATGCTTACGTGGCGTGCTTCGACGCTATGTTAATTACTTCCACAGTCGTAGTACCCCAACTTTCATCGCACATTTTACGGAGGTGGTCGACAGCGTGAGACTGATAGGGGCGATTTCGGTAGACAGATGCGCGATTTCGGTAGACAGATGCGCGATTTGGGTAGACGGATGCAGGGAGATCAGAAGTGCCCCTTTAGTGGCGAAAACACTCAGGAGAGAGTTTGGAGGAAGGATGCCGGAAACGCCAGGCTTTGAGCGAGCTCTGGCCACTGACATCGTTTGGCCCGTTTCCTGTCGCTTTGAGCGAGCTCTGGCCGGCCACTGACATCGCTTGGCCCGTTTCCTGTCGCTTTGAACGAGCTCTGGCCGGCCTCTGACATCGCTTGGCCCGTTCATGTGGCTTTGAGCGAGCTCTGGCCGGCCTCTGACATCGCTTGGCCCGTTCATGTGGCTTTGAGCGAGCTCTGGCCGGCCTCTGACATCGCTTGGCCCGTTCATGTGGCTTTGAGCGAGCTCTGGCCACTGACATCGCTTGGCCCGTTCATGTCGCTTTAAGCGAGCTCTGGCCGGCCACTGACATCGCTTGGCCCGTTTCCTGTCGCTTTGAGCGAGCTCTGGCCGGCCACTGACATCGCTTGGCCCGTTTCCTGTCGCTTTGAGCGAGCTCTGGCCACTGACATCGCTTGGCCCGTTTCCTGTCGCTTTGAGCGAGCTCTGGCCGGCCACTGACATCGCTTGGCTCGTTTCATGTCGCTTTGAGCGAGCTCTGGCCATTGACATCGTTTGGCCCGTTTCATGTCGCTCTGAGCGAGCTCTGGCCACTGACA
>JABMCL010001502.1:195000-203672 GCA_018857735.1 Alviniconcha marisindica | reverse complement strand
CCCGCCCCCTTTTCCCGTCCCCATCCCTACCCCTTTTTCCCCGAACACCCACTGGGTTCCTCAGCGTCTTTGGCATCGACTTTGCTGCTGTGGGAAAAGTAAAGTCTTTTACCATCACCACCCTTTCACGTTTCCATCCCATAGCCCTTCTTCCCATAACTCCCACGAGATGGGTCATCTCAGCGTCTTTGGCATCGACTTTGCTGATGCAGGAAAAGTAAGTCTTTTACCACCACCACCCTTTCCCGTCTCCATCCCATACCCCTTCTTCCCATAACACCCAGAGTTGGGGCACCTCAACATGTTGTGCGTCGGTGCCGGGAACGTCTTTGTCATCGATTTTGCTGCTGTAGGAAACGTAAGTCCTTTGCCACCACCACCTTTTCACGTTCCCATCCCATAGCCCTTCTTCCCAGAACAATCACGAGGTGCGTCATCTCAGCGTCTTTGGCATCGACTTTACTGCTGCTGAAGGAAAAGTAAGTCTTACCACCACTACCCGTCCCCATCCCATACCTCCTTCTTCCTATAACACCCACGAGGTGGGTCATCTTAGCATCCATCTTGGCATCGACTTTGCTGCTGCTAAAGGAAAAGTAAGTCTTACCACCACTACCCGTCCCCATCCCATACCCCTTCTTCCTATAACACCCACGAGGTGGGTCATCTTAGCATCCATCTTGGCATCGACTTTGCTGCTGCTGTAGGAAAAGTAAGCCTCACCACCCACACCACCCTTTTCGTCCCCATTCCATACCCCTTGATCTTACCCCTAGTACCCAGGGGGTGGGCCATCTCAACATGCTGGGTGACGGAGCCAGGGACATCTTTGTCATCGACTTTGCTGCTGCTGCGGGAAAAAGTAAGTCTTACCACAACTCACTCCCGCCCTTCCCGTCCCCGTCCCATACCCCTTCTTTCCATAACATCCACGAGGTGGGTCATCTCGACGTCTTGGCATCGACTTTGCTGCTGAAGTAAGCTTCACCACCCACACCACTCTTTTCGTCCCCCCAAATACCCCTTGATCTTACCCCTAGTACCCAGGGGGTGGGCCATCTCAACATGCTGGGTGACGGAGCCAGGGACATCTTTGTCATCGATTTTGCTGCTGCTGAGGGAAAAGTAAGTCTTACCACGACCACCTTTTCCCGTCCCCATCCCATACCACTCTTTCCATAACACCCAGAGTTGGGGCACCTCAGCGTCTTGTGCGACGGTGCCGGGAACGTCTTTGGCATCGATTTTGCTGCGGGAAAAAGTAAGTCTTACCACAACTCACTCCCGCCCTTCCCGTCCCCGTCCCATACCACTTCTTTCCATAACACCCACGAGGTGGGTCATCTCGACGTCTTGGCATCGACTTTGCTGCTGAAGTAAGCTTCGCCACCAACACCACCCTTTTCGTCCCCATTCCATACCCCTGGGTCTTACCCCTAGTACCCAGGGGTGGGCCATCTCCACGTGTTGTACAGCGGTGCCAGGGAATCTTTGTCATCGACTTTGCTGCTGCAGAAAAAGTAAGTCTTACCACCTCCACCACCACCCTTTCCCGTCCGTATAACACACTCCCAGACTTACCCATGGTACCCGGGGGGTGTTGATGGGTGGGGGTAGGGGCGGGGGGATTGGGGGTTGTCAGGACTTTGGCGTCAACTTTGCTGCTGCAGGAAAAGTAAGTCTTACCACCACCACCCTTTCCCGTCTCCATCCCATACCCCTCTTCCCATAACACTCACGGGGTGGGCCATCTCAAAGTGTTGGGTAGCAGTGCCAGGAATTAGCATCTTCGGCATCGGCTTTACTGCTTTTCCATGAAAAGAATGTCCTCCCCCCGCTCCTCCTTGTCAGCTTCCGTTTTTCTTCCCATCCCATATCCCTCGATCTTCCACTGGTACATACTGGGTGGGCACCGCACAGCGCTGGGCGAAGGCGCCAGAAATTAACATTTCGACGTTAACATAGACAAGCAGCAGCAGAAGCCGCAGCAGTAACAACAACAACAAAGGAGTATAATTATATTTGTCGTTTTTTCAGAAATGGACGAAAGAATTGTGTCAGAAAGACTCAGACGGCGATGGAAAAACTAACGGGGAGGAACTCGGAGACCCCCAATGCGTCTGGAAAAAGGGAGATATTCCAAATTCTACCACTGAAATCACGCATCCAGGTACACTTATTCTGCGCTAGAAAAGGTTGGAGTATTACAAAAATATCGCCCAAGACTATAGATTTCTTTCAGTCATCTTCTCCCAGCATGATGCTCATTGGTGTGTGTGTGTGTGTGTGTGTGTGTGTGTGTGTGTGTGTGTGTGCGTGCGTGCGTGCGTGCGTGTCGTGCGTGTGCGTGCGTGCGTGAGTGCGTGCGTGCGTGCGTGCGTGCGTGTGCGTGCGTGCGTGCGTGTGTGTGTGTGTGTGTGTGTGTTTGTGTGTGTGTGCGTGTGAGAGAGAGAGAGAGAGAGAGAGAGAGAGAGAGAGAGAGAGAGAGAGAGAGAGAGAGAGAGAGAGAGAGAGAGAGAGAGAGAGAGAGAGAGAGAGAAAGAGAGAGAGAGAGAGAGTGTGTGTGTGTGAGTGTGTGTAATGAGCAGGTTATATCTGCTTGACAAAATACGTCTGTGGCGCTTGTGTATTTTGTAATTGTAATCGTTGTTAATAACTGTAAAGGCTATGAGCTTCTGCGAGAAAGGGCCCTTTGCGAATGCAAGTTATTATTGTTATTGTTGTTATTATTATTATCATTATATTTTGACCTGCTGCAGACTTAGAACAGAAGGGAACCTTTAACAGAACTCAGAACGTTTAGAGTCCAGCAGGGAGGGGACCTTAAATTAATTTCTGCATCTCCAGCGCGCAGCGTGCCTCTTACCAAGACAAGACCATCAATTATAATCATCTGGATGTTTCTTTTCTTTCCATAGTTCAGGAGCTGTGTGAGAGTCGAGGTGGCCGTCCTGGGCTGTCCGTCCTAACGAGCCTTCTGGTTTCCGTGGACGTAAAGAATTACTGAACCGTGCTTCGGCATTGGTCACAACTTGTCCCTAATATGTCAACTGACATCTGAGGACATTAAGCATCACTCCATCATCATCATGTTTCTTTTCTTTGACTCATTGCAGGTGTCTGTGACCCCTACGACAGCGCCACGTGCAGAAGCAAAGCGGTGCCAAAGACTCCGGGAGTGACCTTTGCCACACAAGGCGATTGGATGCAGGAGGCTTGCTTGACTGCTGAGTTCGACTGTCCGGCCACAGAGGCTGAAGGTATGGACTGCACACCAAGCACTGGTTTATGCGACACCCTTCCTCCAACCATTGCCATAATTGATTACGCCACAGGTCTCGAAAAACCGTCAGCTAACGGACAGTTTTTCGTTGGTGCTCAAATGACAGGAAGGTATGGACCACACTCCAAGCACTGGTTTACGACATCGTTCCTCCAACCATTGCCACAATTGATGACGCCACAGGTCTCGAAAAACCGTCAGCTAACGGACGGTTTTTCACTGGTGCTCATATGGCATATGATATAAATTATATCAGGTTTTGTTTTATAACCGCCCACGTTGCTTACGCTAGCACAACCAAAACCAAAACCGTTTGAATCGAAACGGAACTAATCTTCTTTTTTAACCCGGGAAGGACGCGTCTCATGTTTATGTGCGTGCTTGGACGCTATGCTGTTTCCACAGTCTTATTAGTACCCAAACCTTTTTGTTTTTTAGTTTGTTTGTTTTTGTTTTTCAAAGAATTTAAAACTTAAAGTTTATATACTTCGATTTACAACGTATTGCATTCAGAGAGAAACTAAGTAATTATTGCATGCTAAATTTAGAAGACCTTTTACTCTCAAAACATTCACACAACTCGATTCCGCGTTGTTTATACAAAGCTTGCGGCAACGGTCCTTTCGGTGGTCAATTCAGCCAGTGCAGGTATACACATTTTCTCATGATTAAAAGGTATTTTATTCTGCCGGTCTTTTCTGTTGTCACACCACCGAGCCAAATAAGCGTGACAAACATTCCCAGCCTTTAAACTTCACCTGAAATTAACGATGTTTTCAAATCGCAGATTCAATCGGCGTGGATCGGGTTCACTTTGCTTATTCTAATCAGAAGACGTCGCTGTATGTTACTCCGTTTGCAATGAGCCAGCTCTTTCCCAGGTAGGTCTGAAGTTTGTCATTAATTTGTGTGCGGAAGGAAAACAACTGTCGGTTTGTCAGCGGTGTTATTGTTTCGACAGGTTGTATTAGGATGTACCTGTGGCGGAGTTTATGTACCTTGTATTTACACGCATACCAGGTGAGAGTTACCGTAGGCGACTCGGGTCTTTGTTGTTTGCGCCTGTGTGACGTCTTTCGAGCGCTAATTAACTCCCTTGTGGTTGTTTTCAACAGGCGTGGAGACCATTGACATGCGCATGCCACTCACGAACGCTCCAAAGCAAGAAACAACGTACATGTGCATGGTGTTTGAGTGGCCTGACGTCACCAGGGACTTCCACATCATCGCCAATGAGCCCATCATCAACAACAGCTACATCATGCATCACATGCTGTTGTATGGCTGTCCAGACTGTTAGTATAATTATCTCTGGCTTTTATACGGCGCTGTTCTTCGCTCTCGAACAGATTCACTGCGCTTATAATCATTCACCAGTGTTCAGTACATGCTGGGCTATTTGGGTATTTCCAGACCCCACCGAACTCATCATCTAACGTAACGTGCGTGTGTGAGCTTTTTGCATTCGTATACAGACAAGGGGGGACCTGAGTGCATTGTCTCATCCGAAGGACTGTTGTAAGTGTATGCACAGAATTTGTCTACGGAGAAATGTTTGGGCATGCACAAATCCTAGTACGTAATAGTCACCCATCTATGTGTGTGTGTGTGTGTGTGTGTGTGTGTGTGTGTGTGTGTGTGTGTGCGTGCGTGCGTGCGTGCGTGGTTGCGTGGTCGTGGTGGTGGCGGGTGTGTGCGCGTTGCTGCGTGTGTGTGCAGTAACTGCAGTGGTGCGTGTATGTGTGTGTGTGTGTGCGTAAGTGGTGCGTGCGTGCGTGTGCGTGCTGTGTGTGTTGTAGTGTGGTGCGTGCGTGTGTGTGAATGTGTGTATGTGTGTGTGGTGTGTATGTGTGTGTGTGTGTGTGTGTGTGGTGCGTTGCGTGCGTGCGCGGGTGTGTGCGCGTGCGTGCGGTGGTGTGCACGTAACCTGCACGTGCGTGCGTGTATGTGTGTGTGTGTGTGCGTAAGTGCGTGCGTGCGCGGGTGTGTGCGCGTGCGTGCGTGCGTGTGCGTGCACGTATATGTGCACGTGCGTGGGTATGTGTGTGTGTGTGAGTGTGTGTGTGTGTGTGTGTGTGTGTGTGTGTGTGTGGTGTGTGTGTGTGTGTGTGTGTGTGTGTGTGTGTGCTTGCGTGCGTGCGTGCATGCGTGCGTGCATGCGTGCGCGCGCATGTGTTTTACGAAGAAAAAGTACGCATCGATCTGGCTCGACTCAACATCCATGCATCTTGCAGCGATGCCGGTGACCGGCGAACCAAACGAGTGTGGAATGGGAGGCTGCGAGGCTCTGCTAGGTATCTGGTCAGTGGGTACATCAGGACAGTGCTACCATCAGGACGCAGGAGTTCGCGTGGGCAAAACGTCACACAAGAAGTTCATGATTCAGGTAAGTCAGTGTAACACAGTGTTTCCATGCATAACCCTAGACGCAAGAGTCGGTAAGAGGATCGAGGAGGAGGACCCTGCAGTGCAATAGACTGTTCATGTCATTTTATCTCCGTTGGGCTTTCTCTTCGAGGAGGACCCTGCAGTGCAATAGACTGTTCATGTCATTTTATCTCCGTTGGGCTTTCTCTTCGAGGAGGACCCTGCAGTGCAATAGACTGTTCATGTCATTTTATCTCCGTTGGGCTTTCTCTTCGAGGAGGACCCTGCAGTGCAATAGACTCGACAAGTGACTCACGCTGTTTATATCATTATTTAAAAAAAAATCTCCGTTGGGTCAGATCATTTTATCTCCGTTGGGCTTTCTCTTCGAGGAGGACCCTGCAGTGCAATAGACTGTTCATGTCATTTTATCTCCGTTGGGCTTTCTCTTCGAGGAAGACCCTTCAGTGCAATAGACTCGACAGGTGACTCACGCTGTTTATATCATTATTTAAAAAAAAATCTCCGTTGGGTCAGATCATTTTATCTCCGTTGGGCTTTCTCTTCGAGGAGGACCCTTCAGTGCAATAGACTCGACAGGTGACTCACGCTGTTTATATCATTATTTAAAAAAAAATCTCCGTTGGGTCAGATCATTTTATCTCCGTTGGGCTTTCTCTTCGAGGAGGACCCTGCAGTGCAATAGACTGTTCATGTCATTTTATCTCCGTTGGCTTTCTCTTCGAGGAGGACCCTGCAGTGCAATAGACTCGACAAGTGACTCACGCTGTTTATATCATTATTTAAAAAAAAATCTCCGTTGGGTCAGATCATTTTATCTCCGTTGGGCTTTCTCTTCGAGGAGGACCCTGCAGTGCAATAAACTCGACAAGTGACTCACGCTGTTTATATCATTATTTAAAAAAAAAA
This sequence comes from Alviniconcha marisindica, assembly GCA_018857735.1. NCBI lineage: Eukaryota > Metazoa > Mollusca > Gastropoda > Provannidae > Alviniconcha > Alviniconcha marisindica. Next base: position 197,092 of record JABMCL010001502.1, on the reverse strand, counting down.
TCTCCGTTGGGTCAGATCATTTTTTTTTCTCCGTTGGGCTTTCTCTTCGAGGAGGACCCTGCAGTGCAATAGACTGTGTCATTTTTCATTTTATCTCCGTTGGGCTTTCTCTTCCGAGAGGACCTTGCAGTGCAATAGACGGGTTCATGTCATTTTATCTCCGTTGGGCTTTCTCTTCGAGGAGGACCCTGCAGTGCAATAGACTCGACAAGTGACTCACGCTGTTTATATCATTATTTAAAAAAAATAATCTCCGTTGGGTCAGATCATTTTATCTCCGTTGGGCTTTCTCTTCGAGGAGGACCCTGCAGTGCAATAGACTCGACTAGTGACTCACGCTGTTTATATCATTATTTAAAAAAAATAATCTCTGTTGGGTCAAATCATTTTATCTCCGTTGGGCTTCGAGGAGGACCCTGCAGTGCAATAGACTGCATGGACAAGTGGCTCACGCTGTTTATGTCATTTTATCTCCGTTGGGCTTTCTCTTCGCTTCGAGAACATTATTGAGCGGCGAACAGGACTTGCATCTAGCTACTGAGCGCTCTGCAAGTCTGCGGTAAACATCATCACTATCATCACCACCACGATCATCATCACCATCACCACTACCACCACCGTCATCATCACCACCACCATCATAATCATCGTTCCCACCACCTCAACCACCAGCACCAGCACCACCCACCACCACCACCACCACCACCAGCACCACCACCACCTCCACCACCACCACCATCATCACCACCACCACCACCACCACCACCACCACCACCACCACAACCACCACAATCATCATCATTATCATAATCCGCACAACCACTACCATAATCATCATCATCGTCGTCACCATCATCACCATCAAGGGTCACGTGAAAGCATCACACCTCGTCGCGGTCGTTCTCCACGCTTCCTTCCTTAATTGCAGTACCACTGGAACAACCCTCAGCTGCGTGACGACTACAAGGACAGCTCCGGCATGAAGCTGTACTACACGTCCACACTTCGTCCCTACGACATGGGCATGATGATGATCGGCCAGACCTACATCCACATCCCCCCACGCTCCACCGACACCCTGGCCACCGCCGACTGCTCCTCGGCTTGTACCAGGAAGCTCTTGGACCGGGACATTTACGTCACAGAAGCCGTTAACCACATGCACTATCTGGGTGAGTTTTATTCGTTGTTGCTATGATTATAACAAGCACGCAAACATTCTCTGTTTTTGTGTGTGTGTTTTTTAGGGGCTGAATGTTTCGTGATTTTATTATACGTGTAGTAAATGCTTTTGGACTTACCCAGTGAACATTTAGCCCTGATATAATCCTATGTGGCTGAATGGGCTCTAAGCACCAATTAACTAACTAACTAACCAACCAACCAACCAACCAACCAACCAACCAACCAACTAACTAACTAACTAACTAACTAACTAACTAACCAACCAACCAACCAACCAACCAACCAACTAACTAACTAACTAACCGAAAAACATGCCGGATCCGATTGAGAAGAGTTTTGGTTACGGCCAATTATGGCCATTACGGCCAGCTTGCAGCCAGAATCGGTCCGGATCCGACTTCCCGCATCCGATTCGGTTCCGTTTTTTCCAAAGAAGGCCTAGATCACATAATGCAAACCAGCCAGGATCTGGTTTAGTTCTGGCTGACTGTGTCAGGTTTGGGCCAATGGATCTGGTCCAGAAGCAAGCCGGTGTGCAAGAATCATCGGGCCAGTGTTTTTTTGGTTTGACTTTATTGTTTATTTGTATGTGTGTGTGTGTGTGTGTGTGTGTGTGGTGTGTGTGTGTGTGTGTGTGTGTGTGTGTTTTGCTGTTTTTGGGGGGGGGGGGGGGGGGGGGGGCGGGGTGCGGTGCGTGCGTGCGTGTGTGTGTGTGTGTGTGTGTGTGTGTGTGTGTGTGTGTGTGTGTGTGTGTGTGTGTGTGTGTGTGCGTATGTGCGTGCGTGCGTGCGTGCGTGCGTGCGTGCGTGCGTGCGTGCGTGCGTGTGCGTCGTGCGTGTGTGTGTGTGTGTGTGTGTGTGTGTGTGTGTGTGTGTGTGTGTGTGTGTGTGTGTGTGTGTGTGTGTGT
>JABMCL010001502.1:185000-187500 GCA_018857735.1 Alviniconcha marisindica | reverse complement strand
TCTCCCCCTTTTTTTGATGAAGTGATGCTTTATGTCCTCAGATGTCAGTTGACATATTAGGGACAAGTTGTGACCAATGCCGAAGCACGGTGCAATAAATCTTTACGTCCACGGAAACCAGAAGGCTCGTTAGGACGGACAGTCCAGGACGTCCACCTCGACTCTCACACAGCTCCTGAACCATGTGTCCTTTGTTTCCCTCTCTCTCTTTTTGGAGCACAGGGGATAGATTGATTAACTGCTTGACTGAACTTCAATACTCAAGGATAAAGATTTTAGGCAGAAACCTAGTCTTACAATCTGTCCGTGATAAAACACAACAATAACAAGAGAAACACACGCCCATCTATTCAAAGCATAGTGGTAGATTCTGTATGAAAACAATGCTCTCGCTACAATACAATACAATACAAGCAGGATATGTTGAAAGGAAGAAAGGCAAATCAAAACAGACCTATAGAGAATAGACACATCAAACGTGTTTTTTTCTCTCTTTTTTCTTTTCTTCTCTCAACCATATCTACTTGTGGACCTGGTGAAGAGTGAGCGATCGAATGTGCTCAGGAGTCTCCCCACTGGATACTTGAAACATCATTACAGCTTTGTTTTATTTGAGTTGTTTCGTTAATGGGACTGAGAAGTCTAAGAGTTCAGTTTGTCATATGTCGGGACAGACAGATCAGAAAGAATGAGTTTTGCTGCGCGACGATGAGAATTTTAGTGGTTTTGTTTGTTTGTTTAGTTGTTGTTGTTGTTGTTGTTGTTTTGTTTAGATGGACGTCACAACTACCATCCCACACACTTTATATATCACTATCAGGTCGGACGCGAGCAATATAAACCGCTTCCTTCAGATGTTGCTTAGTGTCCTCGGATGTCGGTTGAAATATTAGGGACAAGCTGAGACCAATGCGTGAGCATGGTTCAATATTGCTTTACGTCCACAGAAACCATGAGGCTCGTTAGGACGGGCAGCCAGGACGGCCACCTCGACTTTCACACAGCTCCTGAACTCTGACCGCTTATGTACTGTAACATTTATATAGTACCTGAGTTGAGAAAGCTGGAACAGGTAATTAGATAAAATTTACAGAGAGGAGAGAGAGAGAGAGAGAGAGAGAGAGAGAGAGAGAGAGAGAGAGAGAGAGAGAGAGAGAGAGAGAGAGAGAGGGCGATAGGGGGAGGCAAAGAGGAAGAGATTCTTTGTGTTGAGAGAGAGAGAGAGGGGGGGGGGGGGGGGGCGATGGGGGGGGGCGATAGGGGGAGGCAAAGAGGAAGAGATCTTTGTGTTGAGAGAGAGAGAGAGAGAGAGAGAGAGAGAGAGAGAGAGAGAGAGAGAGAGAAGAGAGAGAGAGAGAGAGAGAGAGAGGAGAGAGAAGAGAGAGAGAGAGAGAGAGAGAGAGAGAGGGAGAAGAGAGAGAGGGAGAGGAGAAGGAGAAAGAGAAGAGAGAGGAGAGAGAGAGAGAGGGGAGGGAGGGAGAGAGAAGAGAGAGAGAGAGAGAGAGAGAGAGAGAGAGAGAGAGAGAGAGCAGAGAGAGAGAGAGGAGAGAGAGAGAGAGAGAAGAGAGAGAGAGAGAGAGAGAGATGGAGAAGAGAGAGAAGAGAGAGAGAGAGAGAGAGAGAGAGAAGGAGAGAGAGAGAGAGAGAGAGAGAGAGAGAGAGAGAGAGAGAGAGAGAGAGAGAAGAGAGAGAGAGAGAAGACGAGAAAGAAGACAGAGAGAGAGACGAGAGAGAGAAGAGAAGAAGACACAACAGAAAACAGAAGACAACAAGAACGACACACACACAACAACACACACAACACAACACACACCACACACACACACACACACACACACAGACACAGACACAGGCAGAGAGAGACAGAGAGAGAACAACAACAACAAAAGAAAGAAAGAAAAAGAAAGAAAAAAGAAAAGAAAAAAAGTGCAGCAGGCGGAAACCCATAATTTCCTGCTCGTCATAATGGAATTAGAGTGGTCACCAGTTAGCCGTCTGTGTGGGCGGTGTGCCGTTTCGCCCGGGGTCAGTATTTAGGGGTGTTCAATTTGCGGGGACACTTATTAATTTGCAGCAACAAGCTCCCAGCACGCGCACCCCACCGGTGACGCGGAAAACCTGATATCCCTGGAGAGATTTCAGGCTTGAGTGAAGCTGATCCATGCTGTGGAAGTATTGAAGAAGGTCATCACGCCTCGAGATAGCACATCGGAGTTTGTGTGTGTGTGTGTGTGTGTGTGTGTGTGTGTGTGTGTGTGTGTGTGTGTGTGTGTGTGTGTGTGTGTGAGAGAGAGAGAGAGAGAGAGAGAGAGAGAGAGAGAGAGAGAGAGAGAGAGGAGAGAGAGAGAGAGAGAGACAGACAGACAGACAGACAGACAGACAGACAGACAGACAGACAGACAGAGACAGACAGAGACAGAGACAGAGACAGGGAGAGATTATAACATGAGTCAATCTCCCTCGGGCATTTTGAAAATCATAATCAGATTTTATCGAAGAA
>JABMCL010001502.1:172500-182500 GCA_018857735.1 Alviniconcha marisindica | reverse complement strand
AGCGATAGGTATGTAATCTCCCTCTCCCCACCTCCATCCACCCTCCCATCCCTTCTCCCCGTCCCTAATAAGCCTTGTGGTTTCTGTGGGCGTTAAGCACCATGTTTACTTACTTATGCAGCGTCTCTGCCCATAATAACCAAACAACGCTGTATGAAGGCCACACTGACCATTTCGGTGGATGTTCAAAAAGCGCTCTAAAAAGCTACAGTCACTCATTTAGAATCACATGCGGCAAAAGCCCAGCGAGTCTGCTCGAGAGCAGAAAATAGCACTGTATAAAAGCGATCATCAGTTAGGTATGGACTGGCCGGTCATTTCTTTTTCCAAAACCTATACAAAATTTGCCAGGTTTTCCGTTCCGTGCCGCTGTCTTCATCCGTCTCAAGTCTCTGCTACCAGTTTTAAGTTGTGTGTAAATTCCGTTTTGTATAGTCAGTATGCTCGTGTGTGTGTGTGTGTGTGTGTGTGTTGTGTGTGTGTGTGTGTGTGTGTGCGTGCGTGCGTGCGTGCGTGCGTGCGTGCGTGCGTGCGTGCGTGCGTGCGTGCGTGCGTGTTTTTTTGTGTGTGTGTGTGTGTGCGTGCGTGCGTGCATGCGTGTGTGTGTGTGTGTGTGTGTGTGTGTGTGTGTGTGTGTGTGTGTGTACACTTAGAATAGTCTCTACGGGCAAGATTTGGCACTTTACAAATACTTTAATTATTTTATTTTATTTTAATTTCCTATTTCAGTGTTCCTAAATTATTACTTTCACTTCAAGATCAATTTGTGTCCAACTTTGGGTCGCTCTTACAGCTTGGAATGACTTTTAACTTCGGGAAGCAATGTTTTTCCTGTTTTATACTAATTTGCAGAACTTTCAGACCTTTTTCCTTCTCCACTTCATCCTTCAGGAACTACCATTTTCCATCGTGTACGATGTCACTGAAACGACTCGAGACTGATGCGGGTATAATAATGTGTGTTCGACAAGTAACACAGCCATAAAATTAGAAAAGCATTGCTTGATAATAACAAATGGAAATGTCTATAGTGCCACTAAAAGTACTGCTTCATATCTGTCTATCTATCTATAGTGCCACTAAAACCACTGCTTGATAATAACACATGGAAATATCTATAGTGCCACTAAAAGTACTGCTTCATAATAACAAATGGAAATATCTATAGTGCCACTAATAGTACTGCTTCATAACAACAAATAGAAATATGTATAGTGCCACTAAAAGCACTACAAATGAAAATACCCATAGTGCTAATAAAAGCACTGGTTCATGATAACAAATCGAAATATCTATAGTGCTTCTAAAAGCGTTGCTTCGTGACGCTGACACTTTCCAAACAGTAAATGCAATCCCAAAATGGACAACAGTGGAAGTGAAAAAAGGCGATAATTTAGGATTCTAAACCAGGAAGTACCCGACTGGCCACCGTCACCCAGATTTAGGATTCTAAACCAGGAAATACCCGACTGGCCACCGTCACTCAGATTTAGGATTTTAAACCAGGAAGTACCCGACTGGCCACCGTCACCCAGATTTAGCATACTAAACCAGGAAATACCCGACTGGCCACCTCAGCCAGATTTAGGATATTAAACCAGGAAATACCCGACTGGCCACCATCACTCAGATTTAGCATACTAAACCAGCAAGTACCCGACTGGCCACCGTCACCCAGATTTAGGATTCTAAACCAGGAAATACCCGATGGCCACCGTCACTCAGATTTAGGATTCTAAACCAGGAAGTACCCGACTGGCCACCGTCACCCAGATTTAGGATTCTAAACCAGGAAGTACCCGACTGGCCACCCTCACCCAGATTTAGAATATTAAACCAGGAAATACCCGACTGGCCACCGTCACTCAGATTTAGGATTCTAAACCAGGAAATACCCGACTGGCCACCGTCACTCAGATTTGGGATATTAAACCAGGAAATACCCGACTGGCCACCCTCAGCCAGATTTAGGATATTAAACCAGGAAATACCCGACTGGCCACCGTCACCCAGATTTAGCATACTAAACCAGGAAATACCCGACTGGCCACCCTCAGCCAGATTTAGGATATTAAACTAGGAAATACCCGACTGGCCACCCTCAGCCAGATTTAGGATATTAAACCAGGAAATACCCGACTGGCCACCATCACTCAGAATTAGCATACTAAACCAGGAAGTACCCGACTGGCCACCGTCACCCAGATTTAGGATTCTAAACCAGGAAATACCCGACTGGCCACCGTCACCCAGATTTAGGATTCTAAACCAGGAAATACCCGACTGGCCACCGTCACCAGATTTAGGATTCTAAACCAGGAAGTACCCGACTGGCCACCGTCACCAGATTTAGGATTCTAAACCAGGAAGTACCCGACTGGCCACCCTCACCCAGATTTAGAATATTAAACCAGGAAATACCCGACTGGCCACCGTCACCCAGATTTAGCATACTAAACCAAGAAATACCCGACTGGCCACCCTCAGCCAGATTTAGGATATTAAACCAGGAAATACCCGACTGGCCACCATCACTCAGATTTAGCATACTAAACCAGGAATACCCGACTGGCCACCGTCACCCTGAACTATGAGATTTAGGATTCTAAACCAGGACGGAAATACCCGACTGGCCACCGTCACCCAGATTTAGGATTCTAAACCAGGAAATACCCGACTGGCCACCGTCACTCAGATTTAGGATTCTAAACCAGGAAAGTACCCGACTGGCCACCGTCACCCAGATTTGGGATTCTAAACCGAAGTACCCGACTGGCCACCCTCACCAGATTTAGAATATTAAACCAGGAAATACCGACTGACACCGTCACCCAGATTTAGCATACTAAACCAGGAAATACCCGACTGGCCACCTCAGCCAGATTTAGGATTTAAACCAGGAAATACCCGACTGGCCACCTCACTCAGATTTAGCATACTAAACCAGGAAATACCCGACTGGCCACCGTCACCCAGATTTAGGATTCTAAACCAGGAAATACCCGACTGGCCACCGTCACCCAGATTTAGGATTCTAAACCAGGAAGTACCCGACTGGCCACCCTTACCCAGATTTAGAATATTAAACCAGGAAATACCCGACTGGCCACCGTCACCAGATTTAGGTTTCTAAACCAGGAAGTACCCGACTGGCCACCCTCACCCAGATTTAGGATTTAACCAGGAAATACCCGACTGGCCACCGTCACTCAGATTTAGCATACTAAACCAGGAAATACCCGACTGGCCACCCTCAGCCAGATTTAGGATATTAAACCAGGAAACACCCGGCTGGCCACAGTCACCCAGATGACGTCAGTCCTCGATGACCGCGGTGGCGTACAGCGGACGGAGGAATTAAGTTCTAAATGCTGAACTATTTAGAGGTTCTCGCTTTTAAGCCTGGTGTACGTCAGGTAACAGCATGTTTCACTAGGATAGTGGGGATCGAACAAACAAGCAAAGAATTAAACACACGACGCAGGCACCAGCCGGGGTGCCAACAACACACACACACACACACACACACACACCACACACACACACACACACAACGCCCCGCAACACGCAGCTATTTAGAGGTTCACGCTTTAACGCACAGGAGGAAGGGGGACAAGCACGAAGTCAGCAGCAGTAACAAAAACAACAACACGAAGAAACACGCTTACTGGCCGAGACTCTGCACAACAGGAGCATGCAACCAAAAAAACAAAATACGTTTTTTTGCAGTGTGTGCAGTGGGGGTCCAAGGCGATTGGTGTGTGGTGTGAGTGTGGTGGTGAAGCGTTGCAGTGTGTGTGTAAAGGTGTGCCGATGTGCATGCGTGTGTGTGGTGATGCGTGAGTGCTGAGGGTGCGTGTTGCTGTGTGTGTGTGTGTGTGTGTGTGTGTGTGATGTGTGTGTATGTTGTGTGTGTGTGTGTGTGTTTTGGGAGGTTCGGGGTGGGTACGTAATGTTTTTGTGTGTTTTGGGAGTTTCGGTTGGTGGGGTGGCGGTGGGGAGGAAGGTGAAATGAGGTGCTGGGGGGGAGTGTGGGAAGCAGATTGGAAGGGAGGGACAGAGGGCTCGTGCACACTGTGACATGTCCAAGGCATCAGATGGTACGCCAACGCTGGCACCCCAGGCCACCGGGGCGGGCGCATGCACACCACCCGTGCACGTGCGCCGTGGCCGGCTGGGTGTTGAGCCGCGAGCAGCCGCACGCGCTGGTGTGTTGTAGTTCGGTTTCCTCCCATCATCTCCGTTCTCCCCTGTTTTAGTCCTTTGAAAAGTCCGTCACCTCCCCGACTGACTGGAGGGAGGCAGAGGAGTTGGGCGTTGACACAACAGTGTACCCTGCTGAGGGTTTTTGAGGTTTCTCTGCTGGGGCTGTGTAAACTTGCTGATCTGAGGGTCTTCTCTTCTTAGAGAGAGAGAGAGAGAGAGAGAGAGAGAGAGAGAGAGAGAGAGAGAGAGAGAGAGAGAGAGAGAGAGAGAGAGAGAGAGAGAGAGAGAGAGAGAGAGAGAGAGGAGAGAGAGAAGAGAAGAGAGAGAAGAAGAGAGAGAGAGAGAGAGAGAGAGAGAGAGAGAGAGAGAGAGAGAGAGAGAGAGAGAGAGAAACTCGAACTCGAACTCGAAAACTTTATTTTCCAAGGATTGTAGTTTAGGTTCATTTAGACCTGTCTAACAACTAGTCCTGGCTAAACTACTGAATAAGTGAAACATGGAGAAACAATTATATGAAATCCAAAAAAAAGAAAACAACAAAACTTTACAAACTCGATTAATATTTAAACATGATAAACAATATACAAACAAATAAAATATAACACTACCCCTATGAATAGTAATAAACATACAGGAACAGCAAAATCAGTGAAAATACTTTGAGAGAGCGAGAGAACTCGAACTCGAACTCGAAAACTTTATTTTCCAAGGATTGTAGTTTAGGTTCATTTAGACTTGCCTAACAACTAGTCCTTGCTAAGCTGTCGAATAAGTGAAAACTGGAGAAACAATTATATAAAAATAAAAATAAAAATGTTTTACAAACTCGATTAATATTTAAACAGGATAAACAATATATAAACAAATAAAATATAATACTACCACTATTAATAGTAATAAACATACAGGCACAGCAAAATCATTAAAATACTTTGAAATGACAATGAATAAATAAGATGTATACATAGAAAAAATGGTGTTGACGTATCTCGCAATTATTTGTAAATCACGAAAACATAACATGGTTCAGTGGTACGTGGGGGGAGGGGGGGGGGGGGGGAGAGAGAAGAAGAAGAAGAAAAAAAAGAAAAAAAGAATTTTTGTTGTTGATCAGATCATAAATCACAGTAGGCAATGCTGCATTCACTCACACACAGACACACACAGACAGAGAGAGAGAGAGAGAGAGAGAGAGAGAGAGAGAGAGAGAGAGAGAGAGAGAGAGAGAGAGAGAGAGAGAGAGAAAGAGAAGAAGAGAAGAGAAAGTAAAGAGAGAGAGAGAGAGAGGGGGGGGGGGAGTGCGTGCGTGCGTGTGTGCGCGTGCGTGTGCATGCGCCGGTGCGTACGTGCGTGTGTGTGTGTGTGTGTGTGTGGTGTGTGTGTGTGTGTGTGTGTGTGTGTGTGTGTGTTCGCGGGTTATACCTGATGCTAGACTGTCACCACCAGAATGGTTATGCACAAAGACGGGCAGCGATTAGAGCCGTATTAACGTTTCATTACTTGTGAGGAGCAAAGTCACAAGACGCTGTCCATTAAAAAAAAAAAAAAAAAAAAAAAAAAAATTGGAGAACCGAAGCTGTACAATATCCTCTTTCGTGGGGCGTACCTGTACAATATCTTCTTTCGTGGGGCTCACCTGTACAATATCTCCTTTCATGGGGCTCACCTGTACAACATTTCCTTTCGTGGGGCTCACCTGTACAAAATCTTCTTTCGTGGGGCTCACCTGTACAATATCTTCTTTCGTGGGGCTCACCTGTACAATATCTTCTTTCGTGGGGCTCACCTGTACAATATCTCCTTTCGTGGGGCCACCTGTACAATATCTTCTTTCGTGGGGCTCACCTGTACAATATCTCCTTTCGTGGGGCTCACCTGTACAATATCTTCTTTCGTGGGGCCTACCTGTACAATATCTTCTTTCGTGGGGCTCACCTGTACAGTTTCTTCTTTCGTGGGGCTCACCTGTACAATTTCGTCTTTCTTGGGGCCGCAGAAACCTCAAACTGTTTCTTAGGGACAGAAAACACAATATTCTTCTTCTTCAATGTTGCTCTACGTCCACAGAGACCGTAGGGACTATCAGGGACGGGAGCCCAGGTCGTTCACCTCGACTTTCACACAGCTCCTGAGCTCTGAACAAAATAATTATTACTGCAACACAGTATGATTCTTCAAACGTCGCTTTACGTCCACAGAGACCAGAATGATTATCAGGGATAGGGAGAGACCAGGACATTCACCTCGACTTTCACACAGCTTCTGAGCACAGTGTTCTTCTTCTAATGTTGTTTTACATCCACAGAGACCTTAATAACTATTGCTTAGGGACATAAAACACAATATTCTTCTTCTTCAATGTTGCTCTACGTCCACAGAGACCGTAGGGACTATCAGGGACGGGAGCCCAGGACGTCCACCTCGACTTTCACACAGCTCCTGACCTCTGTTCTTCAAATGTTGCTTTACGTCCACAGAGACCGTACGGATTATTAGGGACGGGGAGCCCAGGACGTCCACCTCGACCTTCACACAGCTTCAGAGTTCTGAACACAATATTAGTAAGTAAGTAAACATGGTGGTCAACGTCCACAGAAACCACAAGGCTTATTAGGGACGGGGAGAACGGGGGGATGGGGTATGGAGGTGGGGGAAGAAGGAGAGATGATATGCCCATCGCTACATTGTCACCACCAGAATGACTCGTGCATTAAGATGGGCAGCAATGAGAGGCATTTTAATGTTTCATTAATTTTGAAGATCAAAGTCACAAGACAGTGTCCACAAACCACAACCTTTTTATTAAACTCTCACAAACGTTTAGCGACTCGAGAACTTCAAAATTTGGCGGTGTTCAAAATGATCGTTTGTTAATTCCTATACATTATACGAATTACTGATTCTTTAATTCCTTTACACCCTTAACGAATTATTGACAAAACCGTCCCGCAAAATGGGAATATGCAGGTAATTTTCTTAATTAATATTAGCCGCCATAAACGATGCAGGAAAAAAAACAAAAAAAAAAACTTACCCCCCCCCCCCCACCTGCCCCCCCAAATAATCTCCACGCAGAATAGCGCACTTAAAAGCCTTCGGGTTCAGGTGCACCACAATAAGCTCCAAACCGCGTCATTGTTCGTGACGTGGCGGCACGAGCGCTGCGTCACGTGACCTCATCCGGGCACTTCAAAGCGATGTTTGCGCAGGGTCAATGGATACGCGGCAAGACCAACTGATCCAATACACAGGACAGTCGCTCGGAAGGAGTGCCCTCTTTTCAATCATCGCTTATCCCCTATTTACTGAACCTCCACCAGAAGGACCGAGGAAGAACAAAACCGCTTTTCAAGTCCTTTCAGCCGTGATTGCAAGCTGTCTGAAGCCAGCAGACGAAACACAGTCTTTTTTTAAATATTTTATTTTTACCTGCGTGCTTTCAGCTAATTAGATAAATGAAACTTAATGGGAGGAAAAACGGTGCTCTTCTGCTTTTGACCGCCTGCTCTACCTGTTCGTCAAAACTTCAGTTCCATCGACTCGGACAGAAATTAATCATGTAATGACGTGATCTCCGATCCTGCTTCTAATGTTTGTTCAGTCTTGTGTAGCTTAAAGAAGCGGGCCACCTGTTCTATCCTGCAAGGTCGGTTTGCTCAAATGGACAGCAGAGATCCAAATGTAAACTTTTAACCAAGCGTTGTTGTTTTTCTTCTAGAAGCCTTATACATGTTTATACACACACACACACACACACACACACACACACACACACACACACACACACACACACACACACACACACACTCACACACACACACACACACACACACACACACACACAAACACACATACACACACACACACACACACACACACACACACACACACACACACACACACACACACACACACACACACACACACACACACACACACACACACACACACCAGACATACCAGAGCCAATAACTTAAAACCGGATAAGTAGACCATTTTCATTTATCATCGTTTATGTGTCTGTCTTTTGCTTGAAAAAGGTGGTTTCCCTGAATGTTTGCAAGCGTTTTGTGTTGTCCTTTTAAAATCAGCGTTCTTTTTAACCTTTTGTGTGTTTTCTGTGACCTTTGCCGGTGAGGTGATCAATATCTTTAACCACTTAGCCTAATGAGGTTACAGGTATTTCAATAGTCAACTCCATGACGCTTTCCTACACTATATTCCATATTTGCGCAACTGATGCACACAATCGCATTATACACCTTTTTGATTTTCGATAGTGACAGTCAAAAAAGTTTATATTGTGAGCAAAATGTTTTAAGTCAATAAAAGATGAAGTACCTGTGACGACCTCTCCGGCGAAAAGGTAATGTGTGTGAGGACTTTTTAACAGCGTTAGCTTTTAATCTCAAACAGAACGAGGCCCAGAGCGCTCGTGCAGAATCAACACACAAGGGAGTTAATTAGCGCTAGAAATACGTCACACAAGTACAACAACAAAGACCTGATCCGTCTACGGTAACTCCTACTTGGCGTGCGTATAAGTACAAGGTACATAAACTGTGGCGGAGTTTATGTACCATGTATTTACATGCATGCCAGGTGAGAGTTACCGTAGGCGACTCAGGTCTTTGTTTTGTACTTGTGTTACGTATTTCCAGCGCTAATTAACTCTCTTGTGTGTTAATGTTAGCCCTGTAAATAATTATTCCTCTGGTTAAAGTCTTTTTCTTTTGTTTAATAGTACAGTTCAAGATGGTATCTATGCGCACGGTAAAGCCCATATACGCTCTACCCCATCTCTCAGAGGTTTCCGTTGCTTTTGAAACGTTTCTAATGTCCGTCTGATTGTCGATGGCCCACTCTCGTCCTTTCAGTAAAGATCGTCTAGACAGTAGACAATTTACTGAAGTTTGTTTGTTTGTTTCCCTTGTTTGTGGTAAATCAGCAAGCACCGGAGGAGAAAAGCGCATGATAGACAATACAATATGCTTTACGGTGGCTGTTTCCAGCTGTAATTGTACTTCCAGTCGTTTCCAACTGCAATAATTGCACTTCGATTAGCTCTGCACAGTCCATCTTCAGTGACGTCTGCAGTGGACCTCTCCGTTTGTCGCGTAGTTCCGGCCACACGTTTTCAGCTTCTGTTTTTAATTTGAACTAATAATCATTAACTTTCTGAACTAACCTAATCTAACTTCCGTGCAATGTGTCCCCCAACTCTCGTAATTTGCACCCCTGCTGTGAGTCTCCTTCCGCACCGTGCCACTAGCTCCGCAGGGAAGGTCTGCAATCAAATCAACGAGCAGAAGGACAAGATAAAAATCCAATACCCTCAAACACAAGCGCCTTCATGCTCCAAGCAATCACGGGGAGGACTTTCTTTCGTCGTCGTCGTCGTCGTTGTCTGGACGCACCTGCCTGCCTGCCCACCTCGTGCTCTACCGTGTAATTCGTAACGGAGATGAGAGCGACCAATTTGTCAATGGACCCATTCTCTTCGCACGACCATCAGCCAAATCGGCGGCAGCCGTCAACTCCGCAGCGATTGCTTCCAAGACAAAACAGCGCGCCAACGTCACCACCGCCGGGTCTTTGAGGAGCTGACTGCTGCTCCACCTCGCAGGGGTCGCTTTGCTGGCTTTTGTAGTCGCGCCTCGCTCCTTCCTGCAAGCTTCATTAGGCAAATGAACTCGGTGCCAGCGTCTGTGGCGGCGGAATTTATTATTAAGAGAGCCCGGGTGGAGGAGCTCCAGGGGTGGAGAGCCAAACGGGTGAATCGCAAGGAAAACGC
>JABMCL010001502.1:147500-165000 GCA_018857735.1 Alviniconcha marisindica | reverse complement strand
CGAACTCTTCTGTGTCGGAGTCGCAGAAGGTGGGACGAACGCCATTTTGTGTCCGCTGTCGACGCGACTAAAAGCCTTCATCAGAACTGATGAATAAATAATGATGTGACTTTTGATGTTAAAAACGCGCGAACTCTAATTAATGTCACGACAAGGGTGTGTGTGTGTGTGTGTGTGTGTCTGTGTGCGTGCGTGCGTGCGTGCGTGCGCGCGTGCGCGCGCTTGCGTGCGAATGTGGTGGTGCGTGCGTGCGTGCGTGCGGTGTGGTGAGTGGTTGTGTGTGGTGTGTTGTGTGTGGTGGTGGTGGTGGTGTGTGGTGTGTGTGTGTGTGTGTGTGTGTGTGGTGTGTGTGTGTGTGGTGTGTGTGGTGTGGTGTGTGTGTTGTGTGTGTGTGTGTGAGTGTGTGTGTGTGTGTGTGTGTGTGTGTGTGGTGTTGGTGTGTGTGTGTGTGTTGTGTTGTGTGTGTGTGTGTGTGTGTGTTGTGTGTGGTGTGTGTGTGTGTGTGTGTGTGTGTGTGTGATGAGTGCGACTACAGCTATACGGTACCGACTTCGGTGCTCCACTGACAGGTTTTCTCCAGTGACACCGATTTCACTGTCACGCTCAGTGTTGAGTCTCCCAAAATGTCTCCACCAACTGAAAGCTAAGTAGATCGAAATCCATACCTAGCATCGGTCCTTTGTGTATTATGTGTCTGTTCGGGTGCGATATTGTTTATTTTACAGCTCACTTCCATAAGTAATGTATTAGGTATTCTGTTTAAATAATTGCTTGTGGCTTTTGTACATTATTACGTGATCTTAGACTGTGAATCTCTTATACATGCAGATTTTATTCCTTTTTTTGTTATTCATGTGTGGCACCTACAGTTTCCTTTGAATGGAATAAAGAAGTACTTGACCTATTTTGACTTGTTGCTCAAAAAAGGGGTTCTCACTGGCAATTCATGCGTTTTTCCCACTGTCTAATTAAAATAAGCGGGGTTTTGTTTTGTTTTTGTTTTTTAGCCTTTTCAGTGTTTTGATGTTGCTGTCCTCGCTGTCCTTCCGGTCACGTTTCTTTGTTTTAAAGAGCCGTGCTAGCATTAACAATAGTCGACTGTTTCTTTCTTTCTTTGTTTCCTCTTGGTTTTTTGTTATATCTCACTGATTGGTAGCTTCGTGAAATTGTTCGACCTGCTATGCATTTGTGTGTTTTTCAACTGTATGTAAATGAGCTCACCGCCCAAAGGCAGAAAGCTTCTTGGTGAGCCCATAACCATTCATCATACGTATAGGTACAACGATCTTTATTTTGTCTGGAATAAATTCTTGTTTAAACCAAAAGTCGACTCCATGAGGTTAGAGAGAAATAAAGCTTTAATTCTTGGCGAAGGCCAGCGCTCATCCGATATTCCACAGCACTTGAAAGTCAGTGATGAAGAAGATGTGGGAAAAACACCTCGATGTTCGTGCAAAGGGTTGCAGGAGTGACTCTAATGACATGTGTGTCTTAGGATCATGTGTATCGCGCTGCTCTTGGGATTGTGCGTTTTATCCTTGAAAGGAAACCGAAATCTGCCGCAGTATAATAAAATGGGAAAGATAGAAAACAGCCGCTGTCGAGAACGTGTTGTTGTTTTGTTGCTGTTTTCAGAGCTCAGGAGCTGTGTGAAAGTCGAGGTGGACGTCCTGGGCTCCCCGTCCCTAATAGTCCGTATGGTCTCTGTCGACGTAAAGCAATATTGAACGAACGTGTTTTATTTGTTCCTTGCCCATTGCAACTCGTTGCTTTATTTCTTCAATCAGCCAGTGCCCCAGACCTGCAGGTTACAGCTAGCTATCCCGTGAATCAGAATCCCTTGGTGAAATAGGACTGACGATGAAAGAAACTAATGAAGGTAAGCTGATCTCTGTTCTTCCAACAGAGCAAAGAGGAAATAAATAAAAGCACTCGTTCAACAAAAGCTCATTCATTTTTGTCTACAGATGATTGTAAAAACAAAACAAACAAACAAACAAATGTTTCGCTGAGCACCCACCCTGTCTGTCGAAAGCAAAGGGAGAGAGAGAGAGAGAGAGAGAGAGAGAGAGAGAGAAGAGAGAGAGAGAGAGAGAGAGAGAGAGAGAGAGAGAGAGAGAGAGACAGACAGACAGACAGACAGACAGACAGACAGACAGACAGACAGACGACAGAGACAGAAGAGACAGAGAAGAGACAGAGAGAGAAGAAAGCATTGGAGAGAAGAAATGGTGTGTTGGGAGGGGGAAATGGTGTGTGTGGGGAGGGGGGAGGGGGGAGGGGGGAGTGGGGGAGGGGGGGAAGCAGCGGAACGAAGACAAAAATACTGCAACGCCCCACACAGACTGTGGGATGTGATTCATCAACTGTGCTACTGATACGCAGCTAACTGTTACTCTAAGAGTC
The DNA here is from genome assembly GCA_018857735.1 of Alviniconcha marisindica. Classification (NCBI taxonomy): domain Eukaryota; kingdom Metazoa; phylum Mollusca; class Gastropoda; family Provannidae; genus Alviniconcha; species Alviniconcha marisindica. Next base: position 162,594 of record JABMCL010001502.1, on the reverse strand, counting down.
ACTGACGATGGGCCCCGGAATTGCAATCGTAATAACAGAGCCACACCATTGTTGGTATAATAAGCGAAGGGATAAAAATGGGTGGGAGGCCCCAGTAGTGGTGTCTAACCTTTCATCTTCCCGTTTCACCGAGGCTGTCGCCTAGAAAAAGAGGGAGGGGAGATCGGACTGGGTAATTTTGTAGCTTTGCACACGGTTTGAAAGCGATCGCTGTGGGTGGAGCCTTTGTCTCTCTTCCAGTTTGTTCATCTCACCTGAGCGGAACTGCTTCATTGCCGTGGGATTTCAGAGCGCATGCTCACACCTGTTCACGTGCGCTCGTGAGCGCGTGCGTACTCGGAGCACATTCAGCAGCCGTCTGCTCCCGCTAAGGTTGGTGCTGTCAGTCGCGACATAATATTTTTTATACATAATGATACGCTTCGGGTTTCCGGTCCAGGGCGTATTGGTCGCTCAACGTTATGGCTAATCTGGGCCTCACTTTTTCTCTCTCTTCCTCCCTCCCTCCCGATCTCTCTCCCCATCCCCGTCTCTCTCTCTCCCTATCCCCGTCTCTGTCTCTGTCTCTGTCTCTCTCTCTCTCCCACTCACTCCCTCTTTCTCCCTCTCTGTCTTTCCCCGTCTCTTTCCTCCTATCTCTCTCTCCTTCTCTCTCCCTCTCCTCCTCTCTCTTTCCCTTCTCTCTCTCTCCCCCCCCCCAACCCCCTACCTCTCTCGCCAAACTCGCTTCATTTCCCCCCCGCTCTGTCTCTCCCTCATCCGATCTTTGTCTCTGTGTCTCTGTCATTGTCTGTCTCTGTCTGTCTGTCTGTCCGTCTCTTCCCCTCTCTCCTCTCTCTCTCTCTCTCTCTCTCTCTCTCTCTCTCTCTCTCCTTCCTCGCCCATCTCTATCCAACCTCTGTCTTTCTCCCTCTCTATCTCTCCTTCCTCCTATCTCTCTCTGCATCTCTCACCCTCCCCTCTCTCTCTCTCTCTCTCTCTCTCCCTCTCGCTTTCTCCCTCTTCCCCCCTCCCTCGCCCTCGACCACACTCGACATCTCGTGTGCTGCTATTGATTTGCATCAATAGCTGTTATTGATTTGCATCAATAGCGTCACATGAAATGTCAAATATGGTCTACGAGTGTATTCGATGTTTACACAACGATAATTCATACGAAGAGTCTGACGCCATCGAACAGCGACAATTGCGTGCGTGCGTGCGTGCGTGCGTGCGTGCGTGCGTGAGTGTGTGTGTGTGTGTGTGAGAGAGAGAGAGAGAGAGAGAGAGAGAGAGAGAGAGAGAGAGAGAGAGAGAGAGAGAGAGAGAGAGAGAGAGAGAGAGAGAAGAGAGACAGACAGACAGACAGACAGACAGACAGACAGACAGACAGACAGAAGGGCGGAGGTAGGGGGTGCGATGGGGGGGGGGGGGGGGGGGGGGGAGAGACGGCCGCAACCAATCACAATATTCCTTTCCGGGTATTGCATGACGTTATTAAACAAAAAACAAACAAACAAACAAACGTCGACCGAAAGACTGGAACAAAATTGGCAACGCTAGGTCGTCAAGGGAAGTGAGCCGTCAGTGGAGATCCGGGTAGACAACTCGTCAGCTACCCAGAAAGGGGAGTAACTGTTGGCTGTATGAATTCAATACTCGGGGGAATTAACTGAATATTTTTCAAAAGAACGCCTCCTTTAGAAATTCGAGATAGCGTAGGAAGGGCTTCATTCTCAGAGTGATATCTCGTTCATGCACGCAAAACTTAACTGATGTTACCATTCATCTCCCCAACTCCCCCGTCCCCCGTCTCCCGTCCCCCCCCTCCCCCATCCTTTGAACTACTCGTTCGGTTGCATCTCTTCCCGTCATGCAATGCAAGGTGCAAAAGTTATAAAACCCCGTTATTTGATATAGCGCGTCTGATACACACTGAATCCCAGTAGGGTTTTGCCAATAGTTCAGAAAAAAAAGAAAAGGAGAGAGAGAGAGAGAGAGAGAGAGAGAGAGAGAGAGAGAGAGAGAGAGAGAGAGAGAGAGAGAGAGAGAGAGAGAGAGAGAGAGAGGTGGGGGGGGGGAGGGCGGGAGAGAAAGAAGTCCAAACCGACACAGGCAGAGAGATTAAATAAACCCGATACGATACAATGTGGATGTCTCAAGGGGTTGCTTCCTTACGTCGTTCAAAAGATGATTGTTCTGCTTCTTTCTGGGCTTGCACGTTCATTTAAGTGCTTCAGTCAAAATGTCTTTGTTTGTCTGGAAAACGAGGCATCATACAGACATCTGTCTACTAGAATAATTATGCTATCGTCGATTGCAGTGTAAGCTCTGACGTAAAAATTCCCCACCCCTTCCATCGATTTTTGTTGTTGTCGCAAAAGAAGAAAATAAATGATGAGGTTTGACCTAAAGATGCGTTTTTGTTGTTCTTGTATTGTGGGTTATAGGCGTGTCGTGTGTGTGTGTGTGTGTGTGTGTGTGTGTGTGTGTGTGTGTGTGTGTGTGTGTGTGTGTGTGTGTGTGTGTGTGTGTGTGTGTGTGTGTGTGTGTGTGTGTGTGTGTGTGTGTGCTTTTCTTATAATTATGTTGTCCTGAGGTGACCCTGTGTGATTGACAGGACGTTAAAATCCATTTACTATCTAACTTTCCTTACAGGATCAATGCATTTTTGCTTTTTCACGAAACCGATGACAGGTTTTCTTGCTCATTCCTTTTGAAAATTATGCTTTTATGCTATTTGTGTGAGGAGCTAGGGGTGTTCCTCTTTCTCTCTGTGTGTCTCTGTCTCTTGTTTGTTCTGTCTCTGTCTGTCTGGATGTCTGTCTGTATGTTAGCAAGTGCGGACGCTGTGTGTGTGTGTGTGTGTGTGTGTGTGTGTGTGTGTGTGTGTGTGTGTGTGTGTGTGTGTGTGTTGTGTGGTGTGTGTGTGTGTGGTGTGTGTGTGTGTGTGATGAGAGAGAGAGAGAGAGAGAGAGAGAGAGAGAGAGAGAGAGAGAGAGAGAGAGAGAGAGAGAGAGAGAGAGAGAGAGAGAGAGAGACAGACAGACAGACAGACAGACAGACAGACAGACAGACAGACAGACAGACAGACAGACAGAGGGAGAGAAGACACGGAATCATACACAAGTGTAATAACTACACCGTGATTTGATTTTTAGTGTCAATTATTGACCCATGAGAACTCGGAAGTGATTGTTGCGTATGCAGCGAAGTCTTTGCTATTTATATTGCATTTTATTTTGCTTAAGGGACCCCCAAATCAGGCATCTGCATTCTGTCGGCTACTACATCTACATTCTGTCGGCCGGAGTGAAGGGAAACGACCGAGCAAATAGACTGGCGGGCAAAGCAACCCTCACAAGTGGCTTGCTTCTCGGAAGATCTGAAGTGTTGAGAAACTTGAGACATTACCTGCGGGCACAAAGCCAAGGACATCACACCACTGATCGCCTGGAGGAGAGAGGCGTGTAAAGAGGAAGCGCTAGACGGTCTTCCTTGAAAGGACGATAGATGGCCATCGTCAGTCAGACGAACATTGGAACCGTTTCAAAGGCAATGCTGGGGAAACTTCTGAGAGACGGGGTGGAGCGCATATGGACTATTCCGAGCGCATAGATACCATCTTGAACTGAACTGAACTGAACTGAACTGTCGGCTACTAAGTCCCGACACAACCTTGAGTACCCCAAGTCTTCGCAGCGCAACAAAATCCATTCTGTCGGCTTTGACCAGAAAGTTCTGATGATGATAACCTTTGAAACTGTTACGACACAACGCTCGCTACCTTTCAAAATATGGGTCCCTTCTTCGGGCACACCTTCGTTATCTCGCATCATCAGCTTCGTGGTCGCCTCCCCTTTGTGTCGCAGTTCTCTCGGAATCGTTTCCCTTTGTGGAGCAGCTCGTGGAGTTGCATTCTCACTACCCACACCCCCGCCTCCGTGTTTGGACCGGAGTAGCCCGACAAAGAGAAAATCTCATAAAAGCTCTGTAACTACAACAAAAGCGAACAGGCTTTCGGACAGGGTTAATTGGATGTTCGAGCAGTTGTCTCCCCTCGTTATTGCAACCCATAGAGTCGTCTCCCTTGTCATGGCGGCGAGCGCTGTTAAATCGACTAGCAGCGGAATGCGGGGAGCACAGAGTTGTTCCCATGCAATCAGCCGGGCCACCCCGATGAGATGGTGGCAGGTAAATTAGGGTATCTCTCTCCCCTCTTTTGTCTCCCTCTACCTCCCACTTTCTAGAGGAGTGGGGTGGCCGAGATGTGTGTGTGTGTGTGTGTGTGTGTGTTGCTGTTGCTGTCGGGTCAGTATTGGTTGGTTGGCTGGCTGGCTGCCCGGGTTCTGTTAGTGCTACTTTTCCACCTTACTCGTGTTGCTCCTTCCTCCAACCACCCCTTCAGTGACTGGTTTGGATGTAAGAGAAAGATGATGGTTTCAAGTATCCGTAAATTTACTGTTGTGTATTGCCCTTAAAAAGAAATGCTGCTGATGTTGAGCTTCCTCCACTTCTTGTTGTTTGCTTTCCTCCTCCTTCTCCTCCGAGAAAAGAATGAGTTTGGGGTGCACAAGGAGATAATCCAATCGCTCGACAATTTCTCTTCTTTTTTACCTCTTTTTTGTATTGTTATTTTTTAGCTGTTAACTTGGTGGCACCTCTCTCTCTCTCTCTCCCCTCTCGCTCTCTAACACACACACACACACAAACACACACACACACACACACACACACACACACACACACACACACACACACACACACACACACACACACACACACTCACACACTGACTGGCACAAACACTCAAACACATAGACATATATGTATGAACACACACATACAGTCACAGACACATACGAGTACACGCATTAGCGCACATTAGCGCCCTCAAAAAGAAAAAAGCTTTTTAAAAAAGCTAGAAAAAAAAAGAAGAAGAAGAAAAGCTTGTAAAATCTTTATTACTCCTTATTTTCAACAAGGATTCAATTAAATTATAAACTGGCGATTGATAGGCCTGGTGTCCTTGTCTTTGGAAGAGTGCTGATCAGTCAGGTGTGACGACATGTTGTTGTCACACCCACCAAGGCCGCCAAAGACCCGCCACGTGTCCACTCCGAATTGCGAAACCATATAGCCATGCCGCGCCACATGTTCACACTGAGGCCCGTGGCAGGTTACCGTAGATGCAAAGATTACCCTCACCCCCCATTACCCCTCATCCCGAAAACCCAGATCCGTCAAACATGGAGTAAGCCATAAGATCAACGACACTAATTAAGGACACACACACACACATACACAAACATACAAAAAATAAAATAAAATACAACAACAACAAAATGGGGGTGGGTGGGGGGGAGGGGGGACGGCGCTTGCATGCATACATACTTGGTTTATGTATGGTTTTGTTAATGAAAGTCGTGTTTAACCCCTTTCACTGCCAAGGACATTTTCCTGCTGGTGAAAACACTCTTTCAAGAATAGTGCCAGAGATATATTATCAAATTAAACCAACCACAAGTGCGTTATTTGAGTTCCCTGTTGGAGGGCCTGACGAGACAGGCAAAATAATGCGAAGCGTTTTGCTGTGGACATCATGTGATGTCCTGATGACAGGGAATGGGTTAAACCAGTTTATGCATGCATGCTTTCCCGAATAAAATCATCTTTAAACCAAGAGTGCACCGATAACAAGAACATACTAAACTGAAAGAGCATGCATGCGTGTGTACTTGATTGAAGTGTTGCTTTACGTCCACAGAAACCGTACGGTTATTAGGGACGGGAGCCCAGGACGTCCACCTCGACTTTCACACAGCTCCTGAGTCTGGGTGTGTACTGGTAGGTAGGTAGGTAGGTAGTAGTGTTGCTTAATGTCCTCGGATGTCGGTTGACATATTAGGGACAAGCTGAGACCAATGCCGAAGCATGGTTCAATATAGCTTTACGTCCACGGAAACCAGAAGGCTCGTTAGGACGGACAGCCCAGGACGGCCACCTCGACTCTCACACAGCTCCTGAACTATGGTGAAAAAGAAAAAAGAAGAAAAAGAAAAAGAAAAAAAGAAAGAAAAAAAGAACAAAACAAAGAAAGACTGGCAAAATAAAATACCTTTTTATCATGAGAAAGTGTGTACACCTGCACTGGTTGAATTGACCACCGAGTGGACGGTTGCCGCAAGCTTTGTGTAAACAATGCGGAATCGAGTTGTGTGAATGTTTTGAGAGTAAAAGGTCTTCTAAATTTAGGGGTGTGTACCTACTCGCACTGGCCTTTTCATGTACTCAGTTCCTGCTGAGTTCCTGCTGAGTCCATGTGACGGACTCGATATCTGACGTTCCGCTTTAGGGTCACCATTCCTTTAACTGACTATGGGTCACGGCACTCGTCGGTGATATCATTGTGGAGATGATGATGGGACGGGGAAGGGGGTGTGGGGTAGGGGGGTATCGTTATGCCTGACCAACTACACGATAGATGGTCTGCATGGAAACGAAGCCAATTAATGCACTGACCGTGCCTGTTTGTTGTTTAGGAATGCTGAACGAATTGTCGGCCTTCGATAAAGTCGTCTGCGAAAGAACCGCCCCATTCAAACCCCCGTCCCCTTCCTATAAACTGAAGACACTGGACACTACAACGTGTCAGAGCTCTCCGACCTGTTGGTTGACACATTTTCAGAGCTCTTCAGTCAGTGGGTGGACGAGGTGTCATAACTGATCTGTGTGTTCGTCGACACAATGGCAGAGCCTTTTAGGACTGTCGATGGACAAGGTGTCAGAGCTCATTGGCCTATCAGTGGACAAGGTGTCAGAGGTCGGCGGCTTGTCAGTGGACAAGGTGTCAGATCTCATCAGGTTGTTGGTGGACACGGTGTCAGAGCTCACCAGGCTGTTGGTGGGCAAGGTGTCAGAGCTCATCAGGCTGTTGGTGGACAAGGTGTCAGAGCTCATCAGGCTGTTGGTGGACAAGGTGCCAGAGCTCACCAGGCTGTTGGTGGACAATGTGTCAGAGCTCATCAGGCTGTTGGTGGACAAGGTGTCAGAGCTCATCAGGCTGTTGGTGGACAGAGCTCATGTCACCACACACTTGTTGCTGGACAAAGTGTCAGAGCTCACCAGAGTGTTGCTGGACAAATGGATATGGTGGCAGAGGTCACCAGAGTGTTACTGGACAGATGGACAGTGTCAGGGGTCACAAGACTGTTGGTGGACAAAGTGTCAGAACACACAAGACTTGCTGGACAAGGTGTCAGAGCTCACCAGATAATACTGGTGTTAACTTTAACGGTTTGTTAAACTGATCAGCGTGTATGCGATCGAAAGGATTATACAACAGCAGTATCGTCATTTGTCGGCTTACTGAGGTGAGAAATGATTCTTTCTGAACTTCATATGTCCCTGATCCATGCTGACATATTAATGATTCTTTTCGAACTTCGGATGTCCCTGGTCTCTGCTGACATATGAATGCGAATAGAGAACTCTCTGTGACACTGATTCACGACAGCTGCCGCTTTTACCAGCTCCTCCCATGCAATCAGGAGTTGGCTGTGTGTGTGTGTATGTGTATGTGTATGTGTGTGTGTGTCTGTGTGTGTGTGTACGTGCGTGCGTGCGTGTGGTGCACGTGTCTAGTGCACAAGTCAGCGAGAGGAGCAATTTGACAGAAGCAACTGGTACCTTCTGCACGTGAACCTCGCGCCCTTTTTCAATAGGGGGTCAATCGCAGTCATCGTGCAGTTCGATTTCGACATACAACACGAAGCTGTGCGACATTCTGACGCTTTGTTGTTGCCTTGCTCCCCCCACCCCACCCCACCCCTCCCTCCCATACCCCCTCTCCTGTTTCTGCCCCCTACCCTCCTCTTCCCAAGTGTGAGCAATAACAACTTCTTTATCGATTATGCAACAAGCTGTTGGTTTGAGTGTCTCTCTTCCACCCCCTCCCATTTCGCCCAAGTCTCACACGCAAGCTGGCTACACACCACCCTGGGATTGGCTTCACAGCTGTGGTCGAGGAAAGGAAGATATGGCTACACAGGGAGTCGGTGAGGTGGTGGTAGTGCTGGTGGTGGGGTGGGGGACTTGGGGGGTTGGGCTTGGGGAAGAGACGCAGTATTGCAGTACTTGTTATGAGATAGAGCTGATGACCGGTGAGCCGGTTTGGCCTAGCGGTAAGGCGTTAGGCTGGTAAGCAGAGGGACCGCGGTTCGAATCCGCTTCGGTTCTCCTTTCTCTTCAAAAATTGTGGTCTGTGGACACTGTCTTGTGACTTTGTCCCTCACAGTTAATGAAACATTAAAATGGCTCTCATCACTGCCCATCTTAATGCAGAAGTCGTTCTGGTGGTGACAGTGTAGCGAGAGGTATATAATCTCCCTCCCTCTTCCCCTACCTCCATACCCCCTTCCCCCCTTCTACCCGTCCCTAATAAACTTGCGGTTTCTGTGGACGTTAAGCACCATGTTTACTTACTAGCTGATGACCAGTGTTGTTGTTTTTCGGTGTTTTCTGCACAAGTTTTTTTTATTTTTCAATCAGCACTTTTAAGTTAGGGGTTTCCATCAAACCGGCTCACCGCGTCACGGTTGACTGCAGGAAACGTCAGTCTATCTATCTACATCTTCTCAGTGATCCGGTTTGGCCTAGCGGTAAGGCGTCAGGCTGGTAAGCAAGAGGACCTCGGTTCGATTCCGCTTCGGCTCTCCTCTCTCTTCAAAAAGTTGTGGTTTGTGGACACTGTCTTTGCGACTTTGCCCCGCACGACATCCAAATGGCTCTCACCGCTGCCCATCTGAATGCAGGAGTCATTCTGGTGGTGACAGTGTAGTGTGTGTTTGTGTGTGTGTGTGTGTGTGTGTGTGTGTGTGTGTGTGTGTGTGTGTGTGAGTGAGTGAGTGAGTGACACACACACACACTCACACACACACGCACACGCACACACACACACACACACACACACACACACACACACAAAGAGGTATAGTCTCCCTCTTCCTTCTCGGTCCCCGCCAGTACCTCTTCGGAGACAACTCGGCGTTAAACAAGTTGAACCAAACCACATCTTCATCTTCCGTTTCATTTCGTTTCAGTGCTGCTTTACGTCCACAGAAACCATAAGGCTTATTAGGGACGGGGAGCCCAGGACGGCCACCTCGACTTTCACACAGCTCTTGAGCTCTGCCATCTTCAGTCTTTTTCTTCTTCTTTTTGTCTGATGGTGATGATCATGATGATGACGACGACGATGATTTGCTGACGACGACGCCGACGACGCCGACACGAGGTCAGCGAAAAAATGAAGAAAGGAGTGTCAATCCATACGCTTAATGAAACCCCCACCCACCACACACACACACACACCACACACACACACACGCACGCACACACACATGCACACCACGCACCACGCCGACGCACACACACGCACACACACACCACACACACACACACACACACACACACACACCCCCACACACACACACACACACACACACACCACACACACACACACACACACCACACACATCACTCACCATCACCACACACACGCAACACACACACACACACACACACACACACACACACACACACACACACACACACCACACACACACACACTCAGAGAGAGAGAGAGAGAGAGAGAGAGGAGAGAGAGAGAGAGAGAGAGAAGTGCATTCTGCAGCAACCCTGTCTCTTTTCATTTTTGATGAAAATTCCCCAATCCCTTTTCAGCGGGCAAGAGTTGTGGGAACTTCATTTCCTCTTCGTTTGCTCACAGACTGCCGGAAGAGGTCGCGTTGAATTATTCAAATTAATCCGTGGGATTAAAGCGAAAAGAGGTCAGTGACTATAATTTCTATTGAGAAAAACAAGTCTCACTTTCTTCGACCATAGTTGCTAAGAACACACGCTTTAGCGAGGTGTTTTGTTATACTTTTCATTGGCCCTGTCTGACTTTTAGATAAATGCCACGAAATGTTTATCCACTTGGAAGACGTTAGGTGTGAAATGATGAGACGTAATTGATATGTTTTTTGTTTGTTTCTGTTTCTGTGTTTCTTCCACTGTTTCTGTCCTTTTTTCTTTTCTTTTTTAACTTTTTTTCCTTTTAAAGAGCTTTGCGCTTTCCCATGTTTTTGAAGGGCGGGGTGAATTCAACACGTTAAAAAATAAAAAATATTAAAACAATTATGGCGTTAATGTTTCCGTTTTGTGTGTAACGTTTTGAGCGCTTTTCGCATTTGTCTGCACCACCATGACCTTGTATGTTGGTTTGTCATCATTTTGATATACATCTCTTTGAGTCTTGCATTTAAATTACAGAGAAATTCAGTGCGTTAGAAACGTATTTATTACCAGCGTAATTTTAATTAGTCAGAGCACAGTTACAGGAGTAAATGTGGTTTCAACACAAGATTCTCGATCGATGTGACGTAATGTTTGATCTGTCTGTCTGTCTGTCTCTCCCAGTCTCTTTCTAATATTTTTTCTGTCTGTCTGTCTGTCTGTCAGTCTCTCTCTCTCCCCCTCCCTCCCTCACTCCCTCTCTCTCTCTCTCTCTCTCTCTCTCTCTCCGTATGCTCATATGTATAACTGAGTGATGTATGCTTGTGTGCATCTGCCGATGTGAACACGTGACGTTCTTTTTATTTTATTTTATTTTTTTGAAGTTCTTATACTCGATGTATACATTTTTAAGTATAAAATTTCACTCATTCATGCCAGTACGTAATAAATGATGCCCTGTAATTTTATTTTTACTCATCAGTAGCTTAGCAAGGACTAGTTGTCAGACCGGTTTTTGACTGAATCAAAACCACAATCCTTGCAAAATAAAGTTTTCGAGTTCGAGTTCGAGTTTTCTCTCTTCCTCTCTCTCCCAGTCTCTCGCTCCTTCACCCCTCCCCTCTCTCTCTTTCCCCCTCTCTCTCCCAGTCTCTCGCTCCTTCACCCCTCCCCTCTCTCTCTTTCCACCTCTCTCTCCCAGTCTCTCGCTCCTTCCCCCCCTCTCTCCCTCTCTCTCTCCCTCTCTCTCCCAGTCTCTCGCTCCTTCCCTCTCTCTCTCTCCTCTCCTCTCTCCCTCGTCTCTCCTCCCTTCACCCCTCCCCTCTCTCTCTCCTTCTCTCTCTCCCAGTCTCTCGCTCCTTCCCCCTCTCTCTCTCCCTCTCTCTCCCAGTCTCTCGCTCCTTCCCCCCTCTCTCTCTCTCCCTCTCTCTCCCAGTCTCTCGCTCCTTAACTCTCTCTCTCTCTCTCCCAGTCTCTCGCTCCTTAACTCTCTCTCTCTCTCTCTCTCTCCTCTCTCTCCCAGTCTCTCGCTCCTTCCCTCTCTCTCGCTTTTAATGTAGGACACGTTTCGGGAATTCTTTTACTTTCAAATGTGGGTGCGCATCTGCAAAGTTTGAAAAGCACGCTTATGATATGCCCAAATGGGCGCGCAAGTGAAATGTCCACAGATGGACAGGCGAAGTGCGGCCAGCTGGCAGGAGGTCTCCGCGGAGCAGCGCCGTGTGCCCTGCCTGACAGCCGCTCTCTTCTTCCTGTCACAGCACCGTGCCTGCATACCCCCCCCTCCTCCTCCTTCCTCCTCTCTCCCCCCCCCCTCACCCCCTTTCTTCCCATGTCGCCTGTCTTCCGCTGGCTCCCCTGTCTGTCTTGTCTTGAGCGGCTGTCTTCAATGTCTGCCGTGTCTTTTAAGTGGTGTGTCTCCACTCATCCGTCTTGTCTTCAGCGGCTGTCTTCAGTGTCTGCCGTGTCAAGGTTTCAAGGTTTTATTGGTGTGTCTTCACTCATCCGTCTTGTCTTGAGTGGCTGTCTTCAATGTCTGCCGTGTCTTGAAGCGTGTGTCTTCACTCGTCTGTCTCGCCTTGAGTGGCTGTCTTCAATGTCTGCCGTGTCTTTTGCGTGTGTCTTCACTCGTCTGTCTCGTCTTGAGTGGCTGTCTTCGATGCCTGAGTGTCGTCTCTTAGTGTGTGTCGTCACTGTCTGTATGAGAGTCGGACAGTTTATAACTGGACGACTGTTTCTTTTGTGTCTCAGCGTGTTTTCTGTCTCTGCCTGTCTTTGGAGTATGTGTCAACTATGTGACTTTGGCGTGTCGGTCAGTCTGCCGTGTCTGTCTGTCTGACTTCACAGTGTCATAACTATGAGTCTTTGACGTCTTAGTATATCTTCTATGTCTGTCTGTCTGTTTTCACTGTACGACGACTACGTCTTTGGCGTCGCAGTCTGTCTTCTATGTCTGTCTGTCTTCAGAGTATGACGACTATGTCTTTGGTGTCGCAGTCTGTCTTCCAAGTCTGTCTGTCTGTCTGTCTTCACAGTGTGACAACTATGTGTCTTTGGCGTCGCAGTCTCTCTTCTATGTCTGTCTATCTGTCTGTCTTCAGAGTATTCCGACTATGTCTTTGGCGTCGCAGTCTGTCTTCCAAGTCTGTCTGTCTGTCTGTCTTCACAGTGTGATAACTATGTGTCTTTGGCGTCGCAGTCTCTCTTCTATGTCTGTCTGTCTGTCTGTCTTCAGAGTATGACGACTATGTCTTTGGTGTCGCAGTCTGTCTTCCAAGTCTGTCTTGTGTTTTCTTCACAGTGTGACAACTATGTGTCTTTGGCGTCGCAGTCTGTCTTCATGTCTGTCTGTCTGTCTGTCTTCAGAGTTGACGACTATGTCTTTGGTGTCGCAGTCTGTCTTCCAAGTCTGTCTGTTTTGTCTGTTTACAGTGTGACAACTATGTGTCTTTGGCGTCGCAGTCTGTCTTCTATGTCTGTCTGTCTGTCTGTCTCAGAGTATGACGACTATGTCTTTGGCGTCGCAGTCTGTCTTCCAAGTCTGTCTGTGTGTCTTCACAGTGTGACAACTCCGTGTCCTTGGTGTCTGTGTCTCAGTCTGACTTCCATGTCTGTCCTAACAGTCCTGTATCTTTAGTAGATTAGTCTGAATTCCATGTCTGTCTGTCTTCACAGTGTGACGACTATGTGTCTTTGGTGGCTTAGTCTGTATTCCATGTCTGTCTGTCTTCACAGTGTGACGACTATGTGTCTTTGGTGGCTTAGTCTGTATTCCATGTCTGTCCTAACAGTGTGACAGCTAGTATCTTTGGCGGCTTAGTCTGAATTCCATGTCTGTCTGTCTTCACAGTGTGACGACTATGTGTCTTTGGTGGCTTAGTCTGTATTCCATGTCTGTCTGTCTTCACAGTGTGACGACTATGTGTCTTTGGTGGCTTAGTCTGTATTCCATGTCTGTCCTAACAGTGTGACAGCTAAGTATCTTTGGCGGCTTAGTCTGAATTCCATGTCTGTCTGTCTTCACAGTGTGACGACTATGTGTCTTTGGTGGCTTAGTCTGTATTCCATGTCTGTCCTAACAGTGTGACAGCTAAGTACCTTTGGCGGCTTAGTCTGTATTTCATGTCTGTCTGTCTTCACAGTGTGACGACTATGTGTCTTTGGTGGCTTAGTCTGTATTCCATGTCTGTCCTAACAGTGTGACAGCTAAGTATCTTTGGCGGCTTAGTCTGTATTTCATGTCTGTCTGTCTTCACAGTGTGACGACTATGTGTCTTTGGTGGCTTAGTCTGTATTCCATGTCTGTCCTAACAGTGTGACAGCTAAGTATCTTTGGCGGCTTAGTCCGTATTTCATGTCTGTCTGTCTTCACAGTGTGACGACTATGTGTCTTTGGTGGCTTAGTCTGTATTCCATGTCTGTCTGTCTTCACAGTGTGACGACTATGTGTCTTTGGTGGCTTAGTCTGTATTCCATGTCTGTCCTAACAGTGTGACAGCTAAGTATCTTTGGCGGCTTAGTCTGAATTCCATGTCTGTCTGTCTTCACAGTGTGACGACTATGTGTCTTTGGTGGCTTAGTCTGTATTCCATGTCTGTCCTAACAGTGTGACAGCTAAGTACCTTTGGCGGCTTAGTCTGTATTTCATGTCTGTCTGTCTTCACAGTGTGACGACTATGTGTCTTTGGTGGCTTAGTCTGTATTCCATGTCTGTCCTAACAGTGTGACAGCTAAGTATCTTTGGCGGCTTAGTCTGTATTTCATGTCTGTCTGTCTTCACAGTGTGACGACTATGTGTCTTTGGTGGCTTAGTCTGTATTCCATGTCTGTCCTAACAGTGTGACAGCTAAGTATCTTTGGCGGCTTAGTCCGTATTTCATGTCTGTCTGTCTTCACAGTGTGACGACTATGTGTCTTTGGTGGCTTAGTCTGTATTCCATGTCTGTCCTAACAGTGTGACAGCTATGTACCTTTGGCGGCTTAGTCTGTATTTCATGTCTGTCTGTCTTCATAGTGTGACGACTATGTGTCTTTGGTGGCTTAGTCTGTATTCCACGTCTGTCCTAACAGTGTGACAGCTATGTACCTTTGGCGGCTTAGTCTGTATTTCATGTCTGTCTGTCTTCACAGTGTGACGACTATGTGTCTTTAGTGTCTCAGTCTATTTTCCATGTCTGTCCGTCCGTCTTCGAAGTATGGCGACTATGTGTCTTTGATGTCTCAATCTGTCTTCGATGCCCGTCTTAGTGTCTGACTACAAGCATTTCATTTTATGAAGCTCCAAATCTAACCCAGATGCCACTTGCATCAACTGACCGAGGTACGTTTGTCAACCTGTGATCAAAGTAATACAACTTTTGAAGTATTTATAAGTACAGGTGAGTGGACCTTTTACTAAGAAGAATACCCGGATAAAGAACACCCCTACTGAAAGCGTCTCTGTAGCGTATAATTTTATATTATATGGGAACTGCACGTGACAAACGGGGACACTGAGAGAGAAAGACAGAAAGAGAGGGGTGGGGAGAGAGAGAGAGAGAGAGAGAGAGAGAGAGAGAGAGAGAGAGAGAGAGAGAGAGAGAGAGAGAGAGAGAGAGAGAGTTTTGACGAGGTAGAGAGAGAGAGAGAGAGAGAGAGAGAGAGAGAGAGAGAGAGAGAGAGAGAGAGAGAGTTTTGTACGAGGTAGCAGAAAACAACGGCCCAGACCCGTCACAAATCTCTCTTTCTCACGGATACTCCCCCCAACCCCCGACCCCCACCCCACCCCACCCACCCATCCCCACTACCCCTGCCACGCCCCCACCCCCACCCCTTCCAC
>JABMCL010001502.1:135000-145000 GCA_018857735.1 Alviniconcha marisindica | reverse complement strand
AAAACAACAGAGATAACAATAAATCGCTGTAAACGAGCACACCAGGCACAGATTCATCGATTATTCATTCTTGTGAGAAAGGGGAAAAAATCAATGTTTGTCGTAAAAACAATTGCAATTTTCATACGTGAATGACCCGTTTTATGTTGTGTGCCATTGCGAGAAACTGCGCTTTGAAAACGAGCCGAGAAGAAAGCCATTCCACGTTGATACCGAACGTTAGAAATAACACTGGCATTGCCAACACCTCGTGCTTTCTGACAGCGCGTATTCGTGTAATGGGTTCCAGAATTGCAGATTTGTTTTTAGTCAAATTGTTGTCGGTGTTGCGATCTCTGTCTATGTCTGCCGCTATATCTCTCCTGATTTTACCCCCCCCCCCTTCTTCAACCCCCCCCTCCCCCCCATCTCTCTCTTCTCCATGTCTCTCTCAGTCTCTGTCTCTCCTTTCCTTTTCCACCCCCCTCTCTTCCCCCCCCCCCCCTTCTCCATGTCTCTCTCAGCCTCTATTACTCCACTCCTTTTACCGGATCCCTCTTGTTCACTCCATCCCGTCTCTCTCTTCTCCATGTCTCTCTCAGTCTCTGTCTCTCCCTTCCTTTTACCCGCTCTCTCTTCTTCCGCCGCCCCTCGTCTCCGTGTTTCTCTCTGCGCTCTATCTGTTCCCTCCTTTCATCCCCTCCCTCCCCCCCCCCCCTTCTTCTCCATGTCTCTGCCTCTATCTCTCCACTCCTTTCACCCCATCTCTCTTCTTCCCCCCCCCCCCCCCACCACCCTTTCTTCTCTTTGTCTCTCTCTGTGCCTCTATCCCTCTTCTCTTTTCACCCACCCTCTCTTCTTCACCCCCCCCCCATCCCTCTTCTACATGTCTCTCTCTCTCTGCCTCTATCTCTCCACTCCTTTCACCCCCCCCCCCTTTCTTCACTCCCCCCCCTTCTCCATGTCTCTCTCACCCTCTTCTCTCCACTCCCTTTACCCCCCCCCCCCCACTCCCCCGTCTCTGTTATTCCTCCTCCTTCTTCTCCATGTCTCTCTCAGTCTCTCTTTGTCCCCTCCTTTACCCCCTCTCTTCTCGCCCCCCCCCCTCTCTCCATCCCTGTCTCTGCCTCTATCTCTCCTCTCCTTTTACCCCTTCTCTCTTTCTTCCCCCCCCCCCCTCTTCTCTATGTCTCTCTCTGTCTCTATATGTCCCCGCCTTTTATCCCCCTCTCTCCTCTCCCCCCCTCTTCTTCTCCATCCCGCTCTCCCTCCCCCCCCCCACCCCTCCACTTCTCCATGTCTCTCACTGCTTCTGTCTCTCCCCTCCTTTCACTCCCATCTCTCTTCCCCCCCCCCCCCCCCCCTTTTCCGTGTCTCTCTCTGCCTCTATCTCTCCTCTCCTTTTATCCCCCCTCTCTTCTCTCCCCCCCCCCCCTCTTCTCCATTCCCCCCCCCCCCACTTCTCCATGTCTCTCTCTGCTTCTGTCTCTCCCCTCCTTTCACACCCCTCTCTCTTCTCTCCTCCCTCTTCTCCATGTCCCTCTCTGCCTTTATCTCTCCCCTCCGTTCACCCCCCTCTCCAGCTCTCTCTTCCATCTTCCTCTCCCTCACGTACCGACCCCCCGGCCCCCGCCCCCATTTCTCCCTCGGTGGTGGTGGGGGGAGACGCGGGGTAGGGGGACTGCGAAAATACGAAACTGAAAACTCTCGATCCACAGAGGGTTCCAAACTGTCAATCATCCAGACAGCCACAGCCAATCAGAACGCTACAATTCGACTTGAAGGAAGACAACGTAGGTGTAACAGCGCGCATTCTCCGATACGAAATTGAAAACTCTCGATACATAGAAGGTCCCAAACTGTCAATCATCCAGACAGCCACAGCCAATCAGAACGCTACAACTCGACTTGAATGAAGACAACGTAGGTGTAACAGCGCGCATTCTCCGATACGAAATTGAAAACTCTCGATCCATAGAAGGTCCCAAATTGTCAATCATCCAGACAGTTACAGCCAATCAGAACGCTACAACTCCACTTGAAGGAAGACAAAGTTGGAACCGAGTAATAGCGCGCATTGTCCGATGACACCAGACATCAGCTGCAATCAATCGAAGCAAATTCCACAAATTCCGTTCCTTTGGACGCTTGCAGTCAAATTCGATTCATCGTGTACTCCAGCATCAGCACCGTGCAACATGGCGTCCATATCGAAAGCTTGTTAGGAAGTAACCGTGAAAAGTGGGGCTTAGGACTCAGGGTAGGCAGGTAGGTAGGTAGGTAGGTAGGTAGTGTTGCTTAATGTCCTCAGATGTCAGTTGACATATTAGGGACAAACTGAGACCAGTGCCGAAGCATGGTTCAATATAGCATTACGTCCACGGAAACCAGAAGACTCGTTAGGACGGACAGCCCAGGACGGCCACCTCGACTTTCACACAGATTCTGAGCTCTGTCCTTCAATGTTGCTTTACGTCCACAGAGACCATAAGAACTATTAGGGACGGGGAGCCCAGGACGGCCACCTCGACTTTCGCACAGCTCCTGAGCTGTGAAAAGAGCCATAGGACAACTACAGCTCTGACCCATCCACCTCCTCCGCCGTCCCCATCTCTATTCCTGCAGCGCGAACGCCCCCCGCTCCCCACATCATCCCTCGCCCGAAAAAAAATCTCGAAATCATTAAAGGTGAAAAAGCTGCACGATGTGTCTTCGCTGCGTGTTTTCTTTCTTTCGTTCGTTTCCTTTTGGGCCTCAGTATGCGTTTTTAGTGCGGAATGATACAGAACGAAACATCGTATGACTTATAGATGACCTATAAGGGTAGGGCTGTGCAGGGCCACTCTTCAAAACTCTTGTCGCCTTGTCGTCTATGAAAGTACCAGGAAAGTATGAAACTGTTAGCAACAACCAACCAACCAACAAAGAACAACAACGACAAAAATGAACGATTTTTTTTTTAAATCCTACGATACGATTGAGAAGAAGGCGCGCGCGCACTCACTCACTCACTCTCTCTCTCTCTCTCTCTCTCTCTCTCTCTCTCTCTCTCTCTCTCTCTCTCTCTCTCTCTCTCACACACACACACACACACACACACACACACAACACAGCCAGTCACAATACCCGCTGAACCTGTCTGTCCCTGGCGGGGCGGGTAACAAAGAAGCAAACTAACAAGTTATGAGTAAACTCCAAACAAAACGAAACACAAATCTCTCCCTGTTTAACCACAGTCGGCTCTCTCAGCCTTGGGCCTCACGGGACACTTTCCCGGCTCCTCTGAAACTGCAGACGCTGACACTGTCCGTTCTCTTCAATGCAGCCTAATGCACCCGAACAGGCCCGCGGAACGCTGAATACTACTCACACTGCAATCACAGTTTCATTTGATCATCATTATCATTAGCAATTAAAAGTCCGGAAAATGTGTGGAGACAACCGGGGTCCCAGAGGGTGTCTAATTAAATCAATCGTTCACGCACTGGCAGATGGAAAGGAACAAACGCAGCTGCCTCGTTTGTGTCATTAGTTGTATGGGATCTCCGTGTGATTTTTGCGAACGAAAACGGTGCACATTCGATGATCAACGCTGGTGTGTTCAAGACGAGAAGGGTGGGGTTTCTGCTGACTTGACATAACTTGGTGTTTCACGCCCAGTCAACCAGTGCCCGATTTGACATACTCCGGAGAATTACCAAACAGGTCGTAGAAAGTTGAAGATGTTGAAGTAAAGATGTGCTTCCGGTTGTAACGTTCCCGTGACAAGTAAGCATAAAATGTTATATATATAAACAAATAATATTATAATGGAAATTTGTACAGCGCCTACCCCGTGGCTCAAGCGCTGAACAAATACAATGTAACACACATACTTTACATCGAGATAGAGAATGTTATTCTCAACTTAACAAACAGCTAACACATAATGTACACATCAACAAGGGTTCAAACATAACTATGTGTAAGCTGCACACACACACACACACACACACACACACCACACACACACACACACACACACACACCCACACACACACACGCACGCACGCACGCACCACGCACGCGCGCAGACCGATAGGGGTGAATGACAATATTGCTTTAACTGAAATATTCGGAGAAGAAAAATGTAATAATCTTTCAAACGACATTTCACACAAAATAGTTCTTTTTCTCTGTTTCTCCCCCATAAAGTTTAAAGTATGATGCGTCGTAAGTTTGCTGATTGCAATAACTTCCAAGCGTGCGTGTGTGCGTGCGGTGTGTGTAATTGTGTGGTGGGTGTGTGGTGTGTGTGTGTGTGTGTGTGTGTGTGTGTGTGTGTGTGTGTGTGTGTGGTGTGTGTGTGTGTGTGTGTGTGTGTGTGTGTGTGTGTGTGTGTGTGTGAGTGAGGGTGTGTGTGTGTGTGTGTGTGGTGTGTGATGGGTGTGTGTGTGTGTGTGTGTGTGAGTGAGGGTGTGTGTGTGTGTGTGTGTGTGTGTGTGTGTGTGTGTGTGTGTGTGTGTGTGTTAATTTAATCTTTTTTTCAAAAAACGTGCCGCCACCAGCCGCAACCACACCACTCTGTATCAGCTCGAACTTCTGGGCATGACGACCCAACGTCCCTTTCTGTCCACCCGCCGCCCCCCCCCCCCCCCCCCCCCCCCCCCACCACACACACCCCCACTACCCCACCCACCCCCAACCACCCAACAACCCCCCCCCCACACACACACACACCCTTCCCCACCCTCACCCCACGGCCTCCACCACCACCAACCCCCACCCCACACGGCCTACCCCTCGCCCCCCCCCCTCCCCCCCCCATACCCCTTCCTCCTCTCGGCTCCTGACATCAAAGCCGTTGGCCGCGGGTCGGGCGGCCGGTCGGACCGTGTCGCGGCCCGAAGCGGCTGAGTAGCGCGCCGTGTAGAGGGGCCGGAGCCATTCACCCGCTCGGAAGCGACGGCGTGAAAAGAGCTTCATGATTTTTGCATAAATCTTGGGCGACAAGAAGCGCTGCTGAATGGTGGCCGCGGTGGCACATTGACGGGGCCGGCACGCTACAAGGTGAATAGGGTTCAGTTCGAGAGGCGAGCTAGCTGCACGTGCGGAGTGGATGGAGATCAGCGCTGGCGACTACGGGCCGTGCTCTCGGCACGGAGCTATTGTGGTGCTCTTGTCTTCCTATAGCGTTCAGAAAACACACACACACACACACACACACACACGAGGTGTTTCACCGAAGAACGTAGCAAAAGTCAGAAGGAGGAGGAATGAAAGAAGAGAGAGAGAGAGAGAGAGAGAGAGAGAGAGAGTCTCAAGACTTTTCGTGTACAACACGTTTTTCTTCTTCCACAAAAATCATCACCGTCGACCAGAAATACACACAGGCACACGAAAACAGATGACAAAACAATCGCCGGACGAAAATAAAGCCTGGCCGAAGTTAAGACGACTCGAAACAGCCAGACAGGCTCGATCGATACGTCCCGAAATAGCTCAATACGTCGATACCATCGAGCACTGAACAACACCATTTTTCTGGGTCGATCCAATCTCACCTGGCTTTGACGTTTCCACCGTACCCGACGACCTCGGAGAAGGGACCCGTTTTGCCCTCCGCCGTCTTGACTACCGCAGGAAAAGGAGGTGAACAGAAGGGACCCCGCGAGAACAGGCAGGCGATCCCAGCACGGCAATCAGACTAGTCGCTGAATGGACTGAATCGTTTTCCGCACAAATATCGCTCCCAACAAGATTCCTTGCCTTGACTCGCCCCTCTTCATATTATTGTGTGTGACAAGGGTGGGGTGGGGGTGGGGTGGGGGGAGGGGGGTGGGGGGCGACTGAGAAGTTGCGGATGAAAGGGAGCGAGGGAATATGAGTGCTAAAGCTTGTTGTGCTCGCTGAAGAACTGGGAACTTGCAGGGGGTAGGCGAGGAGGAAAGGAAACCGGTGACAGCGGACTGAAGCCAAACCCTCGGCTCGGCGGCCCGCAGAAAAAGAGCAGCAGGGGTTTTGCGCTCGCGGCCCAGACGCCCGCGTACAATGGACACATCTTTTTATTCGCTGGTTTGTGCGGCACCCCGGGTGGACTTGAGCGGTTCCCTATGGAAGCGGCTGATGATTGAAATTGACCCTGCTATTATGGGAGCTGCACCGTGGGACGAGTACGTTTTAATCCAGTCAGGTCTCTGTAGGTGCATCTGATGACGTCTATCGTAACATGGGTGGGATTTCTGTGAGCGGGGCACACGCAGGTGATGCATAGGCGGGTAGGTGAACTTGTAGAACGTAGACAGCAATGCTGACTAAACATCCTCAACGAAAAGCTGCAAACTGTTGCGTGTAAGGTCCAGGAAAACGTCAAATCGAAGCTGAATTTTGGGAGTGGTGGTAGCGAGGTGGGAGATGCAACGGTCGTTTGCTTGACTCGTCTAACGCCGAGTTGTCTCCGTGGAGGTACATTTTACTGGCGGGGAGCGAGACATCATAGAAAGGGAGGGGGCCAGGCGGCTTGGGGTGGAGGTGGGGGGCTAAATACACCTTACTCTGTAAACTAGCTTTGGCCATCAGGATCATGGGGGTAGGGGTGGGGGCTAAATACATCTTACTCTGTATACTAGCTTTGGGCATCAGGATCATGGGGGTAGGGGTGGGGGTTAAATACACCTTACTCTGTAAACTAGCTTTGGGCATCAGGATCATGGGGGTAGGAGCGGAGGTTTAATACAAATTACTCTGTATACTAGCTTTGGGCATCAGGATCATGGTGGGTGGGGGTGGGGGCTAAATACACCTTACTCTGTATACTAGCTTTGGCCATCAGGATCATGGGGATAGGGGTGGGGGCTAAATACATCTTACTCTGTAAACTAGCTTTGGGCATCAGGATCATGTGGGTAGGAGCGGGGGTTAAATACACCTTACTCTGTATACTAGCTTTGGGCATCAGGATCATGGGGGGTGGGGGCTAAATACACCTTACTCTGTAAACTAGCTTTGGGCATCAGGATCATGGGGGTAGGGGTGGGGGGTGGGGGGCTAAATACACCTTACTCTGTATACTAGCTTTGGGCATCAGGATCATTCTCCACAGAGATGACCAGCTACTCGAATAGGCACTGATGCATGATCCGTTGCGGTCCTATGGTTGAGGGGGACTGTCC
Organism: Alviniconcha marisindica; assembly: GCA_018857735.1. NCBI lineage: Eukaryota > Metazoa > Mollusca > Gastropoda > Provannidae > Alviniconcha > Alviniconcha marisindica. The sequence continues at coordinate 137,870 of JABMCL010001502.1, read as the reverse complement.
GAACCTGATCTCAAACGGATCGCGTATCAGAATAACCGTACGGTTAAAACAGCTCAGAACACCGGTTCCAGCCTGTCCGTTCCAAATACAGCATGCTGTATTTCAAACGGACAAACTCCATCCGCCAGCCAATGAGCGCCTACCGAAGTGAAAGGAAAAAGACCAGAGGTCACAAAGGATGGTACCTCTGGAGTAACGGTAAAGTTGAATGCGCCGACTCGTCTAACGCCGAGATGTCTCAGTGGAGGTAAATTTTACTGGCGGGGACCGAGACATCCCAGAAAGGGAGTTGGGACGAGGGTTGGGGGTGAGGTGGGGTGGGGGGCCTAAATAAACCTTACTAGCTTTGGCCACCATGAAGTGTGTGTGGTGGGAGGGGGGGAGAGGGGGAGGGGGGGGATGGGGGGGGGAGAGGGGAGGAGGGGGGTGCTTTAACCTGTCAGTTTCGGGTGTATCATGTGGCAGAGCCAGTACGTTTAAGACGGGCGGCTTCGACCGCCTGAAGTTCGAACAGACCTCCTCGGCCCTACCATCGAAACCGCTCGCGTAGCAGCATCTTATGTGAACCAGTTGTCCGTTTCGGAAATGTGGAGGCAAAAGTCGCTGTTATATACACAATGTGCATTAACCACGTACTTTTTAAGACAAAGGTGCTGTGAACCTTAGCGGACTGGAATCAGGTCCGTGGCTTTGTGTATATGTATATAAATGGAGAGAAGTATCGTCAGCGAATGGAGCTGTCGAAAAGCACAGAGAACTGAGCCCCTTACATACAGCGGGATGGGATGCCAAAAGAACGCTGCTTTTGTACACCCTGCCATGACTATCAAATGGCCATGAGCCGTTATGTCAAGCTATTAATCATAAGTCTGCCCTTTCTCATTCATCATGGCCGTTTTGAAAACTCCCTGTTGGCCTGGGAGGGGGTCCGTTGTGACGTGTGAAAAGCAGCAGTAGAATATCGCTCACGGTCTTAGGAAGATGGTGAAAACAGGACACTTGTTTTGTGTGTGGAACGCTATACAGTCCCTGAAGGAAGAACTTCATACAAAGGTGTTCATGTTTTTTCATTAGGCTGTTGCTATGCCCCATGGGGAGAGGATGGATTCCTGGCTTCGAGGGGCATCTCTTGTTGGCGTACGCTGGCTTTTGTCAGCATCCCTTCAAAAATCTATTTTTACGGATTAACTTCCGCCACGTGTGTCACGTGCGGTCGCGCGGATTTGTCTCCCTTGTGGGTAAATTTCACCGCCCAGCGAATGGTACTGACGTGGAACAATTTGATGAGCTCTTGAACAAACAGCACCATCCATCTTGATCATAATCTGTGTCATCTGCTTTTTCGCGAATCAGTGGTGTGAAAATAGATGTGCATGTTTGCTGCTTTAAAGTCAGTTTCGTTCTCTCTCTCTCTCTCTCTCTCTCTCTCTCTCTCTCTCTCTCTCTCTCTCTCTCTCTCTCTCTCTCTCTCTCTCTCTCTCTCTCTCTCTCTCTCTCTCAGTCTCTCTCTCTCTCTCCTGAAAATTTGTTTTGAATTTGTTTTACTTTGCTTTATTATTGCTCTGTTCGTATGTTGTGATGTTTTAGACAGAAATTAGTTTTTGTTTTGTTTTTAAGTCGTTTTTTGTCTCGCATAATTAATTGTATTCTTGTCTGATGTATTGAGTGTTGGCAGATTTGCAAAAAAGCCGACTCGTGCTTAAATCTTTATCCCTGTTTAATAAAGTATTATCTTATCTTATCTCTCTCTGTGTGGGGATTTTAAAACTAAAATCTTTGCAAAATAAAGTTTTCGAGTTTGCGTTCTATCTCTTCTCTCTCTGTACGCGCACGCGATTTTTGTCTTCGCATTTGTTCTTGTTTAATTGTCTAGGAAGTTAAGATTCTCGTTTCATTTCTTTGTCGTTTTTCAAATTTGTATGGCAAGGTGATGTGATGATCTCCTCAAAAGCAAAGCATGCTTTTTGAATCGGTATGGGATATAGTTTACCTTTAGAATGAGTTACTGCAAATCGGCTAAGTAAACAGAAGAGGTCCAACCGCATCTATCTTACCGTATGTGGTCATCATGTTTTCTTGAAAATATAAATTAGCGAAGACTTCAAGACTCGATGGCTACGGCAATACTTAATAATTTTCCAAATTCCAAAAAGTAATTTCAGAAAGTCAGCACTCTTTCAGTTTCATCGCTCCAACTGTGTGGAATCTACTGCCAGCAGTCTGCAGAATGTCCCCCATACTGTCTGAATTCAAAACCCAGTTCAAGACCCTGTTTAGACAGGACTTTTCACAAACCTTGGCAGACCATTCCTGCTAGTCTAAATTGTGTCTCTCTATATGTGTGAGTGTGTGTGTGTGTGTGTGTGTGTGTGTGTGTGTGTGTGTGTGTGTGTGTGTGTGTGTGTGTGTGTGTGTGTGTGTGTGTGTATGTGTGTGTGTGTGTGTGTGTGTGTGTGTGTGTGTGTGTGCTTGTGTGTGTGTGTGTGTGTGTGTGTGTGTGTGTGTGTGTGTGTGTGTGTGTGTGTGTGTTTGTGTGTGTGTGTTCGTGAATGGTGCGTGTTAGTGAATTTATTATTATTATTTTTGCAAAAAGATTTGCGCTGTATAAAAGCCATTTATTATTATTATTATTAAACTATTCTGCCCCTTTCTTCTTCTTCTCCTTCTTCTTCGCCATGATAGAACTGTCATGGTTGACTGGGCGTATAAAAACAACCAAGTTCCTGCTTATTTTTCTTAAGCGGAGTAGTGAAATAATCGTGCGACAGTACCGTTATTTCTTCTGAGATTGAATGTGCTGTAATGTTCAGTTCTGGAAGAGGAACCGAACCAAAGAAACATTTTATATATATATATATATATATATATTT
>JABMCL010001502.1:127500-130000 GCA_018857735.1 Alviniconcha marisindica | reverse complement strand
CACATGTCTCACTGATTGAGTGAGTACCGTCATCGTATAAATTATCGTCATCAATATCATTACCGTTATCATAATCATGATCTCACTATGTCTCATGTGGAAAAATTTACGTGTCCCTCCACCACAAAAGTAAGAAATGGCGACAACCATAACAGTAATGACAATGACGAACAATATGAATAATAATAATGTTTATAAATATTGATCCCCATCATCATCATCATCATCATCATTAAAATGATGATACTGATATTAAATATTAAATCAATCTATTTCAAAATAATCATGAAGCGTTACTGCTACAACTGATTAATACCCTACCCAAATAGCTTATAATCATGACTGACCCCCCCCCCCTCCAAAAAAGAAACAAACAAAAACAAAAAAACAAGCAAACAAACAAAAAACAAAACAGAAACCAAAAGCCAACAACAACAAAAAAAAGAGAAAGAAAAAGAAAACAAACAAACAAGCAAACCACCTCCCCGCAAAAACAAAATCAAAACAAAAGAGCCTCTTCACAAACTGAAATATAAGTAGAAAAATAGACTGAATTTTATTCCCCTCATCGCTTGTTCTGTCTATCTTCTTACACCCGACGAAGACTTTCTGTCGAAAGCGCTTGTGTTTAATAATGTTCCTTGTGTTTCGTCGTATAGGTGAGTACATTTCTCTAGAGCTGTTCTATTCCGTGAACAGTAATCTTCATGAGGCGAGAAGCTCTTTATGGCGAGTAACACTGCACTTGGATAGAGAATACGACAGTATGATTGTACAGGAATGGCGGGTAAAACTGCACTTGGATAGAGAGTACGACAGTATGACTGTACAGGAACGGCGGGTAAAACTGCACTTGGATAGAGAATACGACAGTATGACTGTACAGGAACGGCGGGTAAAACTGCACTTGGATAGAGAATACGACAGTATGACTGTACAGGAACGGCGGGTAACACTGCACTTGGATAGAGAGTACGACAGTATGACTGTACAGGAATAGCGGGTAACACTGCACTTGGATAGAGAGTACGACAGTATACTGTACAGGAATGGCTGGTATCACTGCACTTGGATAGAGAGTACGACAGTATGACTGTACAGGAATGGCGGGTAACACTGCACTTGGATAGAGAGTACGACAGTATGATTGTACAGGAATGGCGGGTAACACTGCACTTGGATAGAGAGTACGACAGTATGATTGTACAGGAATGGCGGGTAACACTGCACTTGGATAGAGAGTACGACAGTATGATTGTACAGGAATGGGGAAACGGTTGCACACGCACGCTACTTTGTTGCCCAACGTCGAGTGAACCTCGATTTCGATGAGGGACGATGACAAATAAGGAAACAAACAAACAAACTGATGAACCTTAGTTGTTGTTGTGGCTGTTGTTGTTGTTGTTTTAGTTGTTGTTTTTTGTTTTAGATGAGGGACGCTGACAATCAATCAATCAATCAATCAATCAATCAAACAAACAAACAAACAAACAAACAAACAAACAAACAAACAAACAAACACATTGGGTTTTGGACTAGGGACGCTGACAAACAAATAAACAAACACACTGTGTTAACCTCGGGGTTTTGGACGAGGGACGCTAACAAAGAAAGAAAGAAAGAAAGAAAGAAAGAAAGAATAAAAGAAATAATAAAGAAGCAAGCAAGCATCAACACACGGTCAGCCGTAGTAGAGCACATCCATAAACCTGCACGTGCAAAACGTATCTAGTGTCACGGGGATAACGACTAGGTCTTGAAATTGCGGGCATGCTTGTCTGACAGCTTTTAAGAGACATGTTAATAAACCACCCACAGCAGTCAGCATGCAAGCTGCCGACAATCAGCTGGTCTTCGTCAACCGGGTCAAGACAGCCACACCTTTTGTCTGGTCTGTCTGCTTAGCGTCAAATTCATCACTGGGGGCAGTGACAACTGTTTCGCGGTTAGCAGCAAGCAATCAGCGGCACAAAACAAAATGCCTCATTAGCTGTCAACATTACCTAGTATCCATAATTGCTGACCTGCTGGGTAATATGCATAAAAAAGGAGGTGACGCGACTAGCCAGTCAGAACGCTAGTGATTTTCCCGATCAATATTGCCTGCATTTGAGTCTGCGTGTCTTAATTGCACATTTTTTTTATTATTATTTTTTTTTAAACGCCTGTTAAAGTGCACGCAGTGTACGTTAATAGAATTGCTTCTTAATATGAATAGCATTGATTCCGAGTGTTTATGTCACGACAGATCGACGGTATGATTAGGGAGACTCAACGTCATGTGGTGAATAAACGATGGTATAATTAGGGAGTCTCGATATCAACGTCATGTGGTGAATAAACGGGAAGCTTTTCGCGCTTCTTATCGGCAATATCAACACAATAATTAATTTTCTTTACCTGCTGTTTAACCGCTGAAGGGATCGAAAGAATTCCACAGAAACAATGGACCCTTCACACTCATCAGTTTAGTGTCATGAATTTCCCAGCAACATGA
>JABMCL010001502.1:100000-122500 GCA_018857735.1 Alviniconcha marisindica | reverse complement strand
CTACACTGCTTCTTCCATAACCTTGTTCGTCATGACCCTGTGCGTTTGACTGAGACGTTAAATTCCAATTACTTACTAACTATTAAACTTGTTTTCCCTCCTGTTAATTTTGTTGTTGCGTTTTTCAAGACAGAAACAGATCACACACTGGCACTTCAGTGCCAAACGGTTAGAATAATTGATAAGTTTGATTACATACCACTGCCTTCCTTTTTTTTTCCTTTTTTTCTTTTTTTCTTTTTTCTTTTTAATTGTTATTTGTCTTAAAGATATTTAATTATATGGCACTTGATGCTGATAAAACTGTCATCTGGCTGAAATAATGTATTGCTCGGGAATATTGGGGATGCAGGCTATACTGAACTGTACGAGTATCATTGGGCAAAGTTACAACCAATACCGTTTTGTTCCCCTGAAGTCACAATGCAGCTGTCTGAATGTCATCAGTGAGCGCTACGTATGTATTTATGTTTGTACATGCAGAAAGGCAATTCCACGTTTAAAATGTAGCCTGTTTGTGGGTAAACCTATGTGTTCAAGAAGAAGAAGAACAAGAAGAGCAAGAAGAAATAAAGAGAGAGAACAGAGAAAGAGGAGGAGGAGGAAGAAGATGAAGATGCTTTCAAGGATTAATCAAGTATTATTGCATTGTATTAGATAGAAGAAAAAGAAAGAAAGAAAGAAAGAAGAAAGAAAAAAGAAAGAAGAAAGAAAGAAAGAAAGAAAGAAAGAAAGAAGAAGAAGAAGAAGAAGAAGAAGAAGAAGAAGAAGAAGAAGAAGAAGAAGAAGAAGAAGAAGAAGAAGAGGAGGTGACAGCTATAAAAAGCAACAACAAAAACAAAAGCAAGTTTGTCTCCACTGTTGTTTGATGACTGATACAAATAATAAACAACCACCTTTCACTTCAGTAATGATATGCCTCAGCTGGTGAAATGAAAGAAAGAAATAGTGAACAAATAATCTATCTTACTTTGCCGTACCCTGGAACTACCCTTTTGTCCCTCAGCAACAGAATAATTATAATAATATATCATTCACAACTTATGATCATTGCAACTACCTGGCGGTGGGGATGGCTGGTTGGGCTGTGGAGTTGGGTGAGGTGTGTGAGCAATGATAAAAACCCTCCTTTAGCCTGACAGATTTATTTGCGTCAACGTCAAACTTCAAAGAATAAAGGTTTTATTGAAACCTTGAATAAAACCTTGAAAACCTTGCGTCAACGTCAAACTTCAAAGAATAAACACGCTTCAGTCACAGTTCATTGAGAGAGGTGCGCAGAAAACCGAAAATATCGAACACAACAGCGTTGGTGTTGTTTTTACACACTCTGCCGCAAAACTTCAAACTGATCTTATATCTACTTTTTTTTTAAACAAAAAAACTGACTAACAACACTCAGATCCTAACAACACGAACTATCTAATAACAAACACCCAACGCAAGTTTTCTTCGCGTCTATTGACTGAAAAACATGGCAGTTTGTTTGAAGCGACGCGATGAAAAAGGCCGCCATGTTTTGGTATTGAGCGACGGCAAGGGGAGACAAAACGCAGAAGAAAACGAGCAAATGGCAGCCGAGGTGTTGGAGGCGACCAACAGAGAGGAGGGGTGAGAAGGGGTGACGGATAATCCCACTAATGTATTCCGCCGAGGGAACACACCGAGGGTGATCTTTTTCCATGTAGGCAAGAAACTTTTCAACACTGTCTCGGTTTGTTGGGGGTCAGTGTGTTGTATGATCATGTAGTGGTTGGGACCTCGAGGAAGGGGGTTTGGGGTTTGGGGTTGGTTTTTTTTGGTCGTGGTGGGGTGGGGGGGGGGGGGGGGGGGGGGGGGGGGGGGGGGGGAGGGGGGTTGCGGGTTGCGAGAAAGGGTGATGAAGGGTTGGGTGAAGTGATGTAGTGGGAAGGGGTGGGGGTTTTGGACGAATTGGATTGTTGCAGAAAGTGAAATTACTGAAGTGGGTAAAACGAATTATAGGCTTACTTTAAATGATGGAGATTTTTTTCGCTGTTTGTAAGAGAAATATACAGACCACACACACACACACACACACGCAAACACACACACATACACACACCACACACACACACACACACACACCACCGCACGCACGCACGCACGCACGCACGCACGCACGCACGCACGCACGCACGCACGCACGCACGCACGCACGCACGCACGCACGCACGCACGCACGCACGCACGCACACACACACACACACACACACACACACACATACCCCTCTTTGTCGATTCGCTTCAATGATTAGAATAGAATATTTATCTTGTACAAACCTCAAAATGACAAAGCATCGAAAAGCATCTAGTTCGTGTCAGTAAAAATATTTTAAGTTACCCAGGCCTTAAAACATTCAACCATTGAGTCAGCTGCATATCAGGGGCAATGTTCTCTTGTGCAGAGCATGATAATCGATGTTTCGAAGTGCAGAGCATGGTAATCGATGATATGAAGATGATGATCGCTTAAATATAGCGCTATTCTCCGCTCTCGAGCAGGTTCACTACGCTTTGGTCGCATCTGATTCTACGTAAGTGACTAGCTTTTTACAGAGCATTTTTTTATGTCCACCGAAGTAGTGTACTTAAACGCTGTTTGGTTGTTACATGGCTGGTGCCACATGAAACTGCTGCCTTCTCGGCGCGTTCTGTGCACACCATACATACAACCATACACTATGTCATGTCACTTCATACAAAAAAACCAAGTTACCTACTTACTCACTCAAACAAAACCACATACGTAAAGTGCATGCGTGTTTAGCTGTAACCTGCCACCTGCACTTTTGGCAGAATGACCGGGATCTATTACGTGCTACTGCGGTAACACGGGAGTGGAACGAAAACGAAATAAGAGTCAGCACAGAGTGTTGACCCTGGAGAAAAAAAAATCTCCTGCCGCTCCTGCCGAGATTCGAACCCGCGACTTTTCGATCACGTGTCCGGCGCTCTAACCACTGACCTATCCTCGATTCCCAAATATGCTTGTATCCTTTAGAGAGAAAAGAGAACAAGACATAAAAGCGAACTTTAACAAAGTCATGCCAACGAAACAAAACAAACAAACAAAAAAAACAAACAAACAAACAAAACAAAAACAAAAAGAAGAAGAAGAAGAAAAGAAAGAAAAGAAGCGAAGACTGGACCTTACATGGAATCGCAGGTTGTTTACATTTATATTGCTTTGTTTTGCTTGTGTTCCATTTTACTGGGTCAGATTGATTTTTGTTCGTTATGTGGATCAGTTTGCTTTGTTCCATTTCAGAACGTGACAAACACATGATATAGCGATTCGCTCACAGAAAACTGCCAAACTTCCACAAATATATTGTTTGATGGGTCGATTTTGTTTCTTCTTCTCCAGAACGAATATTCTCTTATCCTTGCGCAAACTTTATATCAGTCTTTCGATCCTTTTTCATTTGATCCTGACGGCACCACCCCCAAAAGAAACTTCTTTACGAGAACCATTATCCCTGGGAGAAAAGAAATAATGTTCGCGCGCGTTCACCGAGGGGGGAAAAACTTCGGTTATTGAAGAGGCAGGAAAAGGTTTCTTAACCATGATAGTCGCACAGTAGCTGCCAGGTTTCCATGGCAACGACAAAATCCTTTCTGTGCGCTGCAGTGCTTGGGAGTTGCACGCCTTTCCCAGAGGTCTTCAAATATAGATGAGGGGATTAGTGGAGCGGCCATGGCGACACTTTCGTAACGTTTCTTTCCTCGCCTCGCCGTTTGTTTCCCAGGGCTCGTGATGGGCGGCGGCGGGTTGGTTGCGACATCTTTCTCTGACGAGTCACAGAGCTTGGCGGACAGCCGTTTCTCTGTCGCTGGCTGATCACAGCTAGCTGTCACTGACTGATCACAGCTGTCATTGGCTGAGCACAGTTGTCACTGACTGATCACAGCTGTTCACTGGCTGATCACAGTTGTCACTGGCTGATCACAGCTGTCACTGGCTGATCACAGCTGTCACTGACTGATCACAGCTGTCACTGACTGACCACATTTGTCACTGACTGATCACACTTGTCACTGGTTGATCAGTCACACTTGTCACTGTCTGATCACAGCTGTCACTGGCTGATCACACTTGTCACTGACTGATCACAGCTATCACTGGCTGATCACACTTGTCACTAGCTGATCACAGCTGTCACTGGCTGATCACACTTGTCGCTCACAGATCACAGCTGTCACTGGCTGATCACACCTGTCATTGGCTGATCATCACTGACTGATCACAGCTGTCACTGACTAATCACAGCTGTCACTGACTGATCACAGCTGTTACTGACTGACCACGACTGACACAGACTGATCACACGGCTTGGCGAGCGGCTTTAATGTTACTGACTGATCACAGCTGTCACTTACTGATCACAGCTGTCACTGACTGACCACAACTTTCACGGCCTGATCACAGATGTCATTGACTGATCACAGCTATTAGTGACTGATCACAGCGTTTGGCGAATGGCTTCTGTCACTGACTAATCACAGCTGTCACTAGCTGATCACAGCTGTCGTTGACTGATCACAGCTGTCATTGTCAGCTGTCATCGGCTGATCACAGCTGTCACTAGTGATCTCAGCGCTTGAGCGGGTTCTCTGTCACTGACCTAACTGAACTGCGGATTAGGCTACTGAGTATCTATTGTGTCTACGTGTATGAGAGTTGAATATGAAATTTATCCGGGAGGGGAGGGGGGGGGGAAGGAATTGAGGGGGAGAAATCGTTTTTGTTCTTTTTGTTGTTTTTTCTCTCCGTGAATAACACAGCAAAAGGTATGGAATATGATCCATATATAAGTTCCACCCCCGTGTTACCACAGTAGCACGTAAAAGACCCCGGTCATTCTGCCAAAAGTGCAGGTGGCAGGTTACAGCTAAACACGCATACACCTTACGTATGTGGCTTTGCATGAAGTGACATGGTGCATGGTTGTATGGTGTACACAGAACGCGCCGAGATGGCAGCAGTTTCATGTGGCACCAGCCATGCCAGCGCTGTAAGTACACCACTTCGGTGGATATTCAAAAAACGCGCTATAAAAAAACTATTCACTCATGTAGAATCACATGCGAGCGCAGTGAGTCTGCTCGAAAGCGGAGAATAGCGCTATATAAAAGCGATCAATAATAATAATAATATCTGGATGAAACTGCAGTTTCCCCTGAACCACATAAAATGATCGGTCAAACACTGCACGACGTAGAGTCAACTTCGTTGATTCCCAGGACTCCAATAGTCGTAAAGATTGTATAAGTAAGTAACCAGGTGCCATATATCACACAAGATGCTTCCAGATTTCCATGCAGAGTGGAAGCAGCCATTCAAGCAGAGAATTGAAAGACTTCTGAAGCTAACCAAAAGGTTAAACACGGGGAGTTAGTTAGTTAGCTCTTGGGTTTTAACGTCCATTCAGCCGTACGGTTTCTGTGGACGTAAAACAACACTTCAACAACAAGAATACTGCCTAATTAATGTCCAAAAAATATGCATTATTATATTCATCTTGCGTGTGAAAGTAAAAACGAGTGAATATTTGAAGATTTTGTATAGACAGAATTTAATACAGAATTTAATACATGGCCACGTCGGCCACATTTAATGTTTTACTACGTTTTATTTTATTTAGATGCTTGTATCTTTGTTATGATGAAGTATGTAATTGTCCTTTTTTTGTGGAATTCGAGTGACATGACCCAAAGGGCAGATTTTCATTTTATGTGTTTATTATGAATAATAGAGTTCTTCTGCATTTGTATACCTGAAGAAATTTGCAGTTAGGATGATGGAAACATGTTTGCTTTCAAGCAGAATGTCTTCTTTTAACCCTTTCACTGCTATGATGTCACTTAAAAACAATCAGTAAAAGAGTGAAATTTCAAATCCAAAAACATTTTTGTTTTCTTTTTCGCGCTACACGTGAAAGGTTTGGCATCAAAACGCACATTGATTTATAACAAAGGACCTGGAAAATATACTGTTTGCAGGCGTGTGCGTGCATTTTTTATCCCGGATTTTTTTTTACAGGCTTGGGCAGTGAGGGGGTTAAGGACTTCGATTTTAAGTGGGTTCCACCGTACAATCGACACAGTCAAGGCGGCAGGGTTGTCTAGGCTCCAGCAACACAGCCGGTGCTGATTGACAGTAGAGGCACTGAAGACGATGTAATTGAAGATGATGTCCTGACCCAACCCGAAGGGCTTCAGTACAATCTATCGATGGCTCTTCCCATGCATGCCTCTTTTAAGTCTTTCTCCACCTTTCGGTCTCGGTGAAGCGTTATGCTGATTGACATATGTTTTGTCATTGCTTTTTGTTGTTGCTGCTGCTGTTGCTGTTATTGTTATTGGTGGTGGTTTGTGTGTGTGTGTGTGTGTGTGTGTGTGTGTGTGTGTGTGTGTGTGTGTGTGTGTGTGTGTGTGTGTGTGTGTGTGTGTGTGTGTGTGTTTAGTTGAAGGCGAGAGAGAGAGAGAGAGAGAGAGAGAGAGAGAGAGAGAGAGAGAGAGAGAGAGAGAGAGAGAGAGAGAGAGAGAGAGAGAGAGAGACAGAGACAGAGACAGAGACAGAGCAGAGAATGGCACAAGAATGAATAATAATGTATATACAGGCGGTTAAACAATTGTTGCTTTTTCCTGCGTGTTTTTTTCTTCCGATTTAGCCATTGGCTAAATTATACGCCAAAATAGATGTAGTTTCAAGAAAAGATCATGCAAACTCAAAAGCTGCTCATGTATTTGACTTCTAACATTGTCCACACATACACACGCGCGCGCGCGCGCGTGCACACACACACACACACACACACACACACACACACACACACACACACACACACACACACACACACACACGCTCGTGCGCGTCGATGACATGACGACCCGAAATAAACCAGTTCACACAGAGACAATCTTTAATCACAATTCATATCCAAAACACGTCATCATACGTCATGAGAGTAATGCAGTGCGAGAGGATGATGTAACACTTATATTGACATGCATCAATGATTTCTGATGTACCACTAATCTTCATCAATATCATATAGTCATTTAACATACGGCTCCACTCTTCATACGGCGAGACAAGTGAATAGCGACAAGTATACAAAGACCAACGTAATGTTTCATTGTGAATATTCCCAGGTACAGGAGGGCCGACAATGTCATAAATATGAATATTCACAAGAATACGAGAGAGCAAAAGGTGTCATAAAGGTGAATATTCAATCACACTTATACAGGAGACCAACACTGCCACAACTGTGAAGATTCACACGTATACAGAAGAGCAACATTGCCACAATTGTGAAAATAGGAGACCAACGTTGCCACAATTGTGAACATAGGAGACCAACATTGCCACAATTGTGAAAATAGGAGACCGACGTTGCCACATTTGTGAGAATTCACACGTGCACAGGAGATCAGCCATGCCACGCAAACTGTGAACGATGACAGGAAACAAAGGAGACCCAAACAGTGGTGTGAGGGGCTAGACGATGACAGGAAACAAAGGAGACCCAAACAGTGGTGTGAGGGGCTAGACGATGATAGGAAACAAAGGAGACCAGCACAGTGGTGTGACAGGCCGGATGATAATAAGAAACAAAGTAGACCAACACAGTGGTGCGACTGGCTACGCGATGACAGGAAACAAAGTAGACCAAAACAGTGGTGCGACTGGCTACGCAATGACAGGAAACAAAGGATACCAAAACAGAGGTGTGACTGGCTACTCGATGACAGGAAACAAAGTAGACCAACACAGTGGTGTGTCTGGCTACGCGATGACAGGGAACAAAGTAGACCAAAACAGTGGTGTGACTGGCTAGACGATGACAGGAAACAAAGGAGACCAAAACAGTGGTGTGACTGGCTACGCGATGACAGGAAACAAAGTAGACCAACACAGTGGTGTGACTGGCTACGCGATGACAGGAAACAAAGGAGACCAAAATAGTGGTGTGACTGGCTACGCGATGACAGGAAACAAAGGAGACCAACACAGTGGTGTGACTGGCTAGACGATGACAGGAAACACAGGAGACCAACACAGTGGTGCGACTGGCTAGACGCGAGTATTGCAGTCACCTCACCGTTGCTGCGAGTGTGAATACGTGTGGCTGCATATCATTCATGTACAGAGGACCAGCATTGCAACAATGATCGTGACTTTGTACAGGGCAGTGTTTAGTTTTGGTGTTGGTAATAAATGACTGGTCCCGGGGCATGTGTGGTGTAGAACAACACATAAAGCAAGAAAAAAACATCTGAAAGCAAGCAGACGAGGTGGCCAGAGGCGGAAGGGGGGGGCCTAGGAAAAAATAGTTTAAAGACAAAAATAAAAGGGGAAAGGAGATTTTATTCATGAGATTATTGCTGACAAGTTAAAAAATTAAAATAAAATAAAAGGCCTAAGGGGATATTTCATGAGCTTATAGTAGCCTGGTTAAAAAATAAAATAAAATAAATAAATTTAAAAAAAACGAATAAAAAAAACAAAAACAAAAAACAACAACTGTAAAAAGAAGTTTAGTTTGCTCTCCACGATTTCTACAGAAAGCTAACTTGAGACGTGTAGCGTTTTTTGTTTTGTTTTTGTTTAAGCAAGGACAAGACACCGTTCTGCCTCGCTCCGATTTATACAGTCGACGATAAATACGCTTCAAACTGACACACTCATATAGTGTACGGTGTGTGTGATGCAAGCATCTCTTTGTCTCTCTAGTGTCGCACACTAGCATTATTTTGGGGGTTTTGATGCGTTCCCTGCTTGCCTCGAGTTCCTAAACTTTAAGAAGACTCTAAAAAGAGTTTGGTGTGTTTTGTTTTGGAATCACAACAACAAATATATATATATATAAAATATAATTTAAAAAAATTAACGTGTATTTTTCTCGTCGAACACAAAGACATCTAGTTTTCCGGATGGATGCAAAGCTATGGCAGAATACTCAACAATAACATAAACGTTGTGACATACGCGTTCGGGCCAAATGAAATGTCACGCAGGAAAACAAATATGAAGAGAGAGAATCATTAAAACAAATTAAAAAAATGAAAGGACCAAAAATATAACCGCACAATTGGACGACATAAAAGTATGCAGGCACCTTTGGATCGTCATCTGATGCTAAAACCAAACGATTGTTGGAATGTTCCAATCAAAACCAGCAAAATGAACTGGAATGAAAATGACCGAGTCTTTTCTTATTTAAAAATCGCAGTAAGCATAAATTTAACTAAAACAAACAAAGAAACCATTTTTTCATGCCTACATTTCCAAGAAAAACTCAGGAGTGTCTGATTTCTCTCAAAGTCACGGGAGAATCCTTTTTAATAAAAAAAGGTGCTCAAAGCCTGTTCAACATATGCGATGCAGTTTCATGTTAAGTTTTCCATTCGACAGTTCATCTGTTTATTTTTTTAAATTACAAGGTATATTATGTACAACAGATTGTCTTCATACTTTCCTGCGAAGTTAATTCGTCGAACAACTTTCACATCCTACTTGTTAATGAATACAAGCAAAATTATTACGAAATGTTCAGATCAAGTTATGTAAAATAAAAGTTTGTAAAAGTCAAAAAACAAAACAAACAAAAACTAAACTGTGAAAACAGTTTCAGTCGTGGATTTATTATAAGCGAGATAGGTAAAGCAAAATTGAAGACCAGGGACCAGAGATTTAATATTTTCCTATTTCTGAGCATGATTTGAAGTCCCACTGAGCATTCTCATTGCACCCGAATCTATATACGACCTTAGAAGTAGTCCCTTCTCACGTTTTAGATCGCTCGCTTTCAAAAAACATTTTCAATCGACACTCCATTACTGTTTTTGCAAGGGTGCTGCCAGGGCCACCAGCCCCTCCTCGCTACATAGGGTATTGGGGAGGGAGGGAGGGAGGGAGGAGAGAGAGAGAGAGAGAGAGAGAGAGAGAGAGAGAGAGAGAGAGAGAGAGAGAGAGAGAGAGAGAGAGGAGAGAGAGAGAGAGAGAAGGGGGGGGGGGGCAGCATTGTAAAACTATATACGTGTGCTTGGGTGAGAACTCGGAACGGACGTGCTCAACCGAGCATTTCCATATCGGAACAACGCCTCAACTTTTACTCTTTTTTTTTTTAATTCTCCCAACAGAAGAAAACACGACCCATTGGCAGCCCAAAACCACAAAAATCTGCAAGAATTAACCCTCTCGCTACCGATGTGAATGGTCTTAGTTCCCAATGGATCGGCAGCCTTGGACACTTGACAGTAGATTGTCCTCCACAGCCCAAACCACACATTTAGGCAAGATCTCTTCTCCCCGAAGATGAATGGTTAAGACTCTATTGGATCCAATCGGAAGGGGTAGGCAGCTACATGGAGGCTGCTCTCCCGGCCCACAAACCTCTGTCTGTCAACGCTAAAATAACCTGTAAAAGTGCAGGACACGAAGCAATCTCTCACACATGCACGCTGAGTATTTACATGAGTTTCAACACAAACCAAGAAAAAGAAAAAAAACTTCCAACTGTATACAAGCTGTAGGAGTACAAACGCACGTGGTCGTGGTGGAGTGAGATAGTGGAGTTGCGAAGGGGGGTGGATGGGGGGGGGGGGGGGGGGAAGGGGGGGGGGGGGGGGGGGGGGGGCGGAGGGGGGTGCGGGGAGTACAATCATGGCCAAAAGAAACACGACAAATGTAATTAGGTTTTCGGTGATTTGTGTGGCCTCCCACAGCATTACGGAAGTTCATCAGCTAGGGTTCACTGTTGTCGGAGACAGTTGTTTTCCCGAGGCAAAAACGGCGAGTGGGATGATGCCATTCTCGGACAAAATTATCGGATCAGAAGTTGGGTCTCTTATGACTACCACGTGATAGTGGAAAAAGCAACAGACGCATGCACTAACAGTACGATTTCAGGGCCATCATGTGATTGGTGGAATGGGCAACAGACACACGCATGAACAGTGTTTATTATGGCTGTTATGTGATTGTATGAATGGGCAACAGACACACGCATGAAATGTCGCCTCTCTTATGGCCATTATTGTATGTGATTGGTGGAATAAGTGACAGACACACGCACAAAAAGACGCATCTCTTATGGCCATTAATGTATGTGATTAGTCCAACGGACAATAGACACTGACACGACTAAAAGGTCGCGTTTCTTATGGCCACTACTGTACGTGACTGGTGAAATGGGCTACAGACACTAACACGGTTGAAAAATCGCCTTTCTTATGGCCATAACTGTATGTGATTGAAGGAATGGACCACAGACGCTGACACGGTTAAAAGTCGCCTTTCTCATGGCCAGTTGACGTGATTGGTGGAATGGAACAAACACTGACACGGTTAAAAAGTCGCCTTTCTTATGGCCACTACTGTACGTGACTGGTGGAACGGGCTACAAACACTACCAGAGTTGAAAAGTCGCCTTTCTTATGGCCATTACTGTACGCGATTGGTGGTATGGGTCAGACACACGCACGGACTCTGTGAGTGGGGTGCCTGGCAAATTGAAAATGTTTCAACACACAAACATAATTATAATCATAATGCACGGATTTCACCGAGAGTCGCCAAAGTTGAGTAAAAACAAACACAGCTAAACAAAAACCAAAATTAAAATACGGATGGTATCAAAACATGAAGACTAAATGTCATGATATTATGCGAAATGGACCAAAACAAATAATTATGAAAGGTAGTCTGGAATGAAAGTAACTGGTATTTTCAGGTATTCCGTCTAAAGAAAAGGAACCAGAAAAGAAGTAGCAGACGAACAAAAAGAAGAGTGGAATGTTATGTAATGAAAATGAAAATAAAAAAACGGTATTTTTTATAATCAGATTCTAAAATCTAAAATGGAATGAAGAAGATACGTGAAAATCCATTGCACATAAAAAATAAAAACCAAAGACAGATAAACAAACAAATTGGTACACTGTGGAATGGAATGATTTCAACGTGGAATGAATCGCTCAGCAAATAATATTGAAACAAAAATAAAAAAGCAATGGTTTGTAAAACATCACGAATATTGCTCACTTTTAAAGCTTCAATAATGTCATACATACACAGAAATACGCAAGTAAATACACAAACACTGTGCAAATATCCACTTCACTTGTGTACACAAAATGCCATTACACACACGGACTCAAAGTTTACGTTTTTTTCTTTTTTGGTCTTTTCTTTTCTCTCCAGAAGACCAGGCAGACGGACGAAACAACTAGCACGCAACCAAGCCTAAATGCATTTTGCGTCTGAAACCTTTGACTTCCCAGCGGCACCTAAGTTCACCTATAAGAATGGGACATCGCTGAGTTTATCTACCATATTAGCTTCATGTGGCGTGGATCGTTGGTACAAACCAAGTAAAAAATATATTCGGTCTCACAGCTATATTTATACTGAAATTCTAATGAAATAATAGCACAGAAGCTTCTTCGTCACTGAAGGTTCAGCTACATTTCAGGCTGCTGTTCAACCAGTGATCCAAATGGATTCTGGCGTTCGAGTTTAAGGCAAAGAACAACTTAAAAAAAAAACTAAAAAAAAAAAAAAACGGAATGAGCGAAAGCAAACTACATAATCTGTGACAATCGTTTTCGCTGCTTTTGCTTTGAGAAAAAGAAGAGAACAGATTTTTTTTTTAAAGAAAAACAAATTACACATCTTTAAGTTATACCGAAAATTGAACCAAAAGTTTACGAGAGGTAAGAATAGACAATAAAATTGACTAGCTTTGCCAAATTGTCCTGAGGTCTTGAAAGTATGTATGATTATATCCTACGCCTACAAAATTTCTCCTTCACTGGAAATACGTATGACCTATTTCACACAACCAGCGTCTTTGTCTTCACTATGTACACATAACTATACAACATCATCATATAATACATAATTATACAGTATATCATACATCACTTTCACAAGAAAATCTGTACTTGACCAGATAAAAAGAAATCACAAATTTGGTACTCGTTCCATTGATAGTCAAATCGCTACAAATTACAAATCAACATCGAATTCCCCCGCCTGTGAGTAAAAGAAGAAGAAGAAGAAGAAGAAGAAGAAGAAGAAGAAGAAGAAGAAGAAGAAGAGAGAGAGAGAGAGAGAGAGAGAGAGAGAGAGAGAGAGAGAGAGAGAGAGAGAGAGAGAGAGAGAGAGAGAGAGAGAGAGAGAGAGAGAGAGAGAGAATTTGGCGCCTTGCATTGTTCAATTACAGTTTTGACCTCCCGTTACAATAAAGCTTGTGAAACGTCGCAAATGACGTCACAAACGTAATCTCATAAGCCTTCGCCAAATCGTCCGTCACTGAGTCGAACATGTCTTGACACTCCAGGGAAGCTGAGGGAAATGTCCACTAACAGTTTCGATGTTGAGAGCCCCAGTATGAATGAACAAATGCACTGATCACCGTAATACAACAAATACGTGGGTGAGACGAGCGGACGCCATGTCTCCGTGCGAAACAGACGCAGGCCTACGTTCTCCTGAAACCGACCGAGCAAGTCACAAGGACAGCAAGTGGCAGGCTACGAGAACAGCGAGCCGCAAATGTAGCAACATTTGTGAGCCAGAAGTACAAGAGCAGCAAGTGACTTGCAGAGAGCCAACTGAGTGAGAGATGTAGCGACTAGAGTGAGACACAAGCACAAGAGTAACGAGTGACAAGTTACTTATGAGAGCGCAGCAAGTGACAAACTACGGTAAAGTCGAGCCACTGGAGTAACAAGTAACAAGCTACTTATAGAGAGCAAAAAAAACAAAAACAAAAAACAAAAAACAAAAAAACAAAAGTATCACAAGCATAAGAATAACAAGTGACAAACTACTTACAGAGAGGCACAAGCGCAAAAGCAACAAGTGACAAACTGCAGGGACAGCGAGCCGCAAGTATAGGAAGTGATAGACTGTATTTATAGCAAGCCACAGCAACAGCAGGTCACAAACTACAAGCACTGCGCGTATACGCTTAGCAAGGGAATAACTACAAGTAGAGAAAGTCACAAGTGCTTGAAGGGACAAACTAAAAGTATAGCGAGCCATATGCATAGCAAGTGACAAACTACTTATAGCAAACCCCACGCGCTGTAAGTTAAACAACAAACAAACAAAACAAAACTTTAAAAAATAAAAATAAAATAAAAAATGGAAGAAGAAGAAGAAGAAGAAAAAGAAAGAAAAAAAGAAAAAAGAAAGAAAGAACAAGAACAGTGAGCCGCAAGGGATAGAACAGAGGTACAGCGAACCAGAAACATAACAAGTGACAAACTGCAAATGATGCAAGCCACAAGCATAACAAGTGACAAACTGCAAATGATGCAAGCCACAAGCATAACAAGTGACGGACAGCAAATGGTGCAAGCCACAAGCATAACAAGTGACAAACTGCACGTGCAGCGAGCCACAATCATAAGTGACAAACTACACGTACGTCGAGCCACAAGCATAGAAAGTGGCAGACTGCGAGCATAGCCAACCACAAGCGCAACCTCTCACAAACTCTACAAGTAAGCAAGCCACAAGCGTTGCTGGTGACGAAAGATGCAGAATTCTGGCTCAAGCTTTTCGTCTCGACTTCCTTCCTCGGTAAAGAATAGAGAAACAGGGCCCGCGTCTTGATACGAAGTTCTACAGTGCTGTTCCTGCTCAACTTAAATGGCGTCCGTTCGTCGGAGTGCATCGCTTGTTTTATCGGTCACGACCAGTTTTTAACGTAAGGACTGAGACACCATCATTATGGCGTGTACGCCTTGGAGTACAAGAGCGTGAATAGGTGGACTGAAATCGGAAATATAGCATCATGTTGTGCTGGTAGTCTAAAGTGGATAATTACGAAACTGGAGAGATGCCAGCGAGTCCTGTGAAACTGCTCAGGGAGCAGTCAATGCTGGGTTCATGAAAATGGCGAGTAGCATATCTGGGTGAGCCGAAGCTCCGGCATCTCAAGCATCTGCAAGGGGTGATTCTGAGACAATAGTTCCTGACTGTACATAAACGCCACGGTACAACGGGAAGAAGAGGTGGAGGAGGAGGAGGAGGAGGAGGAAGAGGAGAGACGCAAAGAACTGGCAGAATCGTTTTCACGGTTGATGACTGATGCTTGAGAATGAATGCTTGCATTCGGTCCTCAAGATGACTGATGCTTGAGAATGAACGCTTGCATTCCGTCCTCAAAAGTCTCCTTCACGATCTGCTTGCTCGGCTTCCGTTTGTTCCTGCTGCACGTCCCTACAAGAATCTCGACGGTATAACAGAGTAGCTGATTAACTGGAACAGCTTGTGATCATCACAGCGTTCAAGTGAAGGACGTACCACAGCGTGTTGCTGCCGTTACGACCCACTGTCGATCGCACACCTCCAGCCAATAGAGACGTCACCAGCGACAAAAACCACGCCGACCTCATTCCGTCTAACATTCACAGGCTCTCCTCCCCACATTCAACACCTTCGTCGATGTGTCAGTGAAAATGTGTAGTCTGTTCAGTTTAATCTTCAAGTTCCAAGGAATTTTCTGTCAGACCATGGCAGTATGTTTGATGGGTGCTGGCTTGTGCAACAACGCGGGTACAGCTGCGGTTCTTTCAGGAATATCTTGTCGTTACATATGTCTAAATCTCGGTTTCAACAACAGTACTGGTTTGGATTTAAAAGCCGACTCTGTAAGAGAGAGAAAAAAGTACTTGAGGCACTCTGCAGGCAACTTCTGGCACTCCCGTGTACATGCACGGGAATCTGGACTCTCTTTTCCCAGTGGATTTTTTTATTTAATTTACTTTTTGCCATTCTTCACAGAAGATGATGCCTCGCATGAAATACATTTATTTTTGTTCTGAGCTCTCCGATCTTCAGGCTGTCGAATCAACAACAGCTGTTCAAACTTGAGTCTCGGCAGTCTCGCTTCCCGACTGACTTCCATTCACAGTCAGTCGACTTGAATGCTTAAATAATCTAAAGGCTTCGTTCACGTCGGGTACAGAGCTTGTCCTTCGCTTCAAAGTGGACGTCCCAGCGGGATGAAGTATTAGAGAAGAAAAAAAGAAAGAAAAAAGGTACAGAATGTCTTCTTGTTGTCGAGTCAAATATCGTTTACAACCTGCCCAGATTGTCACGTTGTCGGATGATTCGTGTATGCTATCTTACAATGAGTTTCGAGACGATGTGTTTTTCAAAAAAAAAAAAAAAAAAAAAAGGTTCACGAGAAGGATGACCCCTTTAACAACGGCAGAGTCTTCAGAGGTTCTGGAACCTGGGGCTGCCGTACTCCAGACAGTCCCCGTTGGTGGCCGGGCGCATGCCCAGCCCGTTGCCGTTGGTGGGCAGGCTCCCGTAGGGCGTCATCTGCGTCAGCTGTCCGTTGCCTAGCGACATGGCGTTGGGGTGGCTGTGGTAGCTCTGGGTGTGGGAGTGGGGGTTGCCGGACACGGGCAGCTGCATGGAGTTCATATAGTCGGCCATGTTGCCGTAGTAGGCGTGGTGGTTGTAGCCCTGCGCCGGGGAGTAGGCGGTGGCGGCCTGGGCGGCGTGAGGCCCGGCCATGTGCCCGTAGGCGCTGCTCCGCTGCATGCACGAACCGTTGCCCAGGATGTCGTTGACCGGCGGGATGGCCGCCGCAGGGTTCCAGATGGAGCTCTGGGCCCCCACCGTTAGGGCGCTGCTGACGCCGTTGGGGGGCGAAGGGGCGAGGGCGGGGGACTTGTAGGGGTTGGAGGCCGGGGAGCCGGCGGCGGTCAAGGGCGGCGGGGACTTGCTGACCTTGATGGTCTTGGGGCTGGGCGCCGTGCCGCTGCTGGAGTGCGGGCTGGCGCTGCTGCCGCTGCCCGTGCTGCCGCCGCCGTTGGAGCCCGGGTTGCCGGCGCCGCCGCCGTTGGTGTTGGTGGTGGGGGTGGAGGCGGAGGAGGTGGAGGGCCCCCCTTGCTGTTTCTTCTGGTCCTGGGCCTTCTGCTGCTGACGGCACTTGGCCCGGCGGTTTTTGAACCACACCTGTGACAGACAGGAGAAAAAAGATGTGACCCAGTCAGTCAATGCGTCGATAAGAAATCGTTATATCTGAGACACCAATTTGGAACTAAAATAAATAATAAACAACAAACAAAAGGGAGTTATTTAGCGCTCGAATGACGTCACAGAACAACAGACCTAAATCGTCTGCATTAACTCTCACCTGGCATGCCAATAAATGCAAGGTAGGTAATAAATAAACTCCACCCAAGGTACTGAAGCAAAGAAAGACAGACAGACAAAAACAAAGACACAAATACTTAATCTTTTGATGACAGGCAATCAACCAAAAGACGTGGTCTTAGTTGTTCCCGTAAAAACAAACAAGCAAACAAACAAGTCTTATATCACTTATGTGAAAAGACTTTAAATACAGAAGAAGAAGAAGAAGAAGAAGAAGAAGAAGAAGAAGAAGAAGAAGAAACAAAATAAATCAAAACGGCAAACAAACAAACAAATTTAAAAAATAAAAATGGCAATAAATATGAAGAATCAAATTCAATATCCTACGACCAAAACGCAACGCAGATGAAGCTCTGCCTCGAAACCGAGTATAAACAGCTTCCGTCTAAAAACAAAAAAATCGATCCATTGGAAACTGAACTGGAGGAATCCGCTGCAATAGCTGGATAAGTATAAATTTAGGGTCTGCGGCACACAGAGAAGGCAAAAAGTCAATGACAATAGCCGCGAGTCAGGCACCACCACTACGAGCCTGCCTTCGATTCCAGAGCAAGCACACAAGAGTGCATTGTGTCGGCGGAGCCAGGAAGTGTCAGAATACCATCGGAAGCGGGCATTGTCCCGCCTGGGCGGGTAGATATCCACCCGCTTCCATTCACTCGGTGCGAACGACGGTGTTCTGTTTGTGATCGATTGGAACTAGGCTTGGCCAGCTCTCCATACGGTTCCCTTTTCGATCCGCTTCGCCTCGCTGTGGGGGATCTCAATGCCTCTGCTTCAGTCAGTCCCTGCAGGACAAAAAGGGGCGGCAGGGAGGTGGGGAGGCGGGCGGGGGGGGGGGGGGGGGGGGGGGGGGGGGGGGGGGGGGGGGGAGGGGGGAAGGGAGAGACGGGCGACACAAGCGCGCTCCAGTTGCTTTGAACCTAAGATGGAACATTTTTCCCTTGACTTGATGTCGGTTGAGATAATGAGACCAGTAGCAACAAAATCAAGATAACGTTACATATCTTTCGGGCATCAACAGAGTGATAATAATCATTTCTGCAGCACTGTTGCGGTTTCTTGCCCATACCACCACCAACAACAACTAAAGAAGGTAAACAAAGTTACGTATCTTCTGGATATCAACAGAGTTATCTTTACTCCAGCACTGTTGTGTTTCCCGCCCACACGACGACGACCACCACCACCACCAACAACAAAAGAAGTGGAAAAGAGCTGCATATCTTCTGGGCATCAACAGAGTGACATATCCTACAGCACCGTTGTGGTTTCTCGTCCATACCAGAAAGAAAAAGAGAAAGAGAAGATGAGAAAAAAAATCATCACGTATCTTTTGGGCATCAACAGAGCGGTACAGTGTGAAGCACTGTTGCAGATTCCCTCTCTGTTTTTGCCACCATCCTTCGCCAGTGATTGAGGTTAATGTATTCCATTTAACGAACAGGCTTTGACGGAGACCGAAGTCAACAACATGAAGGCCCGCACAATGGATCAAAACTGACAGTTGATTTGTAGGTACTCCCAACACTGGATGTCCTTGAACTTCAGTCGCCTTAAACTAAAAATGCACGGCCAAACTGATACCAGTGTTTAAGCAAAGCAAAACAAACACAACAAACAAGAGAAGAAGAAAAAACATCATGATCAACCTGATAAGAAGGCGGAATTATTTTTTGTTTAATGAAACAGAAGACTAACTTTCCAGTTGTGAAAATATAGCGATCGGAGTCCAAAAAGAAAAAGAAAAAGAGAAAAAGAGAAGAAGAAAAAAAAGAAAAAGAAAAAAAGCTGCTACACCAAAGGAGCAAAATCAAAGGCTTTTAACTGTAAGGCTGGATTGAAACGTCCAACCCGTCCAAACGTGTATGACCATGTCCAAACTTCGTTCGGCCGATTTCAACACCAAAGTGTCAACGCGTAGATTGCTAACAAAATGGCGGCCACAGCAAACCAAACAAAGCAAACAAACTGAAGCCGAACACGCGCATGGATCGGACTCAAGACCGCATGACCGTGTCCTCGATATCTACCTCACCACACCTCCACCCCACCTCTTCCTTCCCTCAGTGGTTGTGCGGCTCTGTTGAGGTTAATGTACAATAAAGATTAAAATTGATTTTGTTTTGAAAACTCACACGATCCCCTTACCTTCTCTCTCTGTCTCTGTCTGTCTCTGTCTCTCTCTGTATAGCAATGACTGGTCTAAATGGACCTAACGCTACTATCCTTGAGTATTTTTCGAGTTTCTCTCTTCTCTTCTCTCTCTCTCTCTCTCTCTCTCTCTCTCTCTCTCTCTCTCTCTCTCTCTCTCTCTCTCTCTTTCAAACAGTAAGGAAGACGCAGCGACTATTCACTTAGGTGCATGATTTTTTTTCCTTTGCTTTTTCTTGTCTTGTTCAATTTTGGAAACACAGGTGACGTCTTTTCTCAGTCGTATCCGGGCTGCATTTACTCCAACAGTGCAACAGGTCCGTGCCATGCCAGGACTGAGAGGGAGGGAGAGAGGGGAGGGGGGGGAGAGATACAGACAGACAGAAACAGACATACACACAGATAAAGAACTGAGTGACAGAGAGAGTAGGGTGGGTGGGGTACAGACGACATAAACACACACAGATGAGGAGCTGAGTGACAGAGGTGGGGGGGCAGACAGACAGGGGCATACATACAAATGAGGAACAGAGACAGACAGACAGACAGACAGACAGAGACAGCGAGACAGACAGAGAGACAGGCTGACAGGCTGACAGAAGAAGCTGAGAGAGAGAGAGAGAGAGAGAGAGAGAGAGAGAGAGAGAGAGAGAGAGAGAGAGAGAGATGAGAGAGGAGAGAGAAAGAGAGAGAGAGACGAGAGAGGACAGACAGAGAGACAGACAGACAGACAGACAGACAGACAGACAGACAGACAGAACAGACAGAGACACAGAGAGACACAGAGAGAGAAGAGAGAGAGAGAGAGAGGAGAGAGAGAGAGAGAGAGAGAGAGAGAGAGAGGAGAGAGAGAGAGAGACAGACAGACAGACAGACAGACAGACAGACAGACAGACAAGACAGACAGAGACACAGACAGAGACAGAGGAGAGACAGAGAGGAGAGAGAGGTACAGAGAGAGAGAGAGAGAGAGAGAGAGGAGAGAGAGGAGGAGAGAGAGAGAGAGAGAGAGAGAGAGAGAGATTTTCCTCGTTCTTTATCGCGTGTTCTTCTCACCAGCAGTCATTTGATTTCCCCCCCACCCTCCCTCCCCACCTCCCGGCCCAGACAGACAAACAAACAGTGACAGAAAACAGAAAAACAGGGACAGAAACAAACCCAAGGAGAGACAGACAAAAGACAAAGCCCACAGTGAAGAAGACTAAGAGCGGACCTAGAGACAGCGTGGAACAGACAGACAGACACAGGCAGTACAGACAGGAACACTGAGAGACACAGAGAAACGGGGCGGGGACGGGCGTAATGGAAGAGGACGAGAGGGCAGTGGGGGTGGGGGGGGGGGAGAGAAGAGCGAACAGCCATCACGCTGCCGCCATTGTAGTGCCATTTGCAAGGGCCAGCCCAGCCCAGCCGAGCCTAGTGGAGGCGCCCGGCAAGACCCACACGGCCCAGTCCCCGGGGCGACGAGGTGGGTGAAATTGAAAGCGCCCTGTGTACACTGGCTAATTAACACTCCAGCCAGGCGCACACCCTCAACGCTAATTGTCCCGCTTCGTTCCCGCGCCGGTCGTCAAGCAGCCCGCCACAGAAGAAGAAAAAAAAGGGGAGAAAAAAAAAGGAAGACTGACGAAACGGCAACGGCGGCAGGAAGTTGGACACTGGGCGACCAATGGGGCGAACGGACGCAACTCACGTTGCCTTGCGCTGCCGCCGCCGCCGCTTGCTACATGATCTGACTCCAGAAGGGACTGAAGAGGACTGGGCGAACTGCAGAGAGGGAGGGAATTGCGAAATTAATTACGAGAGTCGTCGTCCTTGATGCTCCGAGGGCAGAGGCAGCGAAAGGGATGTCTGGATATTGGCCCCTGGGGGGATGTGGCTGGCGTCGCGGTTGTGAATGGAGTCATATGAACGGTAGCTGGTGTTTTTGTGCAGGTGTGTGTGTGGCGACGGAAGGGGTGGGGTGGGGGTGGGGGTGGGGGGATAAAATAAAATAAAAAACCCACTAAAAACACCCCCCAGCCGAGTTCGTCTAATTTCATCCTTTATAGGTCAGGCTGCAACAGCAACGACACAAATTGTGGAGGGAGAGGCGGCGCGGGGTTGGCCGTGTATTCACGCGCTTCGGCCGGTAGGCACGCAGAAGGACCGAGGTTCAAATCCGTTTCGAGTCAAACTTCTCTTCTGTGTGGTTTCTGGGTCTCGTGACTTTGACGCCGCACGCACGCACACCACACACATGCACAACACAAGCAGCATCATTACCCTCAACACAACACAACAATCACACACACAGCACAGCGAGCCCTAGGAGCGCTAGCGCTGACTCGAAACAAGACACGCCCCCTAGCTTCAGTTTTTCATCAGCCTGCAACTTTTCAACCCACCCACCCCCAAATCACTCACCCAAACCCCCCTATGCACACACACAAATCAACACACACACACAAAACCAAAAAAAAACACACACACACACACACACACACACACACACACACACAAACACAAATTATTCTTAACTTTCCGCTGCTGACTCAGTTCTTGACAGCAGAATTCCACTGAGTGACCGTGCCACTGACAACGCGAAGCTGAAGGCAAAGGTGCCTTGGCTGAACCCACATGTATAATTATATTATATCCTCCCTCTCCCCGCACTGCACGCAACTGAGGGGCACCGGCCGTTATTTCAGCCAGCTCCCAAAGCCGTTACGAGAGCGGGCACTGAAAAGAACTCGTTCTTACCCCTCCACAGAACCTGGGTGGCATTGAGCGAGAAGCGGAACATGGCCTCGGGTAGCAACGGCCAAGGGAAGAAAGGAAAACTGGAGCGAGCCTGCAAAAACAGAGCGCTGAAAGGCACCCGGGGTGGGTTAAACGGGTAGACAATGGGGCCCACTTGTCTCCGGGGTCTCTGGTTGACAGATGTCAAGAAGGGAGTTTGGCCGAGCAGCGACAGGCCGGCAAAACACGGACCACCGCGCCGCCCCCTGCTTGTTTTCAGATGACCAACCTCACTTACTTCACCGCATAATGGACCCGCGGCCCTGTGTGTATATCTTGTACCCGTTAGCGGTCGACCCCGCCGCGGTTCCTCCTCGCCTTGTGTACATTAAAAGCCCTCCCCC
>JABMCL010001502.1:77500-97500 GCA_018857735.1 Alviniconcha marisindica | reverse complement strand
AAAATCAGATCTCAGGCAGTCATGAGAAGAACCTTATGTTTCAAACGCATTGTCACTATTATCATTCCTCGTCAATATGATCATACATTGCCATTCATCATAGTCGTTGCTATCACTGAGATCATCACTTTTGTTTTAAGTCGCCATTGCCTCTCAGCCTATTACATTCAATTTCAACGTTTCTGGCTTGACAAAACAAACAAACGAACAAAAACATAAATGCAGCACAAACCGAAAACGGCCACACTCACATATATATGTACAAACAAAAATCCCAGCGTTTTTGTTTTGTTTTTTGAGCGTCTTCAGTCAACCTTGATAGAAACATCCTGGCCACACATATGTAAATGCCTGGAAAGTACTTCTTTATTCCGGCACCAGATTATCACAGCAGTTTGAAGCACGAGACTGGCTTTGACGGAAGCCAAGTGTTATACTGACGGCGACACAAAAGTCAACAAAAGAGAGTGCATTCCAAGACACCCTCGCGTCGCCACTGCCATTCAGCTGTCGGCAGCTCGTCTGTCTGATAATATCTTGCGCCAAGGCCGTCGGATAGAGAATATTCAAATCCTGTATGTTCGTATATAGGCTACAGACAAGACTGTAGGCTCTATTGGTTTACTGTTGATATATTCTTGTGCCGTTCAGTGTCAAGTTCAAATCTTTTACGAGTTTTCTGCTATTTTAGGCAAATATTATAGACTGCTTTGCTATGGCTCCTTTCAAAATGCAGCTGAGAAGCTAAAGCGGACATGATTTACAGGACAGCAAAACACCAGTATACAACCGATGCGTCATAGTTCTATTGATGTCAGTCCCTCAGCCATATAAAAAAAAGAAAAAAAGAAAAAGAAAAAAAAGCAGGCAATGACGACGAGCTTTCAGTATAAGCCGGCTGAACAATGTCATACACAATACTTCAGCGGAAACTCTTCAGCCCTATTGAAAGAAGCCATCCGATAGACACAAACTGCTGGCAGCATGCTCATTGCCTTATGTGTGTAAATCCCTCCCCGTGCCATTGAAAAAGCCATCAAACTAACAGTCGTTGAACAATCTACACGGCTTTGGGCGCCTCGCTTTCACCAAGCCCCGGCTCGTGCCGCAAATCCCTCTTTTACATGTGCTGGACGCTTCGCCAGTTGAAAGGCAAAGCCCTTGTAATGGTTTTACCTGAAGAGCAGCGATAGACAAGGTTTTAAACACACACTCTCACCCTCCGCCCTCCACCACCCCTCGTTCTTTCTATCAAAGGACCTGGCACGCCGGCTTTCACCCCTACGATCTGGCAGTTCCCGAAAGACGGCGTTCTGCAAATGGTTATTACACTGCGCAGAGAAGCTGAAGAGAGTGCGGATTTTCCCTGTTCTGGGAACCGCTGTTGCTTCAGCTACTCAAAGAGGGTAAAAAGGACATTCTTCTTCAGCCTCCTTGGTCTACTTCACGGATTGTCGCCAAGGCCGAGACTTGAAACAGACGCGTGCAAAAAAAAAAAAAAAAAAGAGAGAAAAAAAGCGGCCATTGCTACAGCTTGTGTTGTTGTAAAGGACGTCTTTCATGGCCAGTTGCAGCCATTCGGCGGTGATAGGAGAAGGATCAGTCAGTTAGAACCGTTACAACTCTGTGCGTGGGAGGAGAGACGTAGCAAGGAAAAGAATGCAGCATTTGCACAACCATTTAAAAATGTCAGAAACCTAACGAAGCCGCAGGCGGCTCACCTATAACAAAAAAGGCAAAGGTTGAGCCATAGGACTATATGAACACAAGCGACTATACAGAAAGACACAGACAAAGAAAATCAATAGGTTCACCATGAAGCCCACGAAAAGCCCACAACGTTTGTGTATGGGACTAGACACTAGACAGACAGGAAGACGGAAGGACGGACAGAAGAAAATGTGCACAGGTCCACCCTGAAAAACCTGCAAAGCGTGTGTGTAGAACAGACTTTTAAAAAAAACGTCCGCCGTTGCACCCTAAAAAAAAAAAATGAGAGAAAAAATTCGTGTCTAGACAGACAGATGCATAGACACACAGACAGACAGTCAGACAGACAAGAGCAAAATATCAACAGGTTCATAACAACAATCCTGCAAAATTCGTGTAAGGAACTAGCGACCAGACAGACAGGCAGACAAACAAAAGGAAAATATCAACAGGTTCACAACCACAAATCTGCAAAACTCGTGTAAGGGACTAGACCAGACAGACAGACAAAGAGACAGACAGAAGGAAACACACACACACACACACACACACACACACACACACACACACACACACACACACACACACACACACAGAGAGAAAAAATGACCATTGGGTTCACCACAACTATAGTCATCAAGCACAGAACAACAAACCAACCAACCAGCCAGCCAACCAACCAACCAACCAGCCAGCCAACCAACCAGCCAACCACCCAACCAACCAACCAACCAACCAGCCAGCCAGCCAGCCAACCAACGAGCCAGCCAGCCAGCCAGCCAACCAACCAACCAACCAACCAACCAACCAACCAGCCAACGAAAAGGGAATTGCCAATCTGACCTGCACGCGGCTCTCAGGAAGGTTGATCTTCAGCGCCACCTCCTCGCGCATGAAGATGTCCGGGTAGCGCGTCTTCTGGAACAGCCCTTCCAGAATGTCCAACTGTGCGCGAGTGAAAGTAGTTCGCTCACGACGCTGCTTCCGGGGGTTGCCTGCAAGTGGACACAAGGTAAGGTGCAGAGTGTGGTACTGTACTGACGGTCAAATTATCATCAAGGTTCTCTGATGACTGTAGTAAAAAGTGCATTGTATAGCCCTATTCAGACAGCTTCCAACAACCCTTTGGTAGGGCTGTGACTGAGGTGGGGAGGGGTGGGGGAAGGGGGCGGGGTAGGGGGTCTTTTTGTTGGTATAAACAGCGACAGAATATTTAGACTTCACAAAATAATGGCTGGAAGTCAGCATTATAAATTTTAATTCACAAACAAATATATACCAGTTTAAAATAAGCGTGGGACGGGTGGGTGGGGAAGAGAGAGAGAGAGAGAGAGAGAGAGAGAGAGAGAGAGAGAGAGAGAGAGAGAGAGAGAGAGAGAGAGAGAGAGAGAGAGAGAGGCTTGGCCTGTGGTAACAACACATCTACTTTTGTCAACGTAAATCTGTTAACGGCCCATTTGTTCATCTCGACCATTTTCTTCAGTCCATTTTCTTCAGCTGTGCCAACAGCTCCTGTTACTGATTTTGTTGCATTGCCCAGACTATTCTGTAATAATGCATTGCTTGTGTGTAAGATTTCCTAAACTGACAATCATGCTTAAACCAATCTGATAATACTAACCCCCTCTCTCTCCCCCCCCCTTCTCTCTCTCTGGTCATGGCTAACATTTTTCAACTGAAAACAAAAATTCTGATAAATATATTCTCTGATCTGTTTAGACCGTACATTCTCCAGTTTAGTACTTCTGTTTGTTTTAGTTTGTTGGACCAAGTTCCGTATGGTTGCTATTTTTGTTCTCTTCTTTAGAAACGTTCGGCGTACAGACCTTCCACTGACGCTATACTTCAGGGTCTTCCAACAACAACAGCATGACTCTCTCCGCCCACCTCCCCCCCCCCCCCCCCCCCCCCGCTCCAAGCATGACCCCGCCCCCTCCCCGTCCCCAACAAGTGTGGTTCTTTGAGGCAGTTTCTATACTACCTTCACTTCTCGTTCATTCCACTTTTCTTGGAGCCTCGATTTCACCCAACTTTCCCTCCTCAGTACGTGTAAGGAAAGGACCCCCCCCCCCCCCCCCCCACCCCACCCTAAAGAACTTGACTCGCTCACTAAACCCCCCCTCCCTCCCCTTACCCCCTTCCCTCCCCTTACCTCCCTCGCTCTTCTCGGCCCTGTCCGCTCGCGCTTTTCTAATAATTTCTCTCCGTCGGGTTCCTATTTTATTCCTTTCCTATTTGGCCCCTGTTCTATTCACCCCTTCGCTCTCTCCTGGCCGTCGCCCCGGCGGGCGGAGGCAGGCACAAAGCGAACTCATCAGGCCAAGAACAGGACAGACGAGCGACGTCTATCAACTCACTGCAGAGGGCAACAGGGGGAAGAGGTTTTTAAAAGCGATTTTCGAGGCCGTCTCATAAAAATGCAATTTTCTATTGACCGAAAACGCCAGCTCGGGAAATGGGCAAACGTGCGGGGAAGAATGCAAGAATGCCCCGCTTGGGTCGGTCGTGGTGGTGCCTCGGCGAGGAGTTAGTGGGGGACGTTGTTGGCGCGAGGACGGACCAGGGAAGGAAGAGGTAGTTCTCTGGCTATAGCTAGCTAGTTTGGACGAGGTGGTGGTGGGGTTTGGGGTTAGGGGGAGGGGAGGGGGGAGGGGGAGGGGAGGGGTGTGGAGGGGGGATTGCTGTGTTCGTGTTGTGTGTAGGCCACGTTGGCTATAGCATGGTCTCTAACCGTGGCATGCAAGGCGGAGGGAGGGAGGACGGGGAGGGAGGGGGGGGTGGAAGGAGGGGGAGAGAGAGAGAGAGAGAGAGAGAGAGAGAGAGAGAGAGAGAGAGAGAGAGAGAGACAGGGGCGGTGGGGGGAGGTGGGAAGAGACAGACAGACAGAACGACCGACAAAGAGGGGAGAAGTAGAGCAGAGGGAGACAGAGACAGACAGACAGACAAGATAGAGATTGAGGATTGAGAGAGAGAGAGAGAGAGAGAGAGAGAGAGAGAGAGAGAGAGAGAGAGAGAGAGAGAGAGAGAGAGAGAGAGAGAGAGAGAGAGAGAGACAGACAGACAGACAGACAGACAGACAGACAGACAGACAGACAGACAGACAGAAGCAGAGGCAGAGAGACAGACAGACAGACAGACAGACAGACAGAGAAACAGCCTTCGCCTCTTCCTCGTCCGTCCCCACACATCCCAGTCTCCTCCAAACAGAAAGCAGAAACTAAAGACAGATTTTCAGGTTGTAATCAGTGGGGACATTTCAACTTCCACCTCCTTCCCTATCTTAGCGCTCTCCCTTTAAAGAAGCGAAACGGAGGCAAAAGCCGGGACTTTCTTTCCTAACTTCTGCTTGTACACCAAACTCCACACGGGTAATTCAGTTACTACGAGCTGGGTTCCACCGTTCAAGATCAAACTGTCCACCCAGTGTCACATCGACCCTGCATGTTGCCGAACAATCTCGTGTAATTTGTTAATGAGTTTCTACCATTAGAACGGCCAACATCAAACACAAATCACGGTGCAGTAGGAGCAAGGTAAGAATCGATTACACAGCCAGCTACCGTCATGCGGGGAGCCGTGCCTTGATTAGATTAAGATGCACCAGGTAGTACGCGTCGGGGATCGATACAAAAGGTGAACGAAAACCAGCCAGGGAGCATAATTATATTTATATCTGTAATAGGCTTTTTTTCTCACAATCGAGCGAGATCTCACAAATGATGTATGTATGTATGTATGTATGTATGTATGTATGTATGTATGTATGTATGTATTATGTATGTATGTATGTATCTGTCTATCTATCTGTCTATCTATCTATCTATCTATCTATCTATCTATCTATCTATATGCGTGTATTAACTGGCACAATGGCTGTAAAATTCCTCATGTGATTCCTGGGGTGGGTACTGAAGGCGCAAAATTAAGATCATCACCTCTGAGAGCTCCGAGCTACAGCAGGCTTCATTTAAAGGTCTGTCAGTGGTAGGTCAAATTATAGCTTTGCTTGTTTCGCCTGCTGCCAGGAATTTTGCCTAATTTAGTTGTTGTTCCGCAGTCATTCCACTTCAATTTTCCTAGTACTCTTGAAACAGAAAATGGCGTTAGATATGGACGATGGGTTAGATTTAATTGTGATTCGATGACGTGTTTCACCTTAATACCACATTCGCGGCAGTCTGGTTCGATCTATCTGTCCTCATGCGACACATCCCCCATCATCCCCCCACCCCACCCCCCACCCCCCAGAAAAAAAGAAAAAAGGATTCTTCGCCGTTAAAATGTAGTGTGCTCTGTGCCTGGTATTTGTTCTTTCAGACAACATATTTTTCTGTAGTTGCTCTGTCCGATTCCGTTCATTTTGTTTAATGTCCTCAGATACTAAAGAGCATATTAGGTAGGTAGGTAGGTAGTGTTGCTTAATGTCCTCAGATGTCAGCTGACATATTAGGGACAAGCTGAGACCAATGCCGAAGCATGGTTCAATATAGCTTTACGTCCACGGAAACCAGAAAGCTCGTTAGGACGGACAGCACAGGACGGCCACCTCGACTCTCACACAGCTCCTGAATTATGAGCATATTAGGGACATTCCTCTGTCTTAATGCCTACGCCTCTTACATGGAAGACACTGATGTTGCACTGCCGTTCATTTTCGGGTAACTGTTCATCATCCAAATCCATTTATGCAAATGCGTACGATATGACTGCCACAATCATTGTGTTGCAGCATATACGGTCACGAATCCAGATGTTGTCTAACTCATCAATTGTCTGCTTCATTCTGTTTTGCCGAGTGGCATCCCAAACAAAACAAAAACAAAAACAAAACAAAAAAAGCACTCCGGCTGAGCTAAAAATAAACGTCGGAGTCATCGTTCTTCTCTTGTTGCAGCTCTTTTCTATCCC
The DNA here is from genome assembly GCA_018857735.1 of Alviniconcha marisindica. Taxonomy (NCBI): domain Eukaryota; kingdom Metazoa; phylum Mollusca; class Gastropoda; family Provannidae; genus Alviniconcha; species Alviniconcha marisindica. The sequence goes on along the minus strand of JABMCL010001502.1, from coordinate 90,882 downwards.
CCCCCAACAATAGAAAATCTTCTTAACATTCCAAGTGTATAAAGTCTATGCGCACTGAACTTGTTGCAGCCCGGCGCACACACAAACACACGCACACCAAAAAAAAAAAAAAAAAATCTAATCTCCGAGCAGACGTTGGAAAGAGTGCATTTAATCTCGCGCTTAAGTTTTGAAACTCTTCAGGGAGTTGTGCGTGTATATATAAATAAATATATGTGTTCAGTCAAATCTCTCGGCTGCGGCTTAATGCAGGTATTTAGACTCAAGAGGATTTGCTTTCAAGGTCTCGGCCAGGAAGGAAAAGTGTGGAAAGGGAGAGAGAGAGAGCGTGGCGTTTGTGTGCGTGGGTCTCTAGACGTCGCGCTCACAACAAACCCTTCCGCCTTTCTGGGTTTCGGGGTTAAACCGCTAGGCTGGGGATTTGGTGGCCGAGTGTTTGCGGTAAGGATGTAACGTGCTGTAGTTTTGTCGGGAGAGAATCAAACGATGATTATCAGCCAGCTACTACTACTACTACTGCAGACTGTATGCTACTACTACAACACAAACAGGTTGGCGAGCGTAAACCAAAGCCTGGGCCAAGCTAGAAGACTGGCAAGGAGGGGGAAAGGGGGAATTAAGCTAAGGAGATTAAAACTGGCTTCATGTCTTCCGTTGTCCCGTTATCACGTTTTGTTTGCCCCAGACCTGACCTGACTCAGTTCAAGCCCTAGTCTGTACATGTGCATGGTCAGCCCTTCCTTGGCCTTGTTTGAGGGCAGTTCGGTTGTCCGTTACGACTGACTGTGACTGATCAGCCCTTCAACTTCTGGCAACGCTAATGACACTAACAATAATGATAGTAATAATAATAGCTGTCATTTCTATAGCGCGGTATCTCACTGACAAGGGTGAGCGCACCGCACTTTACAAGATCAACAAAATGTATACATAAAACCTCCAAAATAATATATAAATATAATAACTGTATTCCTCGCAAACCACACTCCCCCTCCTCCTCCCCTCTCTCCCCACGGGTACATAGGAGGATTGTTACGGGGAAGGGGGGGGGAGGGTCAAAAGAAGGAAGATAGAATTTGAAATCAGTTGTGGTATTGTTTGTAGAGGTAAGTCTTTAACGCAACTGAAGGCGTCGGAGGACTCGACTGAGTGTGACGGATGTCAGAAGGGTGAGAATTCCATGGCTTTGGAGCACAGCAAGCAAAAGAGCGTTGATCAAAAAATTTAAAAAACAAGTGCGCACACTTAGGGATAAAGAAAAGTCGAACAAAACGTGACGTTCAAAAACTGTGTGGTGGAAAAACACACCAACACGTAAAACAAAAACGTTAAACAAAGCCCTCGTTATTTTTCATGCATTGCAGTTCCCGGTTGACTGTTCGCGGTTGACTGGACGCTAAATCAACCATTCAGTAATATCTGCTACATCCCTTTTCTTCCTCTCTGATGCAAACAAATGCTTTTGACCTTTAATCTTTAAAACGGAGACATATTATATTTACAAACGTAATGAGCGGATTACTAGTGCGGTAGTGTATACGCATGTGTATGACTATTCCTATACATATTCATTCAGTCAAACAGCAATAAGGGGCAATATTTCTGCAATCATCTATGTCGGATATTGACCCATTATGCATACGCTACAATGCGACATCTGCAGGTATATATTATATACACACAACTTCCACATGTCACATATGGACGTCAAATTACAGACAACCCAAATACCCTTGCTTGCCGAGTTCGTGTGTGTTACATTTGAAGGCACGAGCACTTTCTGAGTAAAAAGAAATGAGAGAGAGAGAGAGAGAGAGAGAGAGAGAGAGAGAGAGAGAGAGAGAGAGAGAGAGACAGAGACAGAGACAGAGCGAGACAGAGAGACAGACAGACAGACAGACTGACAGAGAAGAAAGAGAGAGAGAAGAGAAAGAGAGAGAGAGAGAGAGAGAGAGAGAGAGAGAGAGAGAGAGAGAGAGAGAGAGAGAGAGAGAGAGAGAGAGAGAGAGGCAGGCAGGCAGGCAGGCAGACAGAACAAGAGAGAGGGACAGAGAAAATTAGAGAGAGACAGAGATTCAAGAACCAATCCACACAAAATACAACAAAAAACACGTAAACAACGAGTACAATGGGTAATACACATGCTTGTCTCAAGGCTGATTATGAAGCAGGGAACAATACACAGTGCAACACACAGCACAGTTTTGATATTCATATTAGTTTGTTGTCGAAGCAGAAGCAATGCACTGGGAATTGATATGAGTAGGGCGCATGCAGGAAGAGGACTGGCAGCCTGTTCACGATGATCAGACGCGTGGCTATTTTGAGAAACGAATGCTTGCAACAAGGCCCAGGAATCAATATTAGAAATCAGTATAGGAATGAAACGAACGTTATAGCTGCATGTCTAAAATGTTTCATTTGGCAGAGCAATACAATGCTCATATCACTTCAAGATTTGTAAAAAAAAAAAAATGATGAAATTTTATAACCGTATTTAAATGAAATGAATGAACCTCGGTGCATACGAACGCTATTATCATATCCAATAATACACTCAAGCTCAAAAGTTAAGCAACCTCTCAAAACGATGCACAGATGTTCAAGCCTTCATCAACATACATTCCCGAAACCGTCACAGATCGAGAACGTACGCACTGGTCTGTCTCGATTCAACATGCATTCAGTTTTGGGGAGGTTTCCAACGCTACATCGCATGGAGGACACGCGAGGAACGTGCGCGCTGTCGTGTGTACAAGAAATATCAGTTATGCCAGCATTACGTGCCGTGAGTGAAACAATAAAGAGGCAGGAGCAATTAAACGGATGCCACCGGGTGGGTAAGCACCGGGGTAGCTCAGTATGCAGTCGCGTGGCAATTTTAAACAGCAGCTTGCTGACAGCAGGCTCTTTGCCAAGTGTACAAAAAAGAGTTAATAAAAGTCACAGTTATCCACAAAAGCGGTCATCCTCCAAATCAACGATTTGGCAGATGATTATCGACTTTCTTAATTCTTTGTCTGACTTTATTTGGTGTGTGTGTGGGGGGGGGGGGGGGGGGGGGGGGAGGGGGGTGGTTTCGATCTGTAGTTCTTAAAGTTGCTTCTTCTTCTTCTTTTTGTGTTTCTTCTTTTGGTTTTTGGTTTTTTTTGACTCGCGTATAATTGCAGCCGGTTCTGAACGAAAGAGGGGAAAAGGTGAATGCGACTGAAATGCACGGCGTGAAGACGCACACACTGTCATGTGCTCTTCGAGGTCCCGAAAGCCACATCCCTCCAGCATGCCAGTGTTTGGAGTGGCTTATTCATACACACTCCGAGCATCGCTTCCCGGCACCTTCCTCCCAGGAGAAAGGATGTCGTAAACCAGTGCTTGGAGCATCGCTTCACGGCAGTGCTTGGAGTTTGCTATTCAAACACACGTGGGAGAAAGGGTCAGTGCGTTAGAACGGCATGAGTGTCAGTGAGAGTATGGCATGATGCAACATTGAACAGACAGTCTACCTTGCATGAACACTTCGGAGGGCATTTGATTGCTCTGGGTTTCATATGCGCCTCCTGTTGAAAACAAACACAAAACAAGCGGTAGGCATAGGAAGAACAGTGAACTGGCTCGCTAACATGCACAACGTCAAGTCATCTACATATATATATATATATGCATATGAAAGACAACATTTACTATACATCTGTGCAAAGAGGCAAAGCAAAACTACAACACACAAAAGAAGCAATGTATAATTGTACAAACATGGAAAGCAGTGGCGACTAAGATTACTTTCGTTCTGCGCAAAAAGTAAATTCATTGATATATAACCATCAAAGCCGTAATCTATTTCTTAGTTATTGTTTTTTTGCTATGTAGCGAATCAAAGTTTCAAGATATAAAATATTAGAAAAGAATGCAAATTCAAAATCTGTGCGGCCATAAGAAGTTGTTGAAAATTTAGAAATATATACCTAGAACAAATCAAAACAACAAACAAACAAACAAACAAAAACGAAAAGCAAAACAAAAACAAAAAACTGTGAAGGATCTGTTGCGATGAAATATACATACTATTCGACATGAGACTGATGGTAAGTTGTTGCTTGTGAAGTTTAAAAAAACGCTTCTTAACTTCAAAAACAGTCAAACTTAACCCAGGTAAGTTGAAATCCAGTTCCTGACTATCCCTAACAACTGCCACTGCTTACACGGGCCTGTCAGATGGCAACTCTAAAGAGGATGGTGATGAGGATGTTGGCGGTGACCACCATCGCAAGCACAAGCGCGACACACAGGGATATCATTCAGGGAACATCAGTCTCATGTCGTGTAATATTGTTATTCGCACTCTGGGACATCTCCTTTATCTCACAAGCAGCCTCGTGTGCACAGCTACAGTACACTTTCCCTACTTGTAGTGTACACTTATACTGTGATAGTAACCAACTGATAGACAATACGAGGAATTTACTGCACAGCTAGAGTACACGTTTCCCCTACGTGTAAGTTTACACTAATAGTAAGCTACTGATAGACAATACAAAGAATATACTGGACAACTAGCGTACACGTTTTCCATACGTTTACACTATTAGTAACCAACTGATAGACAATGCAAAGAATTTCTAGAGTACACATTTCCCCTACGTGTAGTTTACACTAATAGTAACCAACTGATAGACAATACAAGAAATGTACTGCACAACTAGAGTACGTATTTCCCCTACGTGTAGTTTACACTAATAGTAACCAACTGGCAGACAATACAAACACTTTACTGGACAGGGAACATACAATGCTACCAACCACATATACTCATAACTCACTGTAAGTCACGTATAACCGTTGACTGTTTAGCATTGGTTATGGTATGCATTTGGGACTTCTTAGCAATTGTTAGTATTTTTAGGGTTAAAGAATGCACACAGTTCAAGAACTAAATCAGAAATCAGGGGCCGTTGGGTGTAGCTCTTCCAACAACAAAGCGTCTGCATTTCCATAATTTTTTCCCGCACGTGAAGTTTTTGTCTCGCCGTTTACAGTTTGAAATTTAAAAATCTGAAACTCCACCAGAGGTACATCCTCATTTTGAGGACGTACATTTTGAGGATGTACCGTACCTGTGGTGGAGTTTATGTACCTTGTATTTACACGCAAGCCAGGTAAGAGTTACCGTAGGCGACTCGGGTTTTTGTTTGTTGTACTTGTGTTACGTGTTTCGAGCGCTAATTAACTCCCTAGTGTGTTGATTCAGTTGAAATTTAATTCAAACCTAGACGTTGACAAGTTCCCGACACAGACAGAAATAAATATTTATATCAGTTCAATGACCCAGCTGTGATTTTAAAAAAGAAAGAAAAAAAGAAAGAAAAAAAGAGAAAAAAAGAGAGGAATAACCCGCCCACCGACTGTCGATGCCTGTAGCATTGCTGAATTTCGGCCGAGTACTTGACACATTACTTGGGTGGCAACAGGCCTAGCCACAAGGCCGACGTTTCAGACCACAGCTTGAAGTACGTGACCAAATGTTATGCCCCCTACGTTCAACACGTATCCCGACAAACGGGACCTTTAACAAGGCCTCAATTAAAGCGCCTTTCAAACAGGCCTGGGTCGGCCAACCGTGACCGAGCAGTCCCCATCTTAAGATGTTATTTCTTAATTAAATCGACGGGAGTCAGGCGGCGCCTTCGACACGTTGGCTGGTGTGACGGCGTCGATTTCACGGCTGAATGGAGAAATGTCACGGCTGAATTAATTTCTCCACACTCTAAACAAAGGCGGAGGAACACGAGGGAGCACTTATTAACAGCCAGTGCGCTCATTTCGTCGTTTATCATGCGGTATCTTCTGTGCCAATACATGCCTGTTCAGCATGCGACTGATTGTCAGGTACAGTATTTATTAGCCTTAACTTTTGCACGTGTTACAATTATTAGGTTGAGACAAAGGCAGAAGCGTTCAGTGTGCCATGTGCACAAATACAAACAACAATATTGTTCTGAACTCGTGTACGTGTTGGGGTTATTAGGTTGAGACAAAGGGAGCAAGCGTCTAGTGTGCCATGTGCAAACACACAAACAACAGGGAACCACACGCTATAATGAAAGACGCGAAGGGTTTATAGTAAATTAGTTGATTGATTGATTGATTGATGATCGCTTTTATATAGCGCTATTCCCCGCTCTCGAGCAGACCCATTGCGCTCGCTGTGCTTCTACACGAGTGAATATCTTTTACAGCGAGTTTCTGAATATACACCGAAGTGGTATACTTACAGCGTTGACATGAAACTGCTGCCGTTTAGGCGCGTTCTCTGTACACCACGAGTGTGCGTCAAGATCAACGTGCTTCTTTTTCTTTTTTTCTTTTGGGAGGATAAATGCAGACGATAATAATATTAAAATTCTTCTGTTCTTCTTTTTCTTTTGTGGTCCTTGTTCTTGTTCTCCTTATTGCTGTTGCAAATACAGACGTTATATTGAAAGTAATCTAGGTTGTATTAGTTGATAAAGAGTTAAGCTCAGTGTATTCGAAAGTCTTTGAAATTTTGATTTTAAAATAAAGAAATATACTTGAGTGTTACTCGCAGTTTCAAAACGCCATCAGCTAAAAATGTTATTCATGTCTACAAAACGTGATTGACATTTTTTAATAAATTAAAGATTTTGCCTCTTGGCAACATATTAATGTCAGTCTAAAGATTTCGTATAATGTATTGCTCTCCGTGTATGTTATTAAGTTGTTATCTTCGATTCTGTGTCTTTAGTTAGTCTTGCTTCGTGTACGGTTTCCCGTGTACTATTTAGTAGGCACACATATAGACTAGAACTGCAACAACATGTTACATGCAGAAGTGTAGCACAGGACAGGAAAACAAAGGGCACGTGTGTGTGTGTGTGTGTGTGTGTGTGTGTGTGTGTGTGTGTGTGTGTGTGTGTGTGTGTGTGTGTGTGTGTGTGTGCGTGCGTGCTTGTGCGTTCGTGTGCATGTGCGCGCGTGCGGTGTGTAGGTGTTTGCGTAAGTGCGTGTATGCGGTGCGCGCGCGTGTGTGTGTGTGTGTGTGTGTGTGTGTGTGTGTGTGTGTGTGTGTGTGTGTGTGTGTGTGTGTGTGTGTGTGTGTGTGTGTGTGTGTACGTACGCTTGCTTGCTTTCAAAACAGGTTCACGCAAATAAACCCCATGATTTACACAGGAAGGATTACATTTACGAACGCTGTTAGTGCATTAGTGGTTACTAAAAACAAAACAAAAAACAAAACAAAAACAACAACAAAACAACGAAAAAACACCCACACGACAGAACAGGGTTAAAAAATATATATATAAAAAAGAAGCTTCACACAGAAAGGGGGAAAAGACCCAAGTACACACAGCGGGTGAAAAAGAAAAGAAGAAAAGAAAAAAAGTACCACACGTCCATCACTTACTGTACATGGAGTTGTCATAGTCACGAGTCTGCAAATGCTGATGTTGCATGGCGGCATCTACAGGGCGGAGCACAAGAAAAGAAAAACAACAACACAACCATAAGAGAGAGACAGAGAAAAAAGAAAAAAAGAAAAAAGCTGCGCGGACAGTTAAAAAAACGTTGCGGTATGCGTCAGTCCAGCCGAGCTTCACTGACGAAACCGGTCCTCAAAATTCGTATAAAAAACAACAACCAAACGGGGACATTTTGAAAACCATAAAATCCTTACTTGATTTGATTTTTTTCCTTGTTCTCTTCTTCCCGTTGAAGTAAAGTCCCCCCCCCCCCCCCCCCCCCCCCCCCCCACCCCACACATAGAATGACTGCGAGAAATGTCTGTTTCCAAAGTAGACGAACGTGCTGCGAGAAAATGTCTGTTTCCTAAGGAGACGAAGGTGTTGCAAGTAAAATGTCTGTTTCCAAAAGAGACGAACATGCTTTGAGTAAGATGTCTGAAAGAGACGAACGTGCTGCGAGTAAATGTCTGTTTCTAAAAGAGACGAACGTGTTGCGAGTAGCTGTTTCCAAAGGAGACGAACGTGTTGCGAATAACTGTTTCTAAAAGAGACGAACGTGCTGCGAGTAAAATTTCTGTTTCCAAAAGAGACGAACGTGCTGCGAGTAAAATGTCTGTTTCCTAAACAGACGAACGTGTTGCGAGTAAAATGTCTGTTTCCTAAAAAGACGAACGTGTTGCAAGTCAAATGTAAGGTTTCCAAACGACACGAACGTGCTGCGAGTAAAATGTCTGTTTCCAAAACGGAGACGAACGTGCTGCGAGTAAAATGTCTGTTTCCAAAAGGAGACGAAACGTGCTGCGAGTCAAATGTCTGTTTCCAAAAGGAGACGAAACGTGCAAAACTTACTGTACATCTCGGCGGACTGGTGGTAGCCCATGGCGGCCGGGTGGATGAGCGGGTTGACGTTCTCACCGGACAGACTCATACCGTTGACACCCGAGTAGGGCGGGGTGTTCTTCACGTGCGAGGCTGGCGCGTGCGAGTAGGACATGTTGGACATCTGGCGGAGGTGCTCCGTCTCGGGGGGCGAGCTGCCCACCCCATCCAGCCCCGGGCTGGCCTGGAGGGGCGCGTAGCTCAGATCCGCCCCCGGGCGCCCGTCCGTCAGGGCCGCGGGGTACTCGGACCAAGCTGCAACGAGACACAGACAGGGGGGTTGTAGACAGGGCTGTTTTGAAACGGCCAGTTGTTGCAATGGGACACAGAACGGGGGTGGGTAATCGGAGCAAGCTGCAACGAGACACAGACAGGGGGGTTGTAGACAGGGCTGTTTTGAAACGGCCAGTTGTTGCAATGGGACACAGATAGGGGGGCGGGGGTGGGGGTAATCGGACCAAGCTGCAACGAGACACAGACAGGGGGGTTGTAGACAGGGCTGTTTTGAAACGGCCAGTTGTTGCAATGGGACACAGATAGGGGGGCGGAGGGGTATTCGGACCAAGCTGCAACGAGACACAGACAGTGGGGTTGTAGACAGGGCTGTTTTGAAACGGCCAGTTGTTGCAATGGGACACAGACTAGAGAGGTACTCGGAGCAAGCTGCAAAGAGACACAGACAGTGGAGTTGTAGACAGGGTTGTTTTGGAATCGGCCAGTTGTTGCAAGGACACAGACAGAATTGTATTCGGAGCAAGCTGCAAAGAGACACAGACAGTGGGGTTGTAGACAGTGTGCTGTTAGAAACTGGCCAGTTGTTGCAATGGGACCAAACAGATGGGTGGAGGGTTGTGGGGTATTCGGAGCAAGCTGCAACGAGACACAGACAGGGGGGTTGTAGACAGGGCTGTTTTGAAACGGCCAGTTGTTGCAATGGGACACAGATAGGGGGGCGGAGGGGTATTCGGAGCAAGCTGCAAAGAGACACAGACAGTGGAGTTGTAGACAGGGCTGTTTTGAAACGGCCAGTTGTTGCAATGGGACACAGACAGAGAGGTACTCGGAGCAAGCTGCAAAGAGACACAGACAGTGGAGTTGTAGACAGGGTTGCTTTGGAATGGCCAGTTGTTGCAACGAGACACAGACAGAATTGTATTCGGAGCAAGCTGCAAAGAGACACAGACAGTGGGGTTGTAGACAGGGTTGTTTTGGAACGGTCAGTTGTTGCAATGGGACACAGATAGGGGGGCGGGGGGGTATTCGGAGCAAGCTGCAAAGAAACACAGACAGGGGTTGTAGACAGGGTTGTTTTGGAACGGCCAGTTGTTGCAACGAGACACAGGGGTATTCGGACCAAGCTGCAAAGAGACAAAGACACAGGGGTTGCTGACAGGGTTGCTTTAGAACGGCCAGTTGTTGCAACGAGGCACAGAGGGGTATTCGGACCAAGCTGCAAAGAGACAAAGACACAGGGGTTGCCGACAGGGTTGCTTTAGAACGGCCAGCTGTTGCAACGAGGCACAGAGGGGTATTCGGAGCAAGCTGCAAAGAGACACAGACACACGGTTGTTCTGGAGCGCCTGGTTGCTGCAAAGAGACAAAGACAGAGGGGATGTAAGACAGTGTTGCTTTGGAACGGCCAGTTGTTGCATCATTCCCAAGCTGAACACACGGGGTGGGGTTGGTGTGCAATTGTACATTTGTGAGATGGATTTCATAGGGTGAGAGGATTGCGTATGTGACCGTTTTATTATTATTATTATTATTATAATAATTATTATTATTATTATAGTTTTATTATTATTTCATTATTATTATCCAGCCACATGGGCAGCCGCACGCCGTCTTCGGAGGAGAAGGCCCAGTGAACCGTGTGTGTAGGTGGGCGTACCAGAGGCATGACACCACACTGCCGTAGTGCTCGTATCTCTGATCACACCTCAAGCGAATGGAGGGGACGAGGAACATGTGTCAGTGTTAGACATTCACATCTGAAGGCTCGTGTGAATTCGGCAAGAGTGCATGCAGTGACTCTACTCGAGAGCGGAGAATAGTCTGATCTTTCCGGAAACGGTATGACCTTAAAATAAAGTTTTAACAGAATCACCAAAACTGGTATGAACGTACAAAGCTCAATGGCGGTTATCAGCACGTAGGCTACAGTTTGAAAGACGATGTACGCTTCAAAGACTTTTTACCAATGACTGGACGGCCGGGCTCTCACTTTGCATGATCACAACAACAGACTAAATCACATACGTGACTATCCACGTACTCCCCCCCGCTCCCTCCACCCCCCAAAAAAAAAAAAAAAAAAATCACCTAAAATCTCAATCAACAGACAAGGGAGTTAATTACTTAGCGCTCGAAAGACGTAACATAAACACAACAACAAAGACCGCAGTCGCCTACAGCAAGTATCACCTGGCGTGCTAGTAAATACAAGATACATAAACTCCACCAGAAGTACAGCGGTACATCCTCAAATCACCTAAAATCCCCCCCTTCAAATTAAGTCTTCTTTTTTTTGCAAAAGGTAGGGTTTTTTTAACAAATATTTTATGGTATATATGGTATATCTCAACTCTTCAGTCTACGTTAAAATCCAGAAAGATGTCAATTGTACTAAAACGTGAAAAGTTTCGTTTCAGATTTTGAGTTGTGGCGACAGAGTTGTTAATGACATCATACAAACTCCACGGCAAAATACTACTACCACTTCTACTACTCTCCCTCCACCCCCCTTTCCCCACTCCCTCCCTCCTCTCTCTCCTCTCTCTCTCTCTCTCTCTCTCTCTCTCTCTCTCTCTCTCTCTCTCTCTCTCTCTCCCTCCGTATCCGGTGCAGCGAAACATTCAAAGAGGAAATAGAAATGGACTGCCTCGGGACTTAATAGAGTGTGATCATATCCATTAAGCAGATTAAAATCTTGCCCGTTTTATAGATTATTTTTTTCTCGTTGCCAAAGAAAACAGTCTTGGCACGAAAAGGTATGGAACCGCTGTATGCAACCTCTCAATTGCGGTGAAGGTTGGCTTTCTAAGAAGAGGTTGGCTGGGGGTGGGGGAGGTGGCATCTCAAAACCGGTGAATAGGACATCGAGTATGCTGAGAATCGGTGCGGACTTACCTTTCTAAATATGGTTTTGTTGTTGTTGTTGTTTTTGTCTCTTTTTTTTTTTTGACTCTCTGTCTCTCTCTCCCTCCCTCTCTCTCAAATGCACAACAGAGGTCTGTTGTAATTCTGTCAAGGACAGGTTGCCCGAAAGGCATTCGTACCTAAACCATTCTCTTTGCGTAATAAAATTCAGTCAGTCAGTCAGTCAGTCAGTCAGTCTCTCTCTCTCTCTCTCTCTCTCTCTCTCTCTCTCTCTCTCTTCTCTCTCAAATGCACAACAGAGGTCTTCTATTCTGGAAACCGATGAGTGTAAACTATGAACGTATGCAGCTATGCCTTTTTGTTATAATTATTCCGCTGTATGTGATATCCGTGAAATCGGTAATCAGCAGGTGTCTATTTGGACTCATCGTCCTACTAAAGGTTTACCTGATAATGTATTATGTCAAAGTGATCGCGGCTTCGATGATTATGGGGTCCATAGATTCAAATAGAAGTCAGACGGGCATTAGTATTGTTAGAGCATAATCACTGGTAAGCAAATCCGTAAGATCAAGCATACAGCGTAGGGTGCTGTCTTTGCAAGTGCACACAACAAAGCCTAAAATAAGACTGCACATCTGTTTAACGCGTTGCTTTTACTTCATAGTCTGTCTGTGAACTTAGTGTGCTTAATAAATAATTCACTGAACAACCTGAAAGAGGAAACCCCCCGTGTGCTTGCGCGCCGTCCGTCGCCTTGACAGGGCTAATTTAACAACGAAGCAAATATAGCCGTGCCAAGCTAAACTATGTTATATATTATTCTAAATTAAACTAAACAATTTGATATATATCATTAATTATAAATTGTCCTCAAGAGCTCAGTCAGCTGTGCAAAGGTAATGAAGATCTTCTGATACACAGTTCAACTGACAACCTTTTCTCTCTCTCTCTCTCTCTCTCTCTCTCTCTCTCTCTCTCTCTCTCTCTCTCTCTCTCTCTCTCTCTCTCTCTCTTCTTTTTTGTTTTTTTTTGTTTTTTGTTTTTAGCACTTGTGAACCAAATACCACAATAACGGCTCCGAAAAAGAAAAAAAGGCATGAAAAGACCATTCTGTCTATGCGGTCACTAATTTTGCCGGAAGCGGTTCAGGTCTGTTTCGCCTGAGATCAGCTGATATTGCATGGTAATAATTACAGTAACAACGGCAATACGGTTAGTGAAACGGACCCAGATCAGATTATTCTTATGATCAGCTTTCATTTTTCGAATAATCGCTATGACTATAAATCATTCTAAAAATCACCTCCTTTAAGCTCAGACACGTCATGTACGCTTCACCCGATCGCATTGTAATAGGAATAATTCCCAGTGAAAACACTTTTTTTCCCTTGAATATTTTCATAGTGGTCATAGTCCTATCATAACCGTTTGTCTATTTTCAAGACGAAGGTATCTACGCCGAAAATGTGTACGCTGGTCTGTGTTGTTGTCCTCTTAAAACAGCAAATTCTTTTTGTCTTATCGCTTTGCGTGCTGTGCTTTTGATCTTACAATCAACTGTGCCGCACATAATTATACTAAAATGCTTCATGAATTAATAATTATACTAAAATGCTTCATGAATTATCTTCGGCTGCATGTTTCAACTCTGTCATCTTTGAGCTGCTTTTATCCAACAGTGAGTTTTTATCGAATAAACAAACACAGACACTCTTCGGCCACAAACATGCAGTGATTCATATACGTTTGTTAACATCTGAATAGGTATCATATCTATATCTGAAGAGCTGACACTGAACAAACACTGTAATTTCCCGCTAGGATGAATAAAGTATACTGTTATTGCTCTGATATTACCGTCATGGTTGACTGGGCGTTAAAAAGCAAATGATTTATCTATATTATTTGTATATACACACATACATC
>JABMCL010001502.1:52500-75000 GCA_018857735.1 Alviniconcha marisindica | reverse complement strand
AGAAAACAACACTGTCAAAAAGAGAGAGAGGATGAGAGACAGACAGACAGCGACATAAACAGAGAGGAAGACAGGCAGACAGAAACAGACAAAAAGAGGACAAACAATCAGTCAGACAGACAAAACACACGGACAGAGAGGCAAACAGACAAATATAAACAAGAAATAAAGCAGACAGAGAGACAGACAGACAAAATGTGCAGAACTTAAGCAACACCAAAAAGGGAAACCAAAAGGAATTTCTCGTGTCAAAAGTGAGGGAGAAACAAAGAAACAAAGGTGTAAACCGTGCCCACAAATTGACACAAGGAGAAATCAAGCAAATTACGCTCCACTTTCACCATAATACGTCAAACCCAAAGGACAATTCACACAGCACAGTTCACTTCAGGCGAACACAAGGCGTTGTCACACCACACCACAGGCCACAGCAGATAGAGCAGGGTCTATATCATTATGTACATGTTCACTCAAGGTTCCACCACTTTCCTTCATTCCTTTCCCTCTTTATAAAGAAAGAAAAGAGAAGGAAAAGAAAAGAAGAAGAAGAGAGAAAGAGAGAGAGAGAGAGAGAGAGAGAGAGAGAGAGAGAGAGAGAGAGAGAGAGAGAAAATAAGGTAAAAGGGTGAAAGGTGGGGTGGAGATGGGATCATATTTCTGATAGTCTCTTTCTCTCTCTACTTCTCTCGTGTTTTTCCATTCTGTTCAGCTGTCTTTGCACATTTTTTCTTCTTCTGCGGGTTTGATTTCACTACAATGGTATGACAGCAATCACAACACAATGAATATATTAAAAATATAAAAATTAAAAATAGGCGGGGGAGTAGTAATCCTTCGTGTTTTTCCATTCTGTTCAGCTGTCTTTGCACATTTTTTGTCTTCTGCGGGTTTGATTTCACTACAATGGTATGACAGTAATCACAACACATTGAATATATTAAAAAAAAAAAAAAAAAAAATAGGCGGGGGTTCTTACTACTATTATTTACTCAGCACTGCTGGCTGTATATTTATTTGTCAAACGCGTTCTGAGACACTCTTCTAGAAAGTCAGCTACTGAACTAGCATTGCCATTGCAAGAGGCGGGTTTGGTGAAAACTGTCCTGTTGAAACTGACACATGCATCATGCAGTCTTTGCCATTCACTATGCTGTTGAAAACTGACGGAAACTCGACTATAACTTGACTGGGGTCTTGGTATTTTCAAACACTCGAGCAAAATCAAAAGTAAACAAAAACTACACACAGTCACGATAACACGGAAAAAGCTTCAAAACACCGAATTTAAATAATGCGATTGAATATCTGGAGCTACGATTGGATATCTGGAGCTACGATTGGATATTTGGAGCTACTATTGGATATTTGGAGCTACGATTGGATATTTGAAGCTACGATTGGATATCTGGAGCTACGATTGGATATTTGGAGCTAACTGTATGTCGTCTATGAACAAAGAACAGTCACTTTTTTCTTTCGCTTTCTTTTCTTGCTACGCAATATTCTTTTAAAACATGCATCATGCAATCGTTGGTGACTCGATCGTCAACAAGAAGGAAACGTGGGGTTTTAATTCAAACAATTACCAATCATGCAAAATATTTTTTGAGTAACTGAGAAACTAGAAATAAGCAGACTTATGTACATCCTAACTTTCTGTTACTACACGATGGTAAAAAACGCAGCACATACAGAGCAAAGCTTATGGGGCTCTCTCATAGAACAAAAAAACAATAAATGGGTGGACAAATATGCAAAACAAGCACACACACACACACGCACACACATCATGCTATACAGTTCTATACTAACTTAGCAATGCATGCAGACTACGTAGCAACTACACAGGCAAAAAAAGTCCTAGCAGCAAAGGACGTTTCCTTGTGTGTGTGGCATGCAGGCGACAATCAAACAGTGCATTAGGCAGAAAGAGCGAAAAAAAGAGGGAAAGGAAATAATAGTTCATGCCCCTTTAACCGAGCCGGAATGACGTGAAAAGTGGATCGTCCAAAAGCCAGGACCCCTAGCAAACAAGCAGGTGACTTAACAATGCAACACATGTGATGCCGGACAGTTCTTAGATTTCCAAACTGACACGGCAGCCGCTTCAGTTGCGCTAATATTCGAAGACAGATAGACAGATGTCCACGAGGGTGTACCTCCGGTGGAGTATTTATGTACCTTATATTTACTCGCATGCCAGGTGAAAGTTACCGTAGCGCCGATGAGGGTTTTGTTGTTAAGTTTGTTTGACGTCCTTCGAGCGCTAATTAACTCCCTTGTTTGTTGATTATCCCAAGACAGACATAGCTCGCCTGGTGATACCAAAACAATTCACTTTCAATAGTTCTTGGAACCTAGTATAAAGGAAACCGCTTCGGCTTCACCGTTACATCACGTGCGTTAATGGTAAAGCGCTCTGTGTACGTCTAAGTGATCTCTGCATAATCATAACACTGCTTTTTTCCTTTGTCCCGTCTTGTGTTGAAAAATGTCAGTCTTCAAAACGTTGAAGTTGGACACTATACGGTAGAAGAAAATCTTAAAAGATTTATTCTTTCAAAACAAAGGTTCCTATTATTCATCCGTTTACAGAAAGTGAACACTGAATAAATCAATGAACAGATACATATAAATAGTTTTCGTTTAAACTTTTGCGTGTTTTTATCTGAAAATGAGTAAATCAATGCATAATAAATATGTAAACAGATGAGAAAGTATGTCGATAACTAATAATAATAAGTTAAAAAGTTCCGATTCAGGATCGACGCTTATTTCCTCGTCTTTTGGGGATCCATCTTTTCACGTCCAGTCCAGATGGGAAATTACGAATAAAAAGACAAATAAAGCAAAGCGATTAGAGACTCAGCAGCAAAAAGCGGGGGAAAAAAAAGTTCTTTGCGAATTCAAACCCAAAACGAAGCGATAGGAATCTGGCTCGGCAGCAAGGCATTGGAGTAGTGTCAAACAAAAAGCAACCCACCCGCCACCCGCCCCCTCCTTCCCCACAATCTTTGACCCTGCCCTACCTGAGTTGTAGCAAAGTTCACGACACTTTCGCCGCACGGTATCGCATCTGGAAGAGTCAAACATAAACTCGGGGTACGGGTGGAACTCACTGGCTGGCATTCCGTTGGGTGGTGGACCACCGTTGTGGCTCGTCTGCCCGTCCCCAGGGGACGGAGGGGTACCCGAGGGTGACGTGGTGAAAGTATCGTCCCCCAGCGTGAAAGTGTTTGAAACTCCGGGTAGGCTACAGTTCCGGTGGAGTCGGGACTAGACAACGACAGCCTTCAACAGTTCATTTGGGGTGGAGTCCCGGCTTTTGCCTTCACCGCGAAACCCGAGTTGTCTAACTTTGAAACACTTCAGTTTTGTTGTGGACGTCCACTGACACAACCGAAGAGTTCACTGTATACTGCCACAAGACGGAGTACGCTGTACACGCTGAACACACAGCACGTGTAGTAAACAGTTTAAAAGTAGGCTATGCCTGGCACTGAGAGTCGTGAACTTCAGTCACTCAATAATTAGTTAGTAAGTTCAATCTCCACAGCCGCCGTGAAAAATCGAGTCAAGTCCGGCAACGAAACAGCGAAGGCATCGGAACGTCAATAATTGGGTCCATGGAAGAGGAAGTCGGTCTCAACGGAGATGGAAGTACACACAAGCGGATGAGCTCCCCAAAGGATTGTGGAGAGTTGATCAACCCAATTCTCCAAGGATGTATGTGCAGCAGCTTTGGATAAGCTCAGATTTCCAAACACGGCAGTCGCTTGAGTTGCGCTAAAATCCCAAGACAGACTTAACTCGCCCGGCGTAACTCCAGAAAGTGGAAAAGAAGGAGCTTAGCAGCAAATCTTCTTTTCTTTCGGCTATGAACCCCGAGACTCAAGGCGCTGGCCTATCCTTGCGCTACAACAGCCATGGGTCTGGCACTGCACTAAGCTACACACACGCTCTTGGTACCGTTGCGGCGCGACCGTCTTTCGACGGAGTGTGAGTACAATGTGTAAATTTCACATCTCAGCGACCACACAAACCTCTAGCTCTTGTGTCCGTCATTTTCCCTTCAACGAATCGCCGGGGCCCGTTTCCTCTCGAGGCGTGAGGGCACGGACGCAGCGCGTTCGAGTTCCGCGTCGCTCACTGGCTGAAAGGAACCACGCCCCCCCCCCCCCCCCCCCACCTCTCTCTGTCTCGCGAGCTACACACGCTGTGGTGGTGGGTGACATGTTTGTCGCGGAGACGAAGCGGCGGTGGATCCCCGATGGCTCAGGAGTATCGGGGGTCGGTTCAAGCGGCGCGCGTGTGTGTGTGTCTGTGTGTGTGTGTATGGGTGCGCTTTGAGACTGAAGGACGGGTTGTTAAAGTGGCCGTGGAAGTATGGAAACGTTACGATTGACCGACTGGTTCAGTTCGGCTCATGAGAGGTGATTTCTAACGCGGCTCTTCAGTTCAGCTGACTAAACTCGATTAGATTTTTGGGGGGGAGAAAAGAAGAAATTAAAGAAGGAATCTTTGGCTTTGATGATTGTATTATTTTTTTCCCCCAATCACCCCCCACATTTTTTTCATTTTTTTTTTTGTCTTCTGTCACGCATTTATTTTTTCCTCATCCTATTTGGTGGCAGTAACTCGGATGCACAGGGGAGGTGGGGTATCCTCTTTTTTTTTTTAAACACATTTCTTTTAAACGGTGTTGTGCGTTTTCAGCATTATGTAGCCTACAAATGCTGTATCAAAAGGAATTAGCTTGGGAACCACGGCAGTACCATTTATACTGCATATTTCAATAACTTGGTAATAAAACAGCGAGTCACACAAGTGCACCAAGGAAATGTTATATTGTTGTTGTTGTTGTTATTTATTTTTTTAACCGATGTAGCCCGGCTGTTGAGTTCCGCCAGTGACAATACTGCATAGCCCGCTGTGTGCACCTTCGTTCTTGAACATCCCGGTGTGTACCAGTTGTGTATGGATCTCGCTTTTGTTGTCTCATTCTTATAACCACTATCATTATGATCATAGAACTTACTGTTGTTAACAGCAATGCCATAGTGATGCTGCAAAAACAAAAACAAAAAAAACTAGCCGAATGGCTTCCACATAATGTAACCGAGTTTCTTTGTTCTTTGCAGCCATTTCCACAGCCCCCTCCACCGCCCACCCCCCTTCTTTCTACCAACTATAGCGGAACTGTTCCTTTGTCCGCTTCGTTTTGAATGTCTTGAAAGTCATCATTGTTTGTCAAATTTTACACCGTTATTGTCATGTTTTGGCGGATTAAATGCTGATGGGGAAAAAATCACAATTATACTTGTTACTGCGGTAGGTATCTTTATACAAATTACTTCCACTACTATTACTAATAATATTTATTCGAGGTACACATTTTCCAGTGTTTTTTGCTGTAAGAAGCAGGAGGGGGGGGGGGGGGGGGGGGGGGAGGGAGGGAGAGAAACAGGTTTTTAGAGTCTCTAAGTTGATATTAAAAGCCTTTGTGAACCACAAAGGTAAGGTTTTTGTGATGAGGAACAAGGACAAGGGCAAGAATCCAAGACTTAACAAGCTCGGTAATAAAGTCATTGTTAGTGATGTCGATGCGTACAAAGCTTGTTACGTTGGGCTGTATGGGTTCGGATCCGTATCACTGGGTAGGGCCTATGTTTTTCGTTGACACCACAGCGCACTGAGCACGTACTCAGAACCACAAGTCTCCACCGAGTGTCTGTAAATGTCATTCTAATAAAATGTCATTCTAATGAAACCCTCTCAGATCCTCCCTCCTTGAGTATTAAAAGTTCAGACAATCAGTCTCGTGTAAAATGAAGTGCATCGTTATTAACAAAAGCAAACGAAAACATCTGTAAATGTCTTTCCACTGAAACTCTCTCAAATCCTCTCTCCTTGAGTATTAAAGTTCAATCAATCAGTTTGGTGTAAAAGTAGTGCATCGTCAGTTATTAACAAAGCAACAACAAGAACAAAAACAAACAAACAAAACACCAACAAACAAAAAAAAACACCAACAATCAACCACACACACACAAAAAGAAAAGAAGAAAAAAAGAACAAGAAAAAAAGAAACCCCAAACCAACCCAGAAACAAATAAACAATAGACACACAACCAAACAAACATAGCAGCAACAGGCTAAGCGTGCACGTGTATGCGGTTATTGACAACCGCGGCTGACCTCAATAAACAGGGGTTGACCGGTCTTTTGCCAGGCCAAAAACAAACAACAGGCCTGTAACAGCAACTTAAATCTGTCCGGGGCACTGGGGCACAGCACCGTGTTTTCAGATCCCTCAGTCGTTGACTGTGTCGCCCAGGTTTTAAAGTGGAATTAAACCCAACCGAGCCGATCAGAAGCGAACCGAGCACGCATGCTCGCTCGCTCTCCCCACCAATCCGATTTGGAGCCCTAGGCCAAGAAAGGACAAGATAGAACACTGTACAATCGGTGTAGTCAGTGGATGGAGGTAAAGACCTCTTCAAGGCACAATAAAATGATTAGCTTGTGTAAGGGATTTTACACGCGGCGGGGTATGATTAATTATTCCATTGTGAAAGGATGGTCTTACTGGGGGAGGGGGGGGGGGGGGGGATTTCGCTTGTTGTAGTAGTAGTAGTAGTACACTCCGAGAGGAGACAGCGCGTGCGAGCACGCGCGTAGATTATTATGTAACTTAATCAAATTTTCACGTGCACTGTGTGATCGCGGGATCGACTGACCATAATAGCAGCAGTAAATACTCGCAATTCAGCTGATTATTGCACTACGTATTAGTGTTGTAAGACACTCACGTAAATCTAAATGGAATGGTATGAATTAATTTAATTACAACCCT
Source organism: Alviniconcha marisindica (assembly GCA_018857735.1). Taxonomy (NCBI): domain Eukaryota; kingdom Metazoa; phylum Mollusca; class Gastropoda; family Provannidae; genus Alviniconcha; species Alviniconcha marisindica. The sequence goes on along the minus strand of JABMCL010001502.1, from coordinate 68,144 downwards.
CAGATGTATATTAATAATGTGATAATTAGCACGAATAGTGCGATAATGAATCTCTTTTTAATTACAACCCTCAGATGGTACGCTAATAATGCGATAATTCGCACGAATAAGGCGTGCGTGTAAGCGCACGTGCGATGCAGTTTGCACGGTGCATGTCATAATTACTGAGGCTTGTTTTGTACTCATTACATTTTTTTCGGCAATGTAATTTTAACATACATACAGTAAGTAAACATGGTGCTTAACGTCCACAGAAACCATAAGGCTTATTAGGGACGGGCATACATACATACATATATATGATTAATATATATATACTCTTTGAATATAAGCGCAGAGGAAGTCTTTTGACCCAAGCTTTTTTTAACGGTTATAATATGCGGGTGTAAGTAAGCAGCTTGGTGTTTTACGCCCAGTCAACCATTACGGTTATATCAGGGCGAATTATACGCGGGAGAGAGAGAGAGAGAGAGAGAGAGAGAGAGAGAGAGAGAGAGAGAGAGAGAGAGAGAGAGAGAGACGACACACACACACACACACAGGCGTCGAATGAACCGGGAAGGCAGCTAGTACAGTAGTAAACAGAATTCCTAGCAGAGGACGAAGCATGTAAACCTGCTAACCAACCACAGCAGCTGGTAGACAGAATTTTCACAGAGGGAAAGATTTATATATATTCAGGACAGCATAGATAATATCACAGTTAGTCACATCGAGCAACAAACGAGCTAAGCTATAATGATAATATGGCTAATAATAAGTAGTATATAGCTAATAATATAATTATGATCGGCGCTGTTACGTACAGTAAATGCAAAAGACAGTAATTAATGAGCCAAACTGCACGAATTTCGATGGAAAATAATCGTCTGTGTAGATGATTAATCAAACACTGTTAATGCACATGGTTCAATATAGTGTTTTCACAGAGAGAGAGAGAGCGAGAGAGCGACAGAGAGAGAGAGAGAGAGAGAGAGAGAGAGAGAGAGGAGAGAGAGAGAGAGAGAGAGAGAGAGAGAGAGAGAGAGAGAGATTTCCTTTCTGTTTCTGACATTTCACCTCGCGGATCAGTTTGAATTAGTATCAGTTTACGCAACAGCATGTTCAAGGAACACTCATAGTTTTGGAGACAGCGCCGACACATCCATTTCACGAAAACTATAGACTGAGCCTGCCGTCGTCACACTGGTGTTAAAACTGCTGGCGACAACTCTTTCCGCGCACGCCAGATAATGCTCCCCGACACTTGAATTGCATTGCACGCACTCATACCTGGCAGCATCCCGCGCGTACGCCGGTCATTTAGCCGTACAAATATAGACACAAATGGTATAATAGGACAAGGGGGTTGATCAGGCACGTGGCGGTGAGGGGTAAACTTAACGCTTCACTGTCACCACCACAATGATTGCTGCATTCAGATGGGCAGCGACGTGAGCTATTTACAATACACAAATACAAAATTTATTATTCATAATAAACGCATAAAATGAAAATTTGTCTTTTGGCTCTCTCGAATTCCAGAGAGAGAAAAAAAGAATCTCACAATTCAACATAACAAAGGAAAAAGTATACAAACAAAATAAAACGTAGTAAGGTTTCAAGGTTTCATTAGCGAATTGTGAGGGGCAGTGTCACAATGATGAGCATAACATAAACCAAAGCACGAAGTAGCAGGCAAAAGGTTAAAAAGCCTACGAGCCGTAATCTGATATGATATAAGACAGTGTCAGTAAGACCGCAAGTTTTGAATTTAGAAAAAAAAGCGAACCCAAGGGGACTCGAACACACAACCATACGTTCGGCAGGGTACCTTACCCGCTTGGTGAACCCGGGCTCAGACACGTACGCATACCCTAACGTCTCGTTTCATTGTAGCCTACTAATGAACGTTGCGTTTCCGCGATAGCAAGGCGGCCACGGATCAGTTGCTGACCGGCAAAAGAACTTGCCCTGTCGCCGCATACCCTTTGACACGCATAAGCTTCTTACCAGCAATTGTGTAGTTTGTCTTGCTGCCCTGTGCAACTTTTAAGCTGCTTGCTGGGTCCTCGTCTCACAGGCAACTATTTAGTTCCTCCCACAATGGAATCAACAAACAAAGGGAGCTAAGAGCGCTTAAAAGACGTCACACGTTCCACAAGAGGACACAATAGCAGGGGCTTGATTTACTTCCGATAACTTGACCTGGCATGCGAGTGACTAAAGGGTAGATTCAAAACAAACTCCTTCAAGGTCTCAACCTCAGAAAAGGGGGCTTCTTAAATTGGTTGGCCTATCACAAAACAACAACCACAACCACAAAACAAGTCCTACAGGGTGGTGGCTTACCGCGTCTGGCATCTCTGCACTGCAACACTCGGCAAAAGTGACAGATTTTCTACCGTCGATCCGAGAGGTAACTTCATCTTCAAACTCCTTGTAACTTGCAGGACAACTCACTCTCCCCCCCCTCCTCCTCACCCCGCCCTTGGTCTTAGCTATTTTACATCCAAGACAAGATCATTCTACAGACTGTCCTAATATCTATTTAGCGTCTGAGGACATTAAGCAAAAAGAAAGAAAAAAAGAAAGAAAGAAAGAAAGAAGTCCTGCACAACCGAGAACACTCACAGCGGGACGAAGAGGACGGGGAGACATAACCCGACTCGTTGTCATGCAGCGCTCGCCGCAGTCGTTGCTCAAGACGTTGGCGGCTCTCCGCTGCCTCCTTCACCATCTCACAAAACAAACCGCCCACCTTCATGCCAGTGTTCGTTTTGTCCGGCAGCATTTCCGGGTCGTGGAATTTGCTTATGCCGTCTCTGTGTGCCACTAATTCCCTGCGCTTAGGAAATATCAGCTCAAAGAACTCGTCCGTCTTCTCCTCTGCCATCTTCTGGGGAAGGAAATCTTCGTAAAGGGTCTCCTCTCTGAACCACTGGCCGTCTGCGAAGGCCACGCAGTGAACTAACTCCGTCATCATCGATGCATTTCACTCACGTCCAGCACCAAGCAATACACTCACGCATAAACACAGAGGAACTATAGAATGCGAAAATAATCCAACTCCAGTGTGTCATGGATCAACTTCGAATAAACTGTCTCAGCAGCTACGGACACTACACTTCCCAAACGCTTTGTAACACTTAAAAATAAAGCAGCCAATGAAAAACGTTTGCATGGCAAGTGCGCTGAGACACCTGATCGTCGCGCTTCATCGCGAAAGGTACGGTTGAATGGACACCATCAGCAGTTACAGCGAGGCTACGCAACGCCCAGAAAAGTACTCTGCCACAGACGCCGGTTCGCACCTGTGTTGCAGCGGTCAGGTGACGTTAACGGACTGGAAAGACGAGGGAAGTCATCAGCAGATAGCGTTAGCTTTTGAGCAAAAGATAAAATGTTCACACCCGTACAAGATGTTAGCGATGTTCACCGATAGGGTGGACGATGAAAGTCATCAACAGATAACGTCAGCTTTGTGCAAACGATCAATGTTCACATCTCCGAATTCTGCTGTCTCGTGTATAAGGCCGAGCGGGGAAAGAAGAGCGCAGTGAGCTGAGAATAGTGCTATAATATAAAAGGGATGAATCAAAATCAGGTGACCATGCCCAACCAAGCACAAAATGCACTGGCGAGTTAAATCTGTTCTAAGGGCAAGTGTGCCCAGTCTGACCAATAAGGGCTTTTTAAACTGACTGGAAAAACGCTGCGAGTCAACAGCAACAAAAGTGTTGTTGGTGCATAATTATGCCTAGCAGAGCTTAGGAGCAGTGTGAAAGGCCTGGGCTCCCCGCCCCTAATAGCCCCTACTGTCTCTGTGGACGTAAAGCAACGCTGAAAACTTGAACTTGAAATATGCCTACACTCGGGCAAAGAAGGAAGCGCTGCCGCGGATTTCTTCGCTGGGGTGATTTAGAGTCGAAACACACACTCATTCACACACACACACACACACACACACACACACACACACACACACACACACACACACACACACTCTCTACTCACTCACCACACACACACACACACACACACACACACACACACACACACACACACAACACACACCACACACCACACACACCACACTCTCCATTCACTCCACCACACACCACACACACAAACACTCACTCACTCACTCACTCACTCACTCACTCACACTACCACTCACACACTCACTCACTCACTCACACACGCACACACCACCACAACAACAACAACAAAACAAATAACAAATATGAACAGGAATATAAATGCTACAGACCTGTACCTGGAAATGGGTGACAGTAACGGGGACGAGACTGAGCAGTCTTCAAAGAACTCTCTCAATGAAGCACAGAATACTGCCGCTAGATTTGCTCAGTTGCACCAAATTATTATTTCGCTTCTGTAAGTAACTAAGTAAACATGGTGCTTAACATCCACAGAAGCCACAAGGCATTTTAGGGACAGGGGGAGGGGGCAGGGAGGTGGAGGAAGAGGGAGATTATATACCCATCGCTACACTGTCACCAGCAGAATAATAATAATAATGTACATTTATCATGCGCTCATCAACGCTCTGAGCGCTCACATGATACATATTAACCTAAATATGATATTCTATACACATGCAGAGCATAGTTCTACCAAAACAATTTACATAAAGTATTATTTTAAAGAAAAAAAGACAAAAAACGCACTACACACACACACACACACACACACACACACACACACACACACACACACACACACACACACACACACACACACACACTGACTGTAGCAGAAACTGGGTACTGATATTAGTTAGGATGGAAATACCGTGAGAAGACTCCTGCATTAAGATGGGCAGCGATGAGAGTCATTTTAACGTTTCATTAATTAAGAGGGACAATAAGTCACAAGACAGTGTCCACAAATCACAATGTTTGAAGAGAAAGGGGAGCCGTAGCGGAATCGAACCGAGGTCCTGCTTACAAGCCTAACGCCTTACCGCTAGGCCAAACCGGCTCACTCTCGCTACAGTACACGCTACGTATTACAGTACAACACATGCGTATCTCACTTCTTCGCCCACAGACCCGTGAGCCGGTTTGGCCTAGCGGTAAGGCGTTAGGCTTGTAGGAGGAAGGACCGTCAGTTCGATTCCGCTTCGGCTCTCCTTCTTCTTCAAAAAGGTTGTGGTTTGTGGACACTGTCTTGTGACTTTGTCCCTCACAATTAATGAACATCAAAATGGCTGCCCATCTTAATGCAGGAGTCATATAGGTGGCTTTCTTTCTTGGTGTTTTACGTCCACGGAGGCGAGATGGCCTATTAGGGACGGGGACAGAGTGGGAAGGGGCCGACAGAGTGAAGGCTCGACCGCGGAAACCGCCCGAAAAAGACAGGAGAGACCGTGGACCGCCGCCAGAACAATGGAAGTGTTAGGGCGGTGTCCCCTCGCCATTGCCCAGCGACTTGTGCACTGCGCAATTGCTGTTTCAACTGCTGTGCCTGGCCAGAGTCACAAAGACAATGTCCGTCGCACTGCTGTTGTAATAGGTGGCGACAGCGTAGCGTTAGATATAGTCTCCCTTTCCCCCCACCTTCTGGGATCTCGGTCCCCTCGGTCCCCGCCAGTACCTCTTCGGAGACAATTCGGCGTTAAAGAAGTGTAAGCAAGTAGGGCGGGCTAGGCCGTAGGGTAGGGTAGGGTAGGGTAAACCAAACCCTCAGTCCTGTTCTTCACGTTCATCTCAGCGTCAATTGTGGTCGGCGGGTGACCGAAGTGGGTCCATGTGTACAAGACACCGCGACGTCAATAAACAAACCTATCATCAGTCTATCATCGACCCTCTTCTGGACAAAACTTAGTCCTTCCATCCCCTATTTGGCTGGCTCTAGAACCTAACTTGTCTCACCCACTTGCTAACAGACTGAACAAAGGCTTCGTCCCTAGAGGCTTATCAAGGATTAAAGGTTCGAAGTGTGAAGGAGAGGGCGGAGGAAGAGAAGAGAGGCATGGCACAGGAGGTGTAATATACCCACCCGCGACCGTCCTCCACCCACCCGTGTCCACCGGACGGCAGTGTTGCAACAGGATGCTCCAAAAGCGCAAAGTAAACAGATCTCAGCGTTTCAGTGACTTTAATTCCCACCCTCGTGATCATCGTGCTGTACAGTTCAAGCGTGAAACGGGCAGTTGAGGCCATCGGGAGAGAATGCCAGGTTTCTGGAGTGACCACGGTGCTCCGGGTGATAGGGGATGAGCAAAGCAAAGTCGTGTGGAAAGGGTTCAGCTCTGATGGCTCTTCAATTAAGCTGGAGAACTTGCAAAATCAGCCCCCCCCCCCCCCCCCACACACACCCCTACCCCCGCCCCCCTGTAAATCATCGAGCTGTTGAAATCAGGACCAGCGCAACAACACCAGAGCATACGAGTATAAGACCTCTCTCGGTGCTGTCCCATGACATCCGAGGACATTAAGACCCCCAAAAGAAGTCGTAATGCAAACTCCACGTGGTGGACGAGAGAGAATGGGACGGGGGTTGTCTGAGACACTGTCCCTCGCCGGCTGTCCAGGTTAGTGTGGTCACCACCGTTGAAGAATCACCGAGCGTCCCTCTGTCGCAAACTGAGAGTTACGCTGGCTGAGGTTGCCACGGCAACGACTTTCCTATTCAACTCGTGCGTGCAAACCTTTTGGCCCAAGCTGTTGCCACAGCACTAAACAAACCTCGCCGCATTCTTTTGAAGTGTCCAGGTGTGTGCTCCGCGAGCAGGCAGGCGTAAATCAGGTAAACATTCATGCGGTGGGAAATAACAAAAGATCAATCAAAGAAAAAGAAACAGAAAGCTCTGGGAGATTGAGACACCAGCTCTTTTCTCTTTTTTCTTTTCTCTTTTTCTATTCCACGTGGAAGCTATGGTAATGTTCTCTCATGTATGCCTGGAGCACAGGTAAGATACAACAATCACGACAACGACAAATGAATGAAACAAAGAAGAAGAAAAAGAAGGAAAAAAAGGAGAAGAAAGAAAAAAGAAAAAAAAAGGAGAAGAAAAAAAAAGGCGTGGAAGGGGAGAAAGGAATAAAGCGTGAACAAAGAAAGAAAAACGAAAACAGAAAAAGGTGGAAGGAAAGGATGGGGGGGGGGGAGAAGAGACAGGCAGGCAGACAGAGAGAGAGAGGGAGGGAAAAAGAAGAGACAGGCAGGCAGACAGAGAGAGAGAGGGAGGGAAAAAAGACAGACAAAAGAAGAGGACAGAAAAACAGAGAGAGAGAGAGAGAGAGAGAGAGAGAGAGAGAGAGAGAGAGAGAGAGAGAGAGAGAGAGAGAGAGAGAGAAAGAAATAGCTCATGGTAGCCCTATCATTGTCATCCCAGGAAAGAAAGTGTGAAAAACGACATAAAATCTGAAGATCAGAAACGACTCTGTTGAGTCCTACATTCAAATAACCTGGTTAGCATAATCCATGGCGTCAAGCCCTCAATAATTAATGTTTTTTTTTGTTCCATCTGCGACCAAAAATAAATGGGAGAAAGAGGGAGAGAAAATATTCGCAAATATAAATATATATAAAAAATAAATAAATATATATAATATAAAATACACTATTATTTCATGAATGTCAACCTACTGTGATGCATGATTATAAACACTATTACATTAATGTATTAAAGGGGTACAGTCAATGCTGTACCAAACACACTTGATTGGTGTATAAAGGCTTGCTGACAGATAGCCCACCGTCTTCATACAACGGTGCATTTTAAAGGAACTAGCCCTCTCAAAACAAGTTTTGTCCAAGAAGACCGGCCTTGCTCCAGAAATCAGTACAGATGAAAATCTATTTTTAAAAAAAAATCATCATCATCAACAACAACAACAACAAATGGAGGAGCATATTTTAAAATATCCAGTTGATTATACTTTTTTTTTTTTTTTTTTAAATCTTGCGTCTGTGACGCTTAGCGGGACTCGACTCTAGAAAAACACCGTCGAGGCTACTCGCGGTCTCTCGTTCCTCGGTCGAAGTGAGCACGTAACGGTCGTGCTCGACATCAAAGAGTCGGTGCGTGCACCACGTGCGGAATAGGACACTTGTTGTTGTGTCAGTGCAACCAGTCTCGCCGTGATCCATCGCTAATAAAAAAACTAAGTTTCAAAATTGAATGTAAAATCAAAGGAGCATAATCGAACAATAACCTTGATTCTAAGTTTTTATGTGATCTCATCTATATGGTTTGAGAAGGATAGTTCCTGAAAGACTTCAATACAAAACCGATTACAGAGCGCCGAAAGCACTTTCGTTCCTTTTGTTTTTGTTTAATGTCCTCAGATGAGACCGAAAGCACAGAAGGGCGTGCAGTTTTATAAGGGTTTGTAAGGGTTTAAAAAAAATGCTACGCTCTGTCAGTTAGTACGGCTACATCAGGACGAAATTAAGAATGTACACACATGCATTAGAACAATGCCAATGAGAAGGGGGTCTCTCCGCCGCCCCCCCCCCGCAAACAACAACAACATATAATAAGTTTAGAAGACGGCGAAGAAGAAGCAGAAGAAAAAGGTGGAGGAGAAGACGCGGAGGAGGAAGAGCCGTAGAGAACTGAATGAGTCAACCCTATTCAGTTCAGTTCAAGATGGTATCTATGCGCTCGGAAAAGCCTATATGCGCTCCACCCCGTCTCTCAGAAGTTTCCCCAACGTTTCCATTGAAACGGTTCCAATGTTCGTCTGACTGACGATGGCCCTCTCGTTCTGTCAAGAAAGATCGTCTAGCGCTTCCTCTTTCCACGCCTCTCCCTTCAGCCATGTGGCAACTACGAACATCCTGAATGCGTTGCTTATCCCATTGCAGTCTTTCCAAGGCGAAAACGAAATCAATTCATTACTTTGAATACGAGCCCTTCTCTGATGTCATAAATATTCATCTCCAACTGTCGACTCTCCCGGACATCACCCGCCAAGGAAGAGAAGCTGAATGTTGCGAGCAATACCTGAAATTAATATATTCAGCGACCTGTTGCACGTCGCTGTCGCGGATGCACATGAATATCAATGACTGTTTGTGCTACAAAAACTTAACGTCAGGTGTAGCCTTTCGGGTCCCATTTTGCCCGTGTACGGTGCGAAAGACGAAACGGTCAAGATGTAGGTAGGGCCGCATTAATGCTGATTTGGAAGCGCAAGATTGGACCACTCAGCACTAAATCTCCCAACCTGTCGACACATTTGCATACCAAAGCAGCAAGCTGTACCCAGGTACAAATACTAAACTATTTCTTCCTTACGAGTCGGCTCGATTGAACCCGGGCCTAGACACACAAATCGATAGAGAGGGAAGACAAAAAAACACACCCCACACTCGCAAAGGACAGGAACGCTTTCATTGAGATTGCCATAAACACGGCTGTGTGTGCATTAATATCTCGTTTGTATTTCCAATAGCGCTCCATCGTACATCACTGGTGATTTTCTCTCGCTTCCGTCCCGTTGGCATAAACCTCCTCATCTTCCTCTCTGAGGCTTGTAGATCATCGGGGAGTTAAAAGGCGCTGTCGAAAAGGGCAAACTTTTTCGCTGAACGGGCTCAATGGATTACTGCCGATTTATGACTGCAAAGCGTGATTCGAGGCTCACGTGCAAACATCTCGGAGTGTTGCCAGCCCGAACGTTATTATTGAATTCTTTTTGTGGGTGATGAAAGTGCCATTCATTCCTGTTTGTCTGTGCAACGTTTTGAGTACCCCCTCTGTCTGTCTGTCGGTCTCTCTCTCTCTCTATCTTTCTCTCCCTCTCTCACTCACAAACATACACACAGGCGCGCACATAGCCTATTCGCACGGACACGCTTGACATGCCACAACAGAGAGAGAGAGAGAGAGAGAGAGAGAGAGAGAGAGAGAGAGAGAGAGAGAGAGAGAGAGACAGACGAAGAGACACAGACAGATAGACAGACAGACAGACAGACAGACAGAGAGAGCATTAACTACAGGGGTATGTCAATCAGACTGTAACAAACATTGTAACTTTGATTGGAATGCTTGGTCTGCTTCTCTTGTACATTGCATACAACCTGATGAAGCAGAACCTCGACTACTGATCACGCGGTTGGTGAGTAAGTAAGTAACTTGGTGTTTTACGTCCAGTCAGCCACTACGGTTATATCAGGGCGAGCGGTTGGTGAACAGCTCTCTGTGAGCCGGTGTGGCCTAGCGGTAAGGCGTTAGGCTGGTAAGCAAGAGGGACTTCGTTACGAATCTGCTTCGGCTCTCCTTTCACTTAAAAAATTGTGGTCTGTGGATACTGTCGTGTGACTTTGTCCCTCACAATTATGAAACATTAAAATGGCTCTCATCGCTGCCCACCTCAATGCAGAAGTCATTCTGGTGGTGACAGTGTAGCAATAGGTATACAATCTCCCTCCCCCCCCCCCCTTCATACCCCTCCCCCCCCTTCTCCCCGTCCCTAATAAGCCTCATGGTTTCTGTGGACGTTAAGCACCATGTTTACTTACTTACTTTACTGAACAGCTCTTCAAAAGAAAAACTGGAACAAGACCAGGACAAAGTCACAAGACAGTGTCCACAGACCACAACCTTTGAGGAGAAAGGAAAGCCGAAGCGGTATCGAACCGAGGTCCTTCTGTTTACCAGCCTAACGCCTTACCGCTGGGCCAAAACGGCTCACAAAGCTCTGTACCTGCTGGATTTGGACCTTTTTGGCTTAAGGCGCTCAAACGCAAATCGTATATGACCTGGTGACGGACAGCGCAAAATTATTGAGCCGGTTTGGCCTAGCGGTAAGGCGTTAGGCTGGTAAGCAGGGGGACCTCGGTTCGATTCCGCTTTGGCTCTCCTTTCTCTTCAAAAGTTGTGGTGTTGTGACTTTGTCCCTCGCAATTAATAAATCATTAGAATGGCTCTCATCTCTGCCCATCTTGATGAAGACAGTGTTGAAGATGGTGACAGTGTGGCGATAGGTACATATCCCCCCCCCCCCCCATCACCCCCCCCCCCTCCCTTTGCCCGTCTCCCCGTCCCTAATAAGCCTTGTGGTTTCTGTGGACGTTAAGCACCATGTTTACTTACTTACAGCGCAAAACCGGAGACGCAAACCAGCCAAGCAAGGCGACTCGTCGACATTGTTGTCTTGCGTCTCTTGGCCCATTACGACAGTGGGAGTCTTGGTTTTGTTTTTGCCCGTAGAAGGGAGCCACGCTCGCCCTTGGATACGACGCCGGGTTTTTTTCCCCCAGACGTCCGCTTTCATTGATTTACAAATGAATGAACTGGAGCAGCTGCCAGAGGGCATGGAGGGTGTTTGTCAGCGATCCTACCAACCTGTACGCCACAGCGATGCGGGGTGTGTCAGACTGATGCGCTAACCGCTGGCGTCTTTGCTGTGTCGGGTAGGTCATGCAAGTCCAAAGCTGCAGCGGTTCATGACTCAAGGCTACGCTCGTTCGAAGTCTAACCAGAGACACTACTACTATACTACACTGTATGTACGTAGTATCTCTGGTCTAACAAGTACGCCCCCCCGCTGCTGTGAGCAGGCAAGTGTTCGAGGGAGGTCCACTGCAGGAGCTGTGATCCAACAGCAGATCGGTCTGTTTGTGCGATGTTTTAATCGATCAGTCGGCGCCGATCGCTCCATGCAGTTGTCTCAAGTTGTTACTGTGCAAGGCAGACTGAGCATCGCCAAAGACAGTCAGCTACAAAGGGATGAATACTACAAACACATGCACATACGCAGACAACGGCTGAGACGGAAGAGGTTGAGCCCTCGTAGGGGGTCGAGCTGACTGACAAAAGGTCAAGTTCAAGTTCAATGTTGCTTTACGTCCACAGAGACCGTAAAGAGTATTCGGGACGGGGAGCCAAGGACGGCCACCTCGACTTTTACACAGCTCCTAAGCTCTAAACGGAAAGGTTCAGCTCAGTGTTGCTTTACAACAAGAAAAACAATGTGTGTGTGTGTGTGTGTGTGTGTGTGTGTGTGTGTGTGTGTGTGTGTGTGTGTGTGTGTGTGTGTGTGTGTGAGTGTGGAAGAGAGAGAGAGAGAGAGAGAGGAGGGAGAGAGAGGAGGGGAGTGGGAGGAGGGGGGGGGGGGGGGGGGGGGCAGAGGGGTCTGCAAGGTGCATGGGCTTTCCCCGACGTGTAGGTACCGACGCCATCCGTGTACCACCCGGATCGGTCTTGAGCGTCAGTCAGGTCTGTTCCTGGAAACGACGAGGAGCTGACCTCACGGATGCTGGGCTTCCTCCAGACTCTGACCAATTAGCCCCACGTGCCATTGTTACTACAGCAACTGTAGCGAAGCCTCTGGGAACGCACAGAGCAGAGAAGAAGGGAAAAATTGCAACGGGGAACCTGGTGTTGAGACGGGGTTATGGTAGGGCGTTTCTGGGTTTGCCCGATCGCTTCTAAAGAGATCGGTGTACCATCCGTGTCCGTGTGAGTTTGAGGGCGATGAACAGGGTACTTATCGCCCTGAGCTGAAGTGAACCCACTAGAAGACAGTCAGCCAGACCGTGCGGTATACTGTGTCCAACTAGCGAAAGATTTACACTTAGCATCATTATTAATTACCATCTCTCTCTCTCTCTCTCTCTCTCTTTGAGAACATGTTTTCTTCCTACTTTTATGAATGAAAATGACTGGTTGTGGAACAGACTCTCCTAAACTTTGCATTTCTGCTTTTTATACAATAAAAAACAAGTTTGAGAATCTGTCATATAATAACAACAACAATAAGAAGAATCGTAATTACACAATACTGATTAATAATAATAATATTATTAATACAGTCAGAATTTGCCAGTGTAATCCAGAGTATTCACAACTTTTTTCACGTCCTCGCTGCCATATTTGGCTTTAAGTGAGTGAGTGAGTGAGTGAGTGAGTGAGCCAATGCGGTGTTGTGCTTAGCTGTTTCATGACGCTTTCAACCTCGACTATTTTCACGTACTTTATCGCTCATAAAACCGGAAGGCCCGTTCAACCTATTTGTTCAAGGTAATTCCTTATTCAGTGGCGTGAGCCGGTTTGGCCTAGCGGTAAGGCGTTAGGCTGGTAAGCGGAAGGACCTCGGTTCGATACCGCTTCGGCTCTCCTTTCTCTTCAAAAAGATTGTGGTTTGTGGACACTGTCTTGTGACTTTGTCCATCACTTCCTATTGAAATATTAAAATGGCTCTCATCGCTGCCCATCTTAATGCAGGAATCATTCTGGTGGTGACAGTGTAGCGATAGGTATATAACCTCCCTCTCCCCCCACCTCCAATCTCCCTCTTCCCCCTCCCCCTTCTCCCCGTCCCTAATAAGCCTTATGGTTTCTGTGGACGTTAAGCACCATGTTTACTTACTGAGTGTCATGGGTCAGAAGCCTTGTGAATGGACGCTTCCCCAAGCTGAGCTGATGCTTCGTTAAATCTCGTACGGACTCGTCGCCACTACGCGATTTCGCGCGACTGACGCACGTGCAACACTCTCGAGCACGGGTGTCAGCCAAGCGCCCACGTGCAGAAGATATTATGCGTGTTTTCCATCAAAGACTTCTTGTGAAGGGTCTTAGGCCTGGGTGGAAAACGTTCCCAATAGAATTATTATTATTGTTGTTATCATTCTCCCAGGGAAAAGCACACGGACACGATGAGTCCCCTCCCTACCAGGCAAAGAGCCAACTAAATGAACAGTCAGAAATGCAGCGGAGTGACCGGTGAATATTGGAAGTGACAGGCGAGCAGACGCTTTAGATTAATCGCCTGTCGTGACTCTCCTGTTTCCTGGTCTTCTGTGAATTCAAAGTTTCTGTTGTGCCGCCGCACGGTCGATCGTTATGCAACGTGCAATTTTATGCGTTAAGCAATGTATAACTGGGACAAGACAACTAATCCTGTTTCTGTCAATCAGTGGAAACAATTGCCATTGCCCGCGACTGAACGGAGTTCCGTACTCTTTTTGTAATTAATCCAAATTTAGGCCGTAATGGACGCGATGAACAAGAAACGGGTGTCTTTTGTTCGCCGCCCCGTTGCCCCCCAAACAAAATTAAACTGGTAATAAAATTTCAATGAGTCTTGTAACCGTCTTGTCACATCAAAAATGAGTCATAATGTGATAATGTCCATCAGATGTGGAATGACTGAGCGACCCAGCAAGAGAGAGAGACGGGGGGGGGGGGGGGGAGGAGAGGGAGAGAGAGAGAGAGACAGACAGACAGACAGACAGACAGACAGACAGAGAGTGAGACAGAGAAAGACAGAGACAGAGACAGAGAGACAGAGAGACAGCGAGACTGCGAGACGAGACGAGAGAGAGAGAGAGAGAGAGAGAGAGAGAGAGAGAGAGAGAGAGAGAGAGAGAGAGAGAGAGAGAGAGAGAGGTGAAAAAGCTTCCCCCAATCCCTCTGAAGCTCGATCAGAATATGGTTGGCCCATGACTTAACATACACTCCTGCTACAAACGCTGACGGCGCTGACAACACACACACACACACACACACACACACACACACACACACACACACACACACACACACACACACACACACACACACACACACACACACACACACACACACACACACACACACACACACACACACACACACACACACACACACACACACACACACACACACACACACACACACACAGGCGCGCGTACGTTCAAGTATCCCGACTCACCGGTTTGAGAAGTGAACGCCTCAGTGAATGATTTTTGCTCTATCAGTCGTATTCGCCTCACAAAATATTGCGATTAATGAGAAAGCAAAAACAAAAACAAGCAAGCAAAAAACAAAAAAAAACAAAAAAAAAGACCCAACCAACCAAACAAAAAACGAAAAACAACAACAAAGAAAACAACAGAAAACGGAAACCGACGCGAATTGTTGGGGGGGGGGGGGGGGGGTGGGGGGGAGTAAAAAAAAAAAAAAAAAAAAGGAGATGGGGAAGAAAAAAAAGAAGAAAAAAAAGAAGGAAGAATTAGAAAAAGAAGAAGAAAGGCGGGGAGGGTGTAGGGGAAATAAAAAGGAAAGAACAAAAAGACCGTTCTTCAAAACAAAAAAAAATTGAAAAAAAAAATTGAAAGGAAACAAACACACTCCAAAGCCTTGCAAGCAACGATACGCCATGGACCTCGAACCTGTCGACAAAAGACTAGCAGGAAGAACTTCAATGGCGCCGAATCAGCGCCACTACAAAGGAAAGGGAAACAAAGCGATATTATCGTCAGATAGACTCAGCCTTCACCTGATCACAACAGCAGAAGCGGCGAGCGCCACCGATTCCCTGTCCACGCGCACGCTCCGATTAACACATTACGGACCGGTGGGCGGTCACGAAACGAGCAAAAAGCCGCGAGATGTCTCGGTCGCGTTCAAATCGGAGAGATGCCCGCTGAGGTGCAATTTCAGCGCAGAGAGAGAGAGAGAGAGAGAGAGAGAGAGAGAGAGAGAGGAAGAGAGTAGGAGAGCAGAGGTGTGTGTGTGTGTGGTGCGTGTGTGTGTGTGTGTGTGTGTGTGTGTGTGTGTGTGTGTGTGTGTGCGTGCGTGCGTGCGTGCGTGCGTGCGTGCGTGTGTGTGTGTGTGTGTGTGTGTGTGTGTGTGTTGTTTGTTTTATGTTCCGTTTCTTTTACGACAGTGTTGTTTGAGTTGTGTTTATACTGTACTGGAA
>JABMCL010001502.1:35000-42500 GCA_018857735.1 Alviniconcha marisindica | reverse complement strand
TGTGTGTGTGTGTGTGTGTGTGTTGTTGTTGTTGTTGTTGTTGTTGTGTTGTGTTGGTGTGTGGTGGTGGTGGTGGTGGTGTGGTGGTGGTGGTGTGTGTGTGTGTGTGTGTGTGTGTGTGTGTGTGTGTGTGTGTGTGTGTGTGTGTGTGTGCACGCGTGCGCGCAGCGCTTTGGTTTATACTATATTGGCTAACCGTAGATATAGATAAACGCAGTATATACACGACGTTCAAAAGGATGTACTAGAGACATCTGATGGATCTGTATTGTTGATCATTTTCTTAATTATACTGAGGGAAGGTACATAGCAAATAATTATGTTAGGTTTTAGTGTTTATGGCTAGGCTTTTTTATCTTTATATATTTTTTTTTAGGATCACGGACTTTTTCTATCAAGACTTGCTTTTTTGAAATTCAGTATTGTTACGTTAATACCTATTAAAAACCATGAGCGTAGGAGAATATGTGAAACCAACAGAAAGAATTATGGAATCAGTATGAATAAGAGAGTGAAATGATATTATAATGGATGGATGCATATTATGGAATGTCCGCACAACGCTATGCTGGGCAAAACAACAACAACAACAACAACAAAAACAACTAAACTATTGCTTGATTTTTAGACAGAACAGACACGTGCAAAAACGAACAATCAAGCAAACAAACAAAATCACAAACATAACAACACTCTTCCAAGCACTTCTTTTCTTTTCATGGTGCTTTGCGTCCACAGAAACCCCAAAAGGGGCAAAAAGCTCAATAAAACCTTGAAACCGTATGGCTTATCAAGGCTAGGCGTGTTTCAACGCCCAGACCACCGCAGTTTGTACTCCATTCAACTCCCGTCAGTGACAAATATTCGTGAAACGCAGCACGGAGATACCGTCTCCGAATATATCCTCAGCGATGGCTCGATCGGGAAAGGAGGAGCAAAAGAAAAAGCAGCACCGCTTAGCGCCTTTCATATTTCCTCGCGAGCTTGCCAAGTGGCTGGCTCATTGATTTGGAAGAGCAGCACAACGTGATCGGTGTCTGGGGTAGGCGCGAGCCTCCAGTAAATAATGCCCCCTCCCCCTGCCCCCTTCCTCCCCCTCCATCATTCTGTCCCCTCCCCTCGGTCCTGGACGACACGGTCACTGTCTCAGTGTCTGCCGTCGGTGTCCGTGTTATCGGCGTTTCATCGCGGTATTTATCGTGTTTTGCGTGCCCCCTTCTCCGCCGCTGCGATCCGAGCGTTGATACCACTGATAGGGCTGATAAGAGGCACACACTGGAGCAACACAAGCGAGAAAGGGAGAGAGAGGGTGGAGAGGGGAACGTGGGGTGGGGAAGAAAGGAGAGTGATGACAGGATAGAGGGGAGTGGTGATAGAATGATAGCTAATGCCCATTTGGCAGACCCGCGACACCTCGCCGCAGCAGCGATATAGATAGAGTCTATGCCAGATTTCAACAGCTCAGAGCTCAGGAGCTGTGTGAAAGTCGAGGTGGCCGTCGGCCTAGACTCCCGTCCCTAATAGTCGTTAGGGTCTCTGCGGACATAAAGCAACATCGAAACCACGAAGAAATTCAACAGCTCCGTTGACGTTCCACGCCATCTCTGTCAAGCCATCTGCCATGGCAGAAGCGTAGTCTCTCTCTCTCTCTCTCTCTCTCTCTCTCTCTCTCTCTCTCTCTCTCTCTCTCTCTCTCTCTCTCTCTCTCTCTCTCTCTCTCAGTGATTCACTGTTTCTGTCAACAGGGCTATCAAATTCGTGTGTGTGTGTGTGTGTGTGTTGTGTTGTGTGGTGTTGCGTTGTGTGTGTGTGTGTGTTGTGTTGTGTTGTGTGTGTGTGTGTGTGTGTGTGTGTGTGTGTGTGTGTGTGTGTGTGTGTGCGTTCGTCAGTGTGTACGTGTGTATGCGTGCGAGTCTGAGTGTGGGTGCGCGCGTACGCATACGTTCTGGTATGCGCGTGTGCTGTGTGTGTGTGTGTGTGTGTGTGTGTGTGTGTGTGTGTGTGTGTGTGTGTGTGTGTGGCAGCAGGCTTCAGAGCTTCCAGACCTGCAGAGATTTGAGTTGATTTCAAAAAAGAAAAGAAAAAGAAGGGGATACGACGCGCCTGTTAGTAGCTGCAGTAGCTAAGCTTGCATACAAGACCATTACGTGTGTACAGTTGGAGGACAGGGGTACCAGGCGAGATCAAAAGATCAAGAGATCTTAGAGGAGGGAGGTGGAGCTGGACCCTCAACTTAGCCCAGAAGAGATCATGAGTAGGGAGGTGGAGCTGGGCTAAGAAGATTGGACTTCCTTTGCTTGAGTTGTCCAAGTTGTTCGTCAACAGCAGTGCGACGGACATTGTCTTTGTGACTCTGGCCAGGCACAGCAGTTGAAACAGCAATTGCGCAGTGCACAAGTCGCTGGGAAATGGCGAGGGGACACCGCCCTAACACTTCCATTGCTCTGGCGGCGGTCCACGGTCTCTCCTGTCTTTTTCGGGCGGTTTCCGCGGTCGAGCCTTCACTCTGTCGGCCCCTTCCCACTCTGTCCCCGTCCCTAATAGGCCATCTCGCCTCCGTGGACGTAAAGCACCATGTACTTACTTACTTACAGTTGGAGGCGCGGCTAAGACGAGCAGCTTTTCAAGTTGTGCCCTAGTGCAGAAATCACCTTTTGGCACATAATTATGTACGGGAAAAAGAAAATGGCAGTAAAAGTCCGAGAGATCAAAATCCAATTAAAGGAACGAAAAAGTTATAGTTCTCAAAACTGTGTGTGTGATCCGCTCTTGTAAGACTGATAAACCCAAGCTATCAAACGAATTAAGAAGTCTTTAAAGATTTAAACGTCGCAGCAAGCCCGCTTATCCTATACTGACGTTTACCGGCAAGCCCAAATCCAGCTTTATTTGATGAATATCTCGGGAATTAACCCCCTCCCTCCCCTTGCAACTAAAGCGGGTATTATGATGCTTAACTCAATAGTTTTTGACACATGACTAGATTAAAACAGGAAGAGGGTCGCGAAGTATTTCATTCCTCGTTAGTCTGCTACTCAGTGCAAACAGAAGCACCGCTGGAGGCGATAGGGAAGAAAGCAAAGGAGAACGGAGGAAGGTCTTCAGAGCTCAGGAGCTGTGTGAAAGTCGAGGTGGACGTCCTGGGCTCCCCCATCCCTAATAGTCCGTACGGTCTCTGTGGACGTAAAGCAACATTGAAGAAGTAAAGTCTTCCAATGTAATACTCACATTCACTGCTGCCCTCGCTGGACAGGTGATCATGCAGAACGTTGACAGGAGTCGAGTCCTGCCGATACGGCTGAGGAATTGTTCGTGCCATTTGCGGGGCAGGAGTCTCGGGATTTTGCAAGGGACGCATTGGGTGTGGTGGAGCTTGTGCTGTTTGTGGATTTGCGAATTGAAGGACTGGCCACTGCAAAAGTATGGTGTGCAAAACTTGTGATTTCTGAGTGTTGGGATTCACGCCGGAGGAGACAGAGCAAAGGTTCGAACAATACTCATCCGTTCTTGAACTGCTGAGCCCGGGATTCGCATCATGCCGCGTGCAGAAAATCGATGGAGGCGTACTCGGTTGAGGATTTTGTTCCTGCTTTCGGAAAAACGGAACTGAGTTGTAAGGGCGTGGGTTCTGCCTATTGTGGGAGCAGATACTGATACTGGAGTTTCTAGGTCCACGGTTCTGATTGTCCTGCAGGTGCGCACTCGTAGCTGGGATTGCAGGCCCTGGGATCTGCATGCTTGCATCCAGTTCTTCGGATCTGTTTGCTGCAGCCTCAGCATTCTGCGTGTAGACACTCACAGACGGCTGGTCAGTCCAGTGCGTAGGTTCCTGGTCAGTCGGCATGTTGGCATCCATCCAAGAAAAGCTTTGTCCAGAAGTGTGTCCAGTTTTCATGCAGGCGTTTTGTTCACTAATGCTTGAAGCCTGTCCGTTCTCCACGCTGGCGTTCTCCCCAGAGATGGTGCTTGGTGTTCGTCTAGTCCGTGTCAGCATGCAGACATTCTGTTCAGTAAAAATTGATGCCTGTCCATTCTCTGCGCCGGCATTCAGCCCATGGTCGCTTTGTGCTTTACCATTCTGCGGACAGGCATTTACCGCTAGGGCGCTTGGCGCTTGTCCATTCTGCATGTTTGTATTATGTCCGCCAATACTTGATACCTGTACATTCTGCACGCAGACGTTCACTCCAGAAGCGCTGTGCACTTGACCATCCTGCATGCAAAAATTGACTCTAGAGGTGCTTGGTGTTGGTGCAGTTTGAATATTACGTATGCAAACGTTCTGTTCCAGAATGCTTGGTGTCTGACCATTCTCAACGCAGGCGGTCACTTCAACGGTGTCTGGGTTGTGACCACATTGTATACAGTCATTATGTCCGGTAATGTTTGATGCCTGTACAATCTGCAAGTAGGCATTCACTCCTGAAGCGCTTGGCACTTGGCTATTCTGGACGCAGACATTCATCCCGTGCCCAGAAGTGCTTGAACTTTGACCGTTCTTCGTGTAAGCTCTCATTCCGCACCTACTGCACTCAAAGACAGGAATATTCCTCGTCGTCTCAAAATGCCTCAGCCCAGGACTTTGCTGGCCATACGGACAGGCGATCCCCACCGACGTTTCCGGTGCCGTGGTCTGATAGTTCCGCCCGCCCGCTCCAAAGGCACTGTCGCTTTCACTGCGTAGGACGCGGACGTCCACTTCATCCTCTGCCATTCCTAACGCTGACGCCAGGAACTCGCCGTCCTGGAGCTGGCTCGCTCCAAAAGCTTGGCCACCGGACCGCGTGTTCCCTCTCGGGTTTGGACTGACCTGGGTGCGGGGATCACACAGGGACAGTATGTACTGATTCCACCAGTCGTCTCTCACGTCCTCGTTCCCGTCCATCGCGATTTACGCCTTCGCAGTTGTTTTCGGTAGTCGTTTAAGAGATTTCAGTTTCATGCAAAGCAAGCGTCTGTCAGTAGCGATCCGCGACACAAATACCGCACAGATTTCCACCAGAGCGTTGAATGTGCTGGGCCTTATATATTTAGTCGTATTCATGAACCATCTTGGTCTAACTAAGTGTCATGCAAAGTGGGAAAAGTTTATCAACGAAAACGTCATCCCAATCAGTAACCACGCTTATCTCGCTGTGAAGCCGTTGCTATGATAAGGAAACTGGTACAATATGTGGAGTACTGAGAGATGGGCTTCTCTCGCTGTTCTTTGTTTGCTTCGTCTTTCTTAAACTTCTTGTCTTTGATCGGTACGTTTTTATGGCCCTTGTTAGTATAACCTCGGCTTGAGTAAAATCCGTAAAAACCAACATGCAACTCAAGGTGAGGAATACCGCCTCAAGCTCTTCGGTCGCGGCGTCACGAGTCGCTAGTCACAGGTGCAGCGGCGTTGCTACATTTTTTTTTTCATGTACATCTTCGTACACTATCTTTCCGCGTGAGTGATTTCACACTTTGCGAACCGATAAAGAAATCCGTCACGGTTCCGGCTACGATAAATACACCCTAATCCCCACCCACACCCGCAACACTAAGCTCAGCGTCACAAAGATAGGGATACGAACTCACACCGAAGGATGGGGCAGAGGGAGGGAGTGGGGTACGGGTAGGTGGGGCTGATCGGAACTGCGACGTTGGTGAGGTGGCTTATGAGCCAGAGATCATTACCTGTACAGGCCCCTTGCCGTGGTAAGTAAGTAAAGTAAACATGGTTCTTAACGTCCACAGAAACCATAAGGCTTATTAGGGACGGGGAGAAGGGGGGGGGGGGGGGGGGGGGGGGGGGAAGGGGGTATGGATGTGGGGGAAGAGGGAGACTATACCTATCGATACACTGTCACCACCAGAATGACTTCTGCATTAAGATGGGCAAGCGATGAGAGCCATTTTAATGTTTCAGTAGGAAGTGATGGACGAAGTCACAAGACAGTGTCCACAAACCACAACCTTTTTGAAGAGAAAGGAGAGCCGAAGCGGTATCGAACCGAGGTCCTTCCGCTTACCAGCCTAACGCATTACCGCTAGGCCAAACCGGCTCACAATGGCCGTGGACCTATATATACGTATATTATATAGGTCCATGCTTACAGGGTACTACTACTTGTACTAGGTCCATGCCCCTGGCCCAGTCCGTGGAGCGTGACGTCTCGCAGTTGGGCGGGGACGGCAAATCTAATCTAACAGAGAGAGAGAAGAAAACAAAAAAGACCTGTCTAGCCGAAACAGACTTTGAAGCTTGTACCCGGGAAGTGGCTGAGGCTCGTAATCAGCCTGCGAGTAGCTGATGACTTCATTCCAAAGACGCAGTGACCTCATCATCTGATGGCAGGGGTGGCCCGAACAGCAACAACAGTCTTTCCCACGGTGAGTGGAAACACATCATCATCATCAACAACAACAGTTTTTCCCACAGTGAGTGGAAACACATCATCAACAACAACAACAACAGTCTTGCCCACGGTGAGTGGAAACACATCAACAACAACAACAACAACAGTCTTGCCCACGGTGAGTGGAAACACATCATCAACAACAACAACAACAGTCTTGCCCACGGTGAGTGGAAACACATCAACAACAACAACAATAGTGAAAAAAGCAACACCAGTGCTAACGACCATCATCACCTTCGTCATCAGCACTACCCCGCTGCCATCGTCATCATCATCGACAACCGCCAGAACTAACGAAGAGGATAAAAGAACAGGGAGCAACAACAACAAGAAAGACAAAGTGACGATAAAGCGGAAGAACCATGGACCTATAATTATGTAGATATAGGTCCATGGGAAGAACAGAAGGAAAACAACAGGCCGCCACACAGATGCTGAAGGCGTGTTTGATTTTCTGTGAGTGGGACATCCAGTGGCAGTGGCACCTGAGGAGGATGACTGTTCTGCAGATGCCTTGACATCGACCTCTACCAGTACCAGGCTGACTTTGTGCCTTCTAAAGGGACGTAATTACATGCTCAGCAATAGAGCCCAGGAGCTGTGTGAAAGTCGAGGTGGATGTAAGTAAACATGGTGCTTAACGTCCACAGAAACCATAAGGCTTATTGGGGACGGGGAGAAGGGGGGGGGGGGAGAGGGGGTATGGAGGTGGGGGAAGAGGGAGATTATATACCTATCGCCACACTGTCACCACCAGAATGATTCCTGCATTAAGATGGGCAGCGATGAGAGCCATTTTAATGTTTCAGTAGGAAGTGACGGACAAAGTCACAAGACAGTGTCCACAAACCACAGCCTTTTTGAAGAGAAAGGAGAGCCGAAGCGGTATTGAACCGAGGTCCTTCCGCTTACCAACCTAACGCCTTACCGCTAGGCCAAACCGGCTCACTAGAGGTGGATGTCCTGGGATCCCGTCCCTGATAGTCCGCACGGTCTCTGTGGACGTAAAGCAACACTGAAGAAGAAGAATACGCTGTTCAACAGTGTGCGACTTTATCACAAAGGTCGAACAGGATTTCCTCTCATCTGTCAAATCGGGTGTAACCGA
>JABMCL010001502.1:27500-30000 GCA_018857735.1 Alviniconcha marisindica | reverse complement strand
TGGACACTGTTTTGAGACTTTAATTAATGAAACATTAAAATGGCTCTCATCGCTGCCCACCTTAATGCAGGTCATTCTGGTGGTGACAGTGTAGCGATAGGTATATAATCTCCTTTTCCCCCTACCTCCACACCCCCTCCCTTCCCTGCCCCCTTCTCCCCGGCCCTAATAAGCCTTACGGTTTCTGTGGACGTTAAGCACCATGTTTACTTACTCCGCGTGTTCAGAGCTCAGGAGCTGTGTGAAAGTCGAGGTGGCCGTCCGGTCGGTTGTGTTGCTTAATGTCCTCGGATGTCGGCTGACATATTAGGAACAAGCTGAGACCAATGCGTGAGCATGGTTCAATAATTCTTTACGTCCACGGAAACCAGAAGGCTCGTTAGGACGGACAGCCCAGGACGGCCGCCTCGACTCTCACACAGCTCCTGAACTATGAAAGATGGCCGTCCTGGGCTCCCGTCTTTAATAAGCCTACGGTTTCTGTGGACGTAAAGCAACACTCAACCAACTCCGCGTGTTGACTGAAAACAACATGCATGTCCGCGTGTCGCAAGTGCCATCAGTGAGCCAGACACACCCAGGGTGGGACCAGCAACGGTGCTGTCAGCGGTGGAGCTGTGTAATAACGCACGCAGCAGAGCCAAGGGCGGACGATAATTAACTTGAATGAGAATCCTGAAGTTCACTTTCCCACCTCTAGTAAAGGACACGTGTCGATGCATGTGGCGAAAGAGCAAGTCGAAACGTGAGAACAGATACCAGTTTACAGTTTCTATGTGTGTGTGTGTGTGTGTGTGTGTGTGTGTGTGTGTGTGTGTGTGAAACGGCCCAATAATATATAAACATAATATTCCATTCCTTTAATATATATATAAAGGAATGGAATATTATGTTTATAAATTATATTATTGGGGGGGAGGGTATGCAGACATATATTTTTGTTGGTCTTTTAAAGCGCAGTGTGCTCACCGTTGTCGGTGAGATTGGCGCTATCAAAATGGCCGCTGTTGTCATTATTAGTATTACCGATATAAAATCATAAACTAGCGCAGCGTCTATAATTTTATGGAGGAAGTAAACATGGTGCTTAACGTCCACAGAAACCATAAGGCTTATTAGGGACGGGGAAAAGGGAGTATGGAGGTGGGGGGAAGAGGGAGGTTATATACTTTTTGCTACACTGTCACCACGAGAATGACTCCTACATTAAGACGGGCAGCGATGAAAGTCATTTGAATGTCTCACTGATTGCGAGGGACAAAGTCACAAGACAGTGTCCACAAACCACAAGGACGAATACTTCCATTGCAAGGCACCTGCAACGAACGTACCATGCTGACATCTGGAAGAGTTTCGGTCAACGACGCCTTTACGTGTCAGAAGAGGTAAAAGAAAACACACCACGGCTCGCCCGAGGAAGGACGGGGTGGGCACAGTTGCGTGCTCTTTGGACAGAAATGGCAGTTTCCCAGCATCGTAACGTGGCGTATCGCGGTGACCGGTGCTTTGCGCTGCTCACCGTTCCGGCAACTTTTTCTGAGATGTGACACTGGCGGATTTTTTCTCTCCCCCACCCTGGATTTCTTGCATTGCGGGTGACAGTTACCTAAGTGAGTTAAGTGTCAGCTGTTAAGTCCTTTATACACGTGTGACGTCAACTGAGCGCGATTACTTCCCTTTATGTGTCGGTTGAAACGGACAACGATAGCCTGTTGAACGGGTGCTGGTGAACGGAACAGTAGCACGAGCAGTGTCAATTAGGAATCATGAATCATGTTTAATGGGTATAGGGGCCAGTTCAACATACCGTAGCTGATCATTTAGCCTATTGCACGGGCGTTTCCAATGACAGGTGGCAAACAGTAAACCAGTTGCAACCGTACGACGAAAAATTAGATAAGGAGAACAGATGAGATGCATTCAGTTTCAATATAAACGTTCTTTGTCGCATTCCGACCAGTACCCCGTCCCTAATAAGCCGTATGGTTTCTGTGGACGTTCACCACCATGTTTCCTTCCGACCATCCCTAGGGGACTGGTTAGCTGATGAAATTTGAAAACACGACCTGGACGTTGACTGCTTTACGGAAATTGAAAAAAATTAATCGAGTAAGTAGTTTTCGTGAAATTCAGGTACCTTTGTACATGTACCATGTACTCGCATGCCAGATGAGAGTTACGGTAGCAATACATGCACTGTAAGAAATAATTGAAACACACACACACACACACACACACACACACACACACACACACACACACACACACACACACACACACATACGCAACCCCCCCCCCACACCACACACACACACGCAAACACACACACACACACACACACACACACACACACACACACACACACACACACACACACACACACACACACACACACACACACATTACGCCTCGGCATCGTAAGGTGTGTTTCAAAACGGGAAATAACTCTCGTAACATTTTCTCGTAGGAAAAAATATATTCCCACTGAGAGCAGATAACA
>JABMCL010001502.1:7500-17500 GCA_018857735.1 Alviniconcha marisindica | reverse complement strand
AGTGGCCAAAACTCCTCTCCGCTTCGACACAACATGTCAATTTCGGCGAGGCTGTCGGCCCGACGGTCTGCCGGCGACTGATAAGTGGAGTAATTAATTTGGTTCCCCAGACAGACAGGCAGAACAAAAGAAAAGGAAGGGGCTGGGCAAAAATACAATATGATGGGCCTATTTTGTCGCTGCGACCGTACAAGGATCGTCGGCTGCCCTTGTGCTCATGGCCACGAGTGTTGTGTGTTTGTTAGTCTGTGAACACGTATTAGTCTGTGAATATGTATTAGTCTGTGAATACATAGAGCATTAATGCGTAGAAGGGGCTGGAGTGGGATGGGGTGGGGGGTGGGGTGGGGTGGTGGGGCGGAGGGCCGAGTGTTTTGAATCAGTGATTGATTTTGGTACAGTGTGTGTGTGTGTGTGTGTGTGTGTGTGTGTGTGTGTGTGTGTGTGTGTGTGTGTGTGTGTGTGTGTGTGTGTGTGTGTGGTGTGTTTATGTGTGTGTGTTGTTGTGTTGTGTGTGTGTGTGTGTGTGTGTGTGTGTGTGTGTGTGTGTGTTTATGTTTGTGTGTGTGTGGTGTGTGTGCGTGTGTGCGTGTGTGTGCATGTGTGTGCGTGTGTGTGCGTGTGCGTGTGTACATGTGTGTGCGTATGTGCGTGTGCGTGTGTGTGTGTGTGTGTGTGTGTGTGTGTGTGTGTGTGTGTGTGTGTGTGTGTGTGTGTGTGTGTGTGCGCGAGAGAGAGAGAGAGCGCGCGTACTCTGCGTCCATTTTGTCTGCCTGTCTGCCCTCTCCCCCCTCTCTCTCCCAGTCTCTCCCCTCACCCCACTCCACCACCCCTTCTCTCCCCCTTCCTGTCTCCCCCCCTCCTCCCCCCCTCTCTCTACCAGTCTCTCCCCTCACCCCACTCAACCCCTCCCTACTCTCCCCATTGTTATAATTGTTATTATTATTATTATTAGACGAGTATGTCAGAATTTGTCAAACAGAAAGGTTTTCAGCTGGTGCTTAATAGAGTTGTGATGAGGAATTTGTCTGGCGAAAAGCGGAATCTGTTTCCAGGAAGAAGATCCAGGGAAGGTGATGCCAAAAGTGATGCCAAAATGTGGTTCCAAAAGTGATGTTAAAAGTGGTGCCAAAAGCGATGCCAAAAGTGATACCAAAAATGATGCCAAGAGTGGCACCAAAAGTGGCTAAAAGTGATTTCAAAAATGATGCCAAAGGTTTATGCCGAAGGTGGTGTCAAAGGTGATGCCAAAAGTAGTGTCAAAAATGGCGCCAAAGGGGACGCCAAAGATGATACCAAACGCATCCAGGGAAGAGGGCCGTTTGAGTGGCCCCACATGTCGTCAAAGACAAATTGTACACAAGGCGATACGGCACTATGACAAACTCTACCCCACCCCACACCACCACTGCAACCACCACCACCACCACCACCAACCTCCCTCCAGTATGATCCCATCCCTTCCGATAATCCACAAATTCTCCAGACCACTAAGCGGTTCAGTCAACCAGCTGACCAAGCGATGGAGACGACAGAAAAGTCTTACTCACCCTGGTTCTCAATCTTTAAAGCCTGGTCCTCCTCTTGGGTGTTCAAATCCCCAAAGGGATTCTGATCCTGTTGAAAGACACAACCAACATTAGGCGCAGCGCAAAACATTATTAGTTCTAGACATTTAAATACGATGGACAGATTTGAGGGAATGAGATGTTCATGTTATTGGTTGATGTTATTGGTTTAAACAATTTTTTTATT
Organism: Alviniconcha marisindica; assembly: GCA_018857735.1. Classification (NCBI taxonomy): domain Eukaryota; kingdom Metazoa; phylum Mollusca; class Gastropoda; family Provannidae; genus Alviniconcha; species Alviniconcha marisindica. Next base: position 15,745 of record JABMCL010001502.1, on the reverse strand, counting down.
CGAGACAAAATAAAGATACAAAGAATCGTTATGTGCTCATCAACAAGCTGTAAAATATATATGATGTTATTCGTTTATTGTGTGCAAGTGGAAGAAATATAGGGCTATTTTTCTATCAACCTGGTCTCACGTCCATGGGCAGTTGTGTGTGTGTGTGTGTGTGTGTGTGTGTGTGTGTGTGTGTGTGTGTGTGTGTGTGTGTGTGTGTGTGTGTGTGTGTGTGTGTGTGTGTGTGTGTGTGTGTGTGTGTGTGTGTGTGTGTGAGTGTGTCTGTGTGTTGTCTGTTTGTTCCGTGGTTGTTGTTTTTAAATAACGGCATCGTATGTTTTATTTTCTTAAACTAGGAATCGGTGCGGCAAGGCTTTGTTGTTGTTGTTGTTAATTTTGTTTGTTGTTGTTGTTGTTGTTGTTGTTGACCCTGAGTCAACTTTCTGTACAAACTGTATTACAGCGTTTGTACAAAATCCCACGTGTGCAATCGCATTCATCAACATCTGTGTGCACGTTAAAAATCCCAAACACTGGCAGCCATACCACTGTTTGGACACACGAAAATACTACACACCCTGATAGGAATGGGTAGCGCTGCTCTTGCAGCTGCTGTAATCTTACGTAGATATGGCGACCCGAACTTACAGCAAGAAATAAACGGATTATTAACAACAAGCAAAACAACAACAAGCACAATTTTTTTTAATGCAATTCATAATTAATATCTTCTGTAAAAAACACAAAAACAAAACAAAAACTCAATGTAAAACAAAAACAAAAATACTTTTTTTTTTAAGCAAACGAAAAACGAGAACATGTACAGAACTTCGTGATGTAATGAATAAATAACTCATTGGCACAACATCATCAACATGGACAATTTTCTAAAATAAAAGTCAAAACGTAGGCCTATCCTCCTCGGGTGAGAATAGTCAGTACTGAACGCAATCCTTTGCCATAAACAAACAAGTGGGAGTTTGCTGGAATCAAATAAATCTGCTCCCTGTTAACAGTGTTAGATCAGCATCGGAATCATCAGCGTTGGCGTTCGACGGCATTTGCATAAAATAGCCTAGATAGATAGACATATATGAATCGGTCTCTGAGTCAGAGGTAGCTTCGTGCTTCTCACTTCAAAACTGGGTTGACCTACACCGTGGGAGGTACTCTATTCTAACTGCACGATTTACGTTTTAACAAAGGCGAGACAAAAAATCCAAAATCAAAAAAACAAAAAACAAAAATCAAAGAAACAATAGCGGAGAAAGCCTGCTGAAATGTCAAAATCAAAACCACCGAAACCTGCGACGTAACAGAAAAACAGACACTTCCTCGCACTTTATCTTACCTCCCCTGGAGTCTACACAAGCACTCAGTGGCATTTATCTCTTACACTCCGTCACACTGCACTGACTAATTTTTCATAACCGCAAAAGGTGTCGTCTGCTTCTTCCCGCGTCAGTCCTCTTGTTGTTGGCGGCATAAGCGACCCGACCTTCGGCTCTCGTCGGAGACTCAGGAAGCCGCAGCGAGAAAACCCCAAACAGGTTTCAGTTCAGCGATTTCGAAAAGCGACCCGGAAACCCCGAACTTGTTGATCCGGGGCGGGCTTCCCGTGTTAAACCTGGCTAAACCCCTGCTGATAAGTGACAGAAGTGGTGCGCCATTGATTCAGCAACGAGTCTGTATCAGTTCTCGTTCTCATACATAAATAATCTTAGCCTCTCCCACTCCGCGGCCCCGCTGTCATTCGCGCAGCCAATCAAAACGAGCCGCTGTCTTCGATTTCGTCCGCGAGCGTCTGCGACAGCTCTTCTGCGTCGTTTGGCCCGTGCGACTGACTGACAACGAACTAGGGTGAAAAAGAAGCTGGGTGTTTCTGCACCTTTCAGTTTGTGAGTGAACAAAACGCCCCTTGTAAGAGCCCTCTGTGTGTGTGCTATTCAGTTCTAGGCCCTTGTCAGTCAGCCAGTCACAAACTGCAAGTGCCTAATCCCGATTGAATTCGATTTGAGACTGCGCGTGATCGATTGCCGTTTGAGTATTAGACTTTCGGTGAGCCGCGCATCTTTTTTGTGTCTTATCGTGTTCTCTCTCTCTCCCCCCCCCCCACCCCCCAATCTAGTTCATTTTTATTTTTTTTTTTTTAAAATAATGTCTAGTTTGCAGAAACGCTCTGAGAAAACGGTCGATAGAAGCATGTGCAACACCTGACAAAATTTTAATAGGTAAAATCACCATCGTTATGGAGCAATAACCAAAGACGAAGTTCATTCCCTGTGTCTTATTCCGAGTTTATTCAGTTTCGTTTCGTTTCTTTATCTAAACTCACTTCGTCTCATTGATGCTCCGATTACATCTCCTTCAGTATGTCGTCCTCAGTGTGAACTTATATTTTTCTATGTAAAGAAGTTGGTCCCCTACAGAGAAGAAGAAGATAGTAAGTAAGTGACTTAGTGTTTTACGCCCAGTCAACCTTTGCGGTTATATCAGGGCGAAGAAGAAGAAGAAGAAGAAGAAGAAGAGAAGAAGGAGGAAAAGAAGAAGAAGAAGAAGGAGGAGGAGGAGGGGAGAAGAGGAGGAGGAGCGAGATGAAGAAGAAGAAGAAGAAGGAGGAGGAGGAGAAGAAGAAGAAGAAGAAGAAGAAGAAGAAGAAGAAGAAGAAGAAGAAAGAGGAGGAGGAGGAGAAGAAGAAGAAAAAGAAGAAGAAGAAGAAGAAAAAGAAAAAGGAGGAGAAGGAAGAGGAGAAGAAGAAGAAGAAGAAGAAGAAGAAGAAGAAGAAGAAGAAGAAGAAGAAGAAGAAGGAGGAGGAGGAGGGAGGGAGAAGAGGAGGGAGGAGGAGGAGGAGGAGGAGAAGAAGAAGAAGAAAGAAAAAGAAGAGAGAGAGAGGAGAAGAAAGAAGAAGAAGAAGAAGAAGAAGAAAAGAAGAAGGAGAGGAAGAGGAGGAGGAGAAGGGAGGAAGAGAGAAGAAGAAGAAGAAGAAAGAGAGGAGGAGGAGGAGGAGAAGAAGAAGAAAAGAAGAAGAAGAAAGAAGAAGAAGAAGAAGAAAGAAGAAGAAGAAGAAGAAGAAGAAGAAGAAGAAGGAGGAGGAGGAGGAGGAGGAGGAGGAGGAGGAGGAGAAGAAGAAGAAGAAGAAGAAGAAGAAGAAGAAGAAGAAGAAGAAGAGTGCACTGGACACATGCAAAAATCAATTCACAGAAGATGCACAGCTCGTCTCCTGCAGCCTTGTCAGAATCCTTGTAATGACGGGATGGGAGGGCGGGAATGAGGGTGGTGGTGGTGCTATATTATGGGGATGGGAGAAGTGGAAGGGGGGCTTGGTGCTACATTACTGGGGTGGTGGAGGTGTGGAGCGTTGGTGCTGTATCATAGGGGTGGCGGTGTTATGGGGATGGGAGAAGTGGAAGGGGGGCTTGGTGCTACATCATTGGGGTGGAAGAGGTGTGGAGCGTTGGTGTTATATCATAGGGGTGGGTGAGCTTGAGCTATATTATGAGCATGGTGGAGGTGTGTGTGTGTGTGTGTGTGTGTGTGTGTGTGTGTGTGTGTGTGTGTGTGTGTGTGTGTGTGTGTGTTGTGTGTGTGCTGTGTGTGTGTGTGTGGGGGGTGTGGTGTGTGTGTGTGGGGGGGTTGCAATATTATAGAGGTGGGGTGGCGGTAACATTATATTATACAAAGACTGCACGCTGATTTTCATTGGGGTATACTTTTACAAGAACAAATATTTGATCTCTCTCTCTCTCTCTCTCTCTCTCTCTCTCTCTCTCTCTCTCTCTCTCTCTCTCTCTCTCTCTCTCTCTCTCTCTTTGAACTTGCATATAAATACTTTCACTAATCGTATGCTTGCATCACATGTATACAGCAACATAATATCGCACACTACATGTCAGTGAGGTCAACAGGCAGCTATTGTCGATGAATGTGCTTAAACACGTAGTACAGACCTATATATTCAATGGCAGTGGTGAGCATCACTTAAGAGTATGTATTTTTGGCAGATTTGTTTTTCCTTCTAACCACCTATAATTATTCTTGCATGCCAGGTGAGAGTTACTGTAGGCGATTCAAGTTTCTGTTTTTGCAGCCTCTCTGACTTGTGTGGATCATTCGAAAGTTATTAGTTCATTTTGGTTGTTGGTTCAACGATAACGTCTGTTGCTTTTCCAACTACTAAAAAATAGAGAGAGAAAAAAAAAAAAAAAAAAGAAGAAGAAGAAAAAAAGAAAGAAGAAAGAAAGAAAGAATGAAGAAGAAGAAGAAGAAGAAGAAGAAGAAGAAGAAGAAGAAGAAGAAGAAGAAGAAGAAGAAGAAGAAGAAGATGAAGAAGAAACAGCAAAAAGCAAGATTATGACAAATTGAACACTTGTTTACAGTTTCAATATTCGATGACAAAATAAACATTAAATTTAAAAAATAAATTAAAAAATTGTCCGCCCTTTGCGCTCAGCTGAGTTGGTTTCTCGGGGGGGGGGGGGGAGGGCCTGAAATAATCGTACAAAATGACGCTTTAAAGCACAAAGTGATTGTAGAAGACGTTTGAAGACGGTTGGGGAAATGTGGCGGAATGAACCAGGTGGCAGAAATTCGAAAGGTAAAGGAAATGGCGGTGAAAATACACACGTGGTGAAGAAGCCGGTGCAGGGAGAATCCCCGACGTGATTTTCCTTCCCTGGTGCTGATTTAACTGTTACAGTGTTATTATTTGTTTGCTGTTGAACGTCCAGTCAACTGTTTAGCTTACTTCGGGGCAAAACAACAACGACAACAACAACACCAACAATAACAACAATAACAGCCAATAGACAGTACAAAAATATCAAATACAATTCGAAACACAAACATCAAAACGATCGAAAGTCTAACAAATCAACAATGACATAGTGTCAAAAAACAAAAAACAAACAAAACAAAAACAGTGGGGTAGATGACGGAAATCACCAAAACTCAATTGCAATATTTAATTAGTAAACAAACTACATTCTCGACTTACCAAAAGAGATTAATCATACCACCATTTAATACCCCCCTCCACCGTTCCTGACACGTGTTACATCACGTTTAAAGAGAGGAGTGGGTAAAAATAAGGAACTTACCGAAAAGGTAAAAATCAAAACCTGAACCTGAGATTCCTGGCAATAGGGTTCAATAGTATGCAAAACTGTATTCGGACTGTCTCTGTCTAGCCTTGTAAGATAGAACCTTTAATAGTTCTGGATTGTCAACTGAAGGGACCTTAATTTTATGCGCCCGCGGTCCCCCACGACGGGGGGTTACTGAAAGGACAAAACCAGCACAACAGAGATAAACCCTCCGCCCCTCCCCCCCCCCTCCCCCCCCCAAAAAAAAAATCTTTAAAAAAATATCTTTTTATAGTGTATTGTGCAACGAAACCTTCTGTGTATATTGGTTTGTCTCCGTATACATGTCTGTCTGTCTGTCTGTCTGCTGTCCAACCTTCCTGTCTGATTATCTGTTTGCTGGGTCGATACAAAAAAAGTGTGGGGAGGGGGTTAGGTGGGGGATGGAGGGGAGAAGAAGAAGAAGAAAAAGAAAAAAAAGAGGATGTCGTAGGCTATACCTACAAAGCAGTCACGCAGACTCGTGGCCCACAAGCGGCCCAAGCCGGTGCGTCAGAACCCGGGGGGAAAACGGCCCCCCGAAAAAACCCCAAGGGTTTCCACCCCCAAACCCCCTCGCCTCTCCCTCGCCACACGTTGTTCCCCCCCCCCCCCCCTCCCCATAACCCCCCCCCCCCCCGCCCCCATTCCCCCCCCCCTCCCCCCCCTCCATCCCAACACCCCCGACCGCTTTGCCCCCCCCCCCCCCCCCCCCCCCCACCCAACCTTCCCACCGACCCCCTCCACGTCCTGACGTCTCACTGAACTGCAGATTCTGAGCTGGTTGGCTTTTGCCAGGTCACGGCCTTTGTGGGGTCACCACTGATCTCCATGGCGACGGAGTTGGTTTTATTGAAGACTTTTCCTTCCCCTCCTCCCCCCCCCCCCACCCCCACCCCCCACCCCCCCCCCCCACCCCCCCCCCCTCCCCAAAACCCTCCCCCCCCCCCCAAAAAAAAGAAAAAAAAAAAAAAAAATAAAAAAAGGGGACCTGGCAAAACCGTGTGCTTTTGGAGTTTACTGTTGGGTTTTGATTTTGTGTGTGTGGGGGTGTGTGGGGTGTGTGGGGTGGTGGGGTGGTGGTGTGGTGGTGGTGGTGCGTGGTCTGGTGCGTGCGTGCGTGTGTGTGTGTGTGTTGTGTTGTGTGTGTGTGGTGTTGTTGTCTGTCTGTCTGTCGTCGTGCGTGGTGGTGCGTGGTGGTGCGGGTGGGGGGTGTGTGTGGTGTGTGTGTGTGTGTGTGTTTGTTTTGTATGTTTGATTTGTGTTGTGTGTTGTGTTGTGTTTTTGGGGTGTTGTGTGTTTGTGTGTTGTTGTGTGTGTGTTTTGGGGGTTGTGTTTTGTTTGTGTGTGTGTTGGGGGTGTGGGGTGGTTGTTTTGTGTGGTTTTGTTGTATGTGTTATGCTGTTTGGGAAACTGTCGTCGTTCAGTTTTGTGTGTGTGTGTGTTTGTGGGGGTGTGTGTGTGGTGTGTGTGTGTGTGGGGGGTGTTGGGGGTTGGTGTTATTGTCTTTTGTTATGTCTGTGGAGGGTACAATGGGGTTTTGGTAGGCAGGGGAACGAAGGAACAAAAAGATTTATTCAGTTAGACATTAGCCATAGCTCCTGTTCAAGGAGGGGGCTGCACAACTGATAGTTCAGTTTGTACATCATTTGTGCGGCATCGCACTGTACAAACATATTTCGAGTCAAAGATCAAGTACAAAATACAAAGTACAAGACGACTACATAATGATAGGTCCATCGTGAACATCTTGGCATATGTAACAGATCAGGAGATAATGCCTGTTGAAGAGAGAGAGAGAGAGAGAGAGAGAGAGAGAGAGAGAGAGAGAGAAGAGAGAGAGAGAGAGAGAGAGAGAGAGAGAGAGAGAGAGAGAGAGAGAGAGAGAGAGAGAGTTTTCTAAACAAAAAGTAGTATTTGGAAAGTTGTGTAGCTACATCCGACCTTGAACAACAGAGAAATAATCCCTCGATCATTGCAATACAATTTAACTGCGTTCCGTAACTTAGGTGCCACCACCGCCAGACAGTTTGAATTACCTTTACCAACTGGGTGCCAGACAATTTACTTTATGCTTTCAAGCAAGAAAGATTTGAATCATGATGCGGCCGTGCAATTACAAGCAACGTACATACCAAACTGAGTTAAGCATTACGTTAACGGTTAAAAATCAAACTTTCTTTTTCAGAATTTATGTAAATTGAGAGTACCGCGTATATGCATCAAGGCTTGTTGGTGTGCTCATAAACTTTTCATGTTTATCTGCGTATCTGACCAAAAACTTTTTAAAAAGAGAAGGGGGGAAAAAAAAAAGCCTCGCTTTAACCGTTAGAATACAACTACAGTCATTTGGTTGATGTGCCTTTTATTGTGCATTTTCGCCCTGATATAACCGTACTAGCTGACTGGGCGTATAACACCAAGTTACTTGCTATGCATTGGGAACTTTTATCTCTTGCGAACGTCATCTAAGCCAGATTTTTATCTACCGGGAACTCCATTTACTGGAAATGTCACCTATCGTTATTTTCTCCTTTTTTTTCTTCTTTTTTTTTTGCAGGGAATTTCATCCACTTGGAGTTTCGTCTGGCTGACTGGGCGTAAAACACGAAGTTACTTACTCCAACTGTCAACTATGGAAGCACGATTTCACGCGTACACGGATTAGCTCAGCATCATCAGTTAATGCCGTATGAATTAAATATAACACAACAACAAAGCAGCATGTGCCTAGCTAAACATAACATATACTTCTTTCATCTACGCAATGACAAATTCCTGTGTCGACTGATCATATTAATACACCAAAAATGAAATTCGGAGGAAAAACACAACACACAACCAAACCCCAAAAAACCCCAAAACACACACACACACACCCACACCAACACACAAAAACCAACACACACACACACAACCCACCCCACCCCACACACACCACACACACCCCAAAACCCCCCACCCCACACAAACACCCCAAAACCACACACAACCCCCAACCAAAAAACACACCCCAAAACACGCCCCAAAACACCCCACCCCCCCCACAAACAAAACCCCACCCCACGGGACCACCAACCCCCACCCCCAAAAAAACACACAAACACCCCCACCCACCAAACCCCCACCCCACCACC
>JABMCL010001502.1:2500-5000 GCA_018857735.1 Alviniconcha marisindica | reverse complement strand
CGCCCGCTATGTTGCCCGCAGGTGCAAAGTCATCGCGACGATTCTTGAAAGGTGGTTGTTTTAGGTCCGTTCGAACATCGCGGAGTACGGAGGAGGCCAGTTTGACTGCAAGCATGCAGGCTAACAACGTTTTTGAGGTGGCTCACGAATCCGGAGAACGACTGCTGACGACACTGTCTCCTGGTGCTGATACTTCCGGGTCCGGACAAACGGGAAGGAGGGAGCGAGCAACAAAACATGCCCTGCACAGCTGTGCCTGCGTGTGCATGCATACAAGTGTAGCTCCGTCAGTTTTTGTGACAGACATCGACACTGCCAGAGACAGTTCCTGCTGGTGACATTCAGTGACATGCTCCGTCAGTTTTTGTGACAGACATCGACACCGCCTGAGACAGTTCCTGCTGGTGACATTCAGTGACATGCTCCGTCAGTTTTTGTGAGACACATCGACACTGCCAGAAACAGTTCTTGCTGCTTCCACCCGTCAGTGGTATTGCGGATACTATTTGCAGCAGATCCTGCTTTTCTGGAGATTTCACGTATTTAAAAAGCAGCAACTGTCTGGGGTCTTTAGGTCCGCCCTTCTGGGGAAAAGCTACTGACGAAGCAGTTGTGGGCCGTCAAGATGACCAGGATTTCGTCTACGATACTTAGGGGCGGTCTTGGGCAGCCATCACAGGAGCTGGTTTTTATCAGTTCACACAGCTGTCTACATACAGTTCTTACGGTCACTGACAACTGTGTGGGACTTCTCTGGCTGTGTTTCAAGCTGCTGGAGAGGATTTATCACCTGCGTATCATTTTGTGTGCGACGAGTGCCTGCATGGATAGCTAGCAGAAAACCTCATGGTTGCTGAAATACGACCAAACAGCGGATTTGCTTTCAAGTAGCTTCAGTGTGATATTTTTGGATGAGTCCTGGCCGGTTTTTCATCAGCTGTGCATAAGGCTGTTGAAGAACTGGGGTATTCATTGGAATGTAAGTGAGGTTGTCAGGATTCGTAGCGGATGTGACGGGTGGATAATACCGGAGACGCGACCGTCATCAAACCTGTGGAGTTATTCTGCATAGTGGCTGAGCTTGTCTGCAAGTTTCCGTGCTCATCCTTCCTAATGCCATTGGAAGACCACCTGTGACAGGAGTTTTTTTTTTTTTTTTTTTTTTTTCAACGATTGCAGTTCAGTTGGAAAGTTACTGTGTTCCTCCTTCCTAATGCCATTCACTGTAGGACCACCTGTGACAGGAGTTTCTTTCAACGACCGCAGTTCAGCTGGAAAGTTACTGTGTTCTGCTCTGATTCTGCATTTCACAGGATGGAGTCTCTTAGGTGTTGCCTGTGTCTGTGTCTTAATTGGAGTTTTTTTCTCCCAGTACCTGTTCGATTTTCATTCTGCCAGGAATTCTCGGTGTTAGCGCTGCCGAAACGCCATCACTTGAGTTACTTTCGGAATGCCGCTGCCTCAGTGAGAGTCCTTGCGTTCGACGTCACTACGTCACGTGCCATGTAGGAAAAGACGCTAATGCGCATGCGCCTGTCTCGAGCTAACATAAAAATGTTTCACGAACAAAATTCTTCATTCGTAACAAACGGTAAATTAGAAACGTACATTCCTAGTGCGTGGGCCTGTATAATACTGCATTAACCCTTTCACTGTCAAGGACATTTTCCTGGCGGGGAAAAATTCTTTCAAGAGTAGCGCCAGAGGTGTGATATTAAACTAACCAAAAATGCGCCTTTTGGGAACTGTATTCCAGTTGGAATTCAAGCAGGAGGACATGACGAGGCAGGCAAATGAGAAGCGATTTGCTGTGCACATCGTGTGATGTCCTGATGGCAGGGAATGGGTTAAAGGTCGCCCAATTTCAGCTACAGTTCTACGTGAATAGAGTTTAAGCCTAAACGTGCGCAGGATGAAGGGAGGGGAGGAGGGGGGGGGGGGTGGAGGGAGAAGGAGGGGGAGGAGGGGGGGGGGGGAGGGGGGTGAAACCGAAATGTCATGCAGCCTAACACTAACAGCGAAACGGCAACCACCCTAATTAGGCAACGTGAGAATAATCTACGCGGCAGCGAATCCCGCAATTTGATCTGACCGATCATCAGGTTAACAATTACGTGCTAATCATTCGGTTCCCCGAGAGCTAGATGGTGTGCAGCGAGGGATTATTTCTTTTAATTAACCGCAGCAGAGGTCATGGCATCCGGGGAATACTGTCAATCTATATATAATACAGCGCGTTCTATTTGCCCGAATCAAAGCCGGCTAAAGGAACTAAAACGAAAGGAATATATTATTATAATAGTCTACAGGTGGATCAGAATTTCACTATGCGTCCAAGTAGAATGTATGAGCTATTTTGTAAATGTAATTCAAGAAAAAATAAAAATCGACAGTACTTATTATTATACTGGTACTATTAAAATAATAATTATGACAACAGAAATGTAACAACGATAACGAGGTGCTCGAGTGCTGTTGGTCTGTGTATTCATGAAGTACA
>JABMCL010001223.1:1425000-1491031 GCA_018857735.1 Alviniconcha marisindica | reverse complement strand
ATAAAAATGAAGCCAGCACGGAATGTTTAAGAGAAACTCCCCAGGTAAAAACGAAGCCAGCATGGGATGTGTAAGACTAAACTCCCTGCTTACAAATGAAGGCAGCACAGGATGTGTAAGAGAAACTTTCCATGATTAAAAAGAAAAGAAAAAAGAAGTCAGCATGGGACGTGTAAGAGAAACTCCCCGCATAAAAATAAAGCAAGCATGAGGTGTGTAAGAGAAATTCCCCAGATAAAAAATAAAGCCAGTACGGGATGTGTAAGTGAAACTCCCAGATAAAAAAAAAAGAAGAAGCCAGCACCCGATGTGTAAGAGAAACTCCCCACACAAACAGAAAACCAGCATGGGATGTGTAAGAGGAACTCCCCGCATAAAAATGAAGCCAGCACGGGATGTGTAAGAGAAACTCCCCAGATAAACTGAATGAAGCCAGCATGGCGGCGATTGAAAACACCCGATAAAGGAGTATCCCTCAAGAAAAGAAGATCACAAGAGAGAACAGTATTCAGAAGTGTACCAACATTATTTAAGAGGCGGTGTAATAAGCCAATGCGTCTGTCAGACTGAAGGAAGAGTGATATAAAGATAAATTTCTGCGAATTTCGTTAGTAGCTCCGTAGTCAGGGCAGTCGCCGGATTGCCATGCAAGTGAGCCGGGTTCAAACCAAATATTTTTTCAGCGGCTGCTGCAATATTCAACATCGCGGAAATGTACAACCAGTTTCAGTTTGTTTTTTCTTCCCCTGTGCGTATGTGTGGATATTTTTTAAAGGTTATAATCGGTCACAAATGTGTGGCGCGGCAGACAGCTTCCTCAGTTTCTGCTAAGCGCCGCGCGGAGAGTGGTTGTGCAAGGTCGTTCACTTTTTCACTAGTGGATGGGGAGTGATTTTTTCTCTCTTTCTCTCTTCCTTTCCCGGCGCTAAGCGCGGGGAGAGTCTTAGTGGTTGTGAGAGGTCGTTCGCTTTTCCATCAGTGGCCGATGGGGAGTGATTTTGTCTCTCAGTCTTTCTCTCTTCCTTTCCGCTAAGCGCGGGGAGAGTCAGTCTTAGTGGTTGTGAGAGGTCAGTCGTTCGTGTTTCCATCAGTGGGCGGATGGGGAGTGATCTGTCTGTCTCTCTCTCTTCCTAAAAAATAAAATAAAATCTGAAACAAAAAATGACTGCTAGCGTTCCAAAACGTACCTTGACAAATGGCATTACCCCGAAAATTTGCAGATTGTGTGTTTGTGTTCTAATAAATAAGCGTTCTTTTGAACTTTTTATGTGTTTAGAGACTGACTAGGTTGGGACACATAATGCGTAGACCTTCATAGTTATTGCCCTTGTTACTAAATTTGTCGTCAGGGTTTTCCCGATGGTCTACTTTCGGTTGTGAAATGCCAAGAGCTGTTTGTACGATTTATTAACCTTAAGGAGGTATGGTATGCCCTTTTTATTATTTCAAAACTTGATGCTGTGTACCAAGTTGCTATAGTGAAAGATGTAAAGCGAAAGAAGGAAGATTTGAACTAGTTATGGACTTTTGGTTCACTTCCTTGTCAGTCTCGCCTCGGTGCTGACGCAGAACCCACTCAGTTCGCCGCGAGGTCAGACAGGTCGGCCAGACGACTGCTGGGCCATTTTGTACACTCATCAAGGGAGAAAAGGTATGTGGGCAGTAGGCTGTGTCAAAAGAGCACAAGAAACCTCACAAACGGCATTTCTTTTAATCATTTGTGCAGATACGGATTCTGGGATGATGTGCTCAAACATGTCTTATGCTTGTGTCGTCATTTTCTACGTAATGCCTCCCACAAAGCAGTCTGAGAAATTAGTTTAAGTCCTTTTACGTTACGAAAAGTCCGATAAGAGTTGTCAAAAATGAGAAAAAGTGAACAAATCAGTACATGTCGTGTGATAAACGAAAGCAAACAATTAAAGGCTTCTTCCGCAATAGTGAGTCATTTAACTGGTGTTTCGTATATATAATAATTAATATATACTCAAAAACGTTTGTAGTTGTACTAGCAATACGAAGGCTGCATAGGAAAGGCAGCAATCAAGCTAAAGCAGATTTTCCTGATCATGATCTTCATGATCACAATATTCACGAGGAGCCTTGTGTATGAAATGATTGAAGGAATTAACACATAGCAGTATTGGCCATGGCTGCCCTTCCCATAACTGGTTCGGGTTTCCCAGAAACCCGGACATTACTGGAACTTTCTGTGTATGCAGTTGGGTGGCCAGCTATATATGTATAAGTTCCATGATACATATTGGAATGATGTGGATCCTTCATACACATGTTTTATTCCACCTTGCTAGATGACTGTGATAGCCATTAGTTTTGACTGTTGGTCATTAAAATACCCCCCAAAAAAGAAGAAGAAAAAGAAAGTAAATTGGTGTTTTATGCACAGTCGACCATTGTGGTTATATAAGGGTGAGAAAAGAAAAAGAAAAAAAAGGAAGAAAGTAAAAAAAACTAAGAAGAAGGAGAAGAAGAAAAGATCACATGTAAATAGAAGTGTATTTGGAGGACCGATGTAATGATGGTGATATATATGTATATATAGTTGCACATGATCACCATGTATAATAATATGATATTTTCTGGTTTTGTTCTTCTGGCTTTTGCAAATAGAAACCAATGTGCACAAATCAGTCTGGTCTGGCTATAAATTATGATGTGGCTTTCACAGTAAGTCACATACTTGTGCACTTTGTCAGCACTTGTGTTTTGACAGTTTGAGTGGATTAGTGATTCTAGATAATAGTTGTCAGACTGCAATGTGTTTCGCTGAGTGTACTGTGTGTGGGGGTGTGGCTGTGGGAGGGGTCGGTGGTTGGCTGGTGTTGATGTGTATGTTTGTATGACACTGTTTCTATATATATATTGTCTTACTTACTTACTTAAGTGGTACCTTCATTGCAGAGTGGAATGCTATTTTTCTGGTTTGCTGAATTGGCATATGATATATATTATGTCATTCAGTAAACAAGTGAGAAAAAACCTAGCAGAAGTTAAATGAAATTTAATGCGTGGTGAGGGCAGATAATTTCGGTGGAGGGGTTTCCAGTTCCTGAGGAAAACAGAAGTCAAAGAAAAGCGTGTGGGAGTCGTGGAGGCCGTCCTGGGCTCCCTGTCCTAACGAGCCTTATGGTTTCTGTGGATGTAAAGCAATATTGAACCATGCTTACGCACTGGTCACAGTTTGTCCCTAGCATGTCAACCCGACATCCAAGGACATTAAGCTCTACATCATCATCAACATGGGAGGCAAGAGTTCAGGTGGATGTATTCCATGCTGGACTGATAGACAAGGAGCCTGTCAGACTGTTCCTCATAGAGGTCGTTATTTGTGCTCAGTTGATGCTTTGTTGGTTGACCATGTATTGAATTTGATTTTTACTTGTTTCATCCATCTCTCTAGGAGCAGGTGAGAGAGTAGATCATGACCACCAAAATAGGTATCCGTGTCGTGCGAGGTCCTGACTGGTCTCATGGCAATGATGATGGAGGTGAAGGTCACCTAGGCACAGTGACTGGCATTCCAGGTCGAGGACCCAGCCATGGCAAGGTGCAGGTAGTGTGGGACTCCGTTGGGGAAGAAAAGTCCTACTTTGCTGGCAAGGACAACAAATTTGAACTGCGCATCTATGATATTGCACCAATAGGTATGTCTGCTGGCCTGTGTGACATTGTGTTCCTTTCTGTCTTCCCATGTGTTTCAGGCATAATATTGCATGATATTTCATTTTGTAATAAATTAAATGGACATACATGGATATAATTTAACGTAATGTGGGCTGAGCAACTGTGAATACTTTGCATGTGCATGTGTCTGAATTAGTCTACCTTTGTATGTGCTTGTGTCTGAATTAGTCTACCTCAGTTAATGTATCAAGGGGACCCCTTTTTCTCGCACACCATAAATATCAGTAATGATCAGACATTGATCCTGGATATTAATTGGAAGAAGAAGAAGAAGAAGACTGAATGGAAGGAGTACCACAGGTGCTATTGATAGGAACTGAATATAAAAAAAAAGTATATATACACAGATGTTTTTCATTTAATTTTTCATCGTGTTTGTTAAAAATCAGTATTTGAAGGTTGTGAAAACATGACCATGGTGGCTGCCATTTGCGCCCCACAGTCTATATCAGCCATTAAGTGACATTAAAGTCAAGGCTGACAGGGGTGGCAAAGGACTAGCAGCAAATACATTACTTGCCAGCTTTTTTCTGCTCTTCATCAGTGAAGAGTGAACCAGTATGCCTGTGCCCTGGGGAGCCAGGATTTAAAGCAAGAAGGTGCTTCTTTTATATAAATATTGATAGAACAGCCAAAAATCTGGATGCAAACAAAAATATTTGCACATTTTTATGTTTTTAGGCAAGCTTGGTTCCCATTTATTCCTTTTTTTAGCATCTGGTACCAAAATGGTTTATGCTATTAATATGATCAAGTTGTTGCTTTTTTTTTGTTCCTAGTTATTGCTCCATTTTTTACTTTGTATACTTTGCTGTGTCTTTCATTGTTAACATGTGCTGCTTTCCCATGCAAAAATCCAGCATTCATGCACACTTTTATCTTTACCATACGCTAACACACTACTGTGATTCACACAGTCTCCTTACTGCTTCTGATGCAAGGGGGGAAGTTGTATTAAATTTGCTATGGTAGCTGAAGACTTTTTTTTTTTTAATCCTTCATTTTTATATCCCCTCCTTCCCCCATTGAAAAAGGGTGGAAGGGGTACCCTGGATTCACCTGGTTTTCAGCTCTGTTGAAGGATCTTTTGTGTGTACAGCCTTTAGTAGAAAAGATTTCTTTGCTAATCAGCCTGATCAGTTATTAAGGACTAGACACTTAGTCCCATGTGTCAACCGGAAAAGAACGAGAAGTACACTACTGATCTGATGCATGTTTTTTGTAGTTTTGTTTTCTCTTTGAAGGAGCCATAGGCTGGCTTTAATCTGTGCTGTGGTTGTTTTGACAACACTAACAGTTATGTGGCTCATTTTCAGGTGTGAAGCATAAAAGTGTGACATGTGATGCGTGCAAGATGGATGGCATCACTGGAATGCGATGGAAGTGTTGCGTGTGTACTGACTATGACCTGTGTTCACTGTGCTATCACACAGATCGCCATGACAGAGCTCATACCTTTATGAGATATGTCACAGATGACTGCAAATTGTAAGTGGTGATGTGAGTGTGTGTGTGTGTGTGTGTGTGTGTGTGTGTGTGTGTGTGTGTGTGTGTGTGTGTGTGTTGTGTAATGTGGGCCTTGCCTGTTTAGCTTCTTGTGATTTTAACTGCTTGTAGTCATTGTTATTGTCATTTTCCACATATAGTGTCACACCATGGATGTAGTTTATATCTGAATTTTCTACAGCATGCCAAACTCTATTTTTATGTTAGAAGTTCATACTTTGTAGATATTTCAACATTAACATTAGTGTTAATGCCATCCACCGGATGACTGCATGTGCACAGGGTACAAGTGCCGCCTCGCAATGCTTCCAAGCGTAAGGAAGTCTACGGACTGGTGAAGGGGGCAGAGGTGGTGCGTGGCCCACACTGGAACTTTGGAAATCAGGATGGTGGGTATGCACACTTCCTTTAATCTCATCACACACACACACACACACACACACACACACACACACACACACACACACACACACACACACACACACACACAACACACACACACAAACAAACAAACAAACAAACAAAATATGACTGTAGCAGAAACTGGTTGGGATGAAAATACTGTGAGAAGAGGAAGGTTTTCAGTTTGCATGGACTGTGTAGAACTGGCAGGGATGTGACCACCTTTACTGTAGGCCAGTTGTACTGTCTGTGTGTCTGTTGAGCTTCCTGAAGAACTGGCTGATGAGGAGGAGCAGGTAGTCGATTCACAACTGTGGCTGTAACATCAGGACTGGTCTGTGGTGGTGGCTGGAATCCAATGGTTGGTTGGTGGTGGTGATTGTAACCTCATGACTGGGTGGTGGTGGTGGCTGTAACAATATGGCTGGTTAGTGGTTGTCACTGTAACATCATTTATAACATCATGGCTGGTTGGTGGTAGTAGCTGTAACCCCATGACTGGTTGGTGGTGGTGACTGGTTGTAACAGCATGACTGATTTGTGCTGGTGGTTGTAGCATAGCTGGTTGGTGGTGGTAGTGGTGGTGGTAGTGGTGGTGGTGGTGGCTGTACTCTCATGGCTGGTTGGTGGTGGTGGTGGTGGCAGTAACCTCATGGCTGGTTGGTGGTAGTGGTGGTGGCTGTACTCTCATGGCTGGGTGGTGGTGGTGGTGGCAGTAACCTCATGGCTGGTTGGTGGTAGTGGTGGTGGCTGTACTCTCATGGCTGGTTGGTGGTGGTGGTGGTGGTGGTGGTGGAAGTAACCTCATGGCTGGTTGGTGGTGGCGATTGCGGTAACCTCGTGGCTGGTTGGTGGTGGAGGTAACTTCATAACTGGTTGTTGTTGGTGGTGGTGGTGGCGATAACTTCATAACTGGTGGTTGTTGTTGTTGTTGTTGGTGGTGGTGGTGGTTTCCTCATAACTGGTTGGTGTGGTGGTAGCAGTAACCTTATGACTGGTTGGTGTTGGTGGTGGTGGTAATCTCATGGCTGGTTGGTGGTGGTGGTGATGGCAGTAACTTCATAACTGGGTGGTGGTGGCAGTAACTTCATAACTTGGTGGTGGTGGTGGCGGTGATGATGGCAGTAACTTCATAACTGGTTAGTGGTGGTGGTGGTGGTGGTGATGGCAGTAACTTCATAACTGGTTGGTGGAGGTGGTGGTGGTGATGGCAGTAACTTCATAACTGGTTGGTGGTGGTGGTGGTGGCAGTAACCTCATGGCTGGTTGGTGGCGATGGTGGTGGCAGTAACCTCATGGCTGGTTGGTGGTGGTGGTGGTGGTGGTGGTAATCTCATGGCTGGTTGGTGGTGGCGGTGGTGGTGGTGGTGGCAGTAACCTCATGTCTGGTGGTTGTTGGTGGTTGTGGCATTAACCTTATGACTGGTTGGTGGTGGTGGTGGCAGTAACCTCATGGCTGGTTGGTGGTGGTGGTGGCAGTAACCTCATGTTTGGTGGTAGCGGTGGTGTTAACCTCAAAGCTGGTTGGTGGTGGTGGTAGCTGTGACATGTAGCTGCTGTGACTGGGGTTGATGTTTGTTTCCAGGTGGGCCGGGCAGTCGGGGGAAGATTGTGGAGGTGGGGACCTTCACAGGGGGTTACTACCGTGGTGGTGTGCGTGTCAAGTGGGACAACAAACCTGACAACATTCTGGGCTACAAAGTGGGAGCTGAAGGAAAAGTGGACCTGGTGGCCAAGTCCAAAACAAGCGGGGGCACCTACTACCCTGAACACCTCCCACGCCTAGGTCAGTGTGCTGACATGCAGGTTGATTTTCTTTCATAGTTTGCTCTTTTGAAAAATAGAAATGCTTAGAGCAGGGTACAACTCTGCAGCCAGTCCTTTTCTGTGGTAGACAATTGATTTTTGATGATAATGCATTGACATGTGGTTGTGCAGATGTGGTGAACCCAGATCACATTCACCTGAAGCGTGGTGACAAGGTGAAGGTGGATGTGGACAGTGACACTTTTAAGAAGGTGCAGAAAGAACACCAGAGTGGCTGGAATGATGGCATGAAACAGGTAACTTTTACATGCAAACATCGTGAACAGGTAACCCACACTGACACTCAGACTGTGATACAGGTAGTCCTCACACTGGCATTTACACCATGGCACAGGTAACTTTCACATCAACACTGACTCTGCAGCACAGGCAGTCACATTGACACTCACACCATGGCACAGGTAACTTTCACACTGACACATTGTAACAGCACAGACTAAACACTGACACACCATGAAACAGACAACTGTAGACTACACACCGTGAAACAGACAGCTGTAGACTGACACACCATGCAATAGACAACTGTACACTGACACACCGTGAAACAGACAACTGTATACTGACACACCATGACACAGGCAAGTGTACACTGACACATTATGAGAAAAAAAACCCATTGTAAACTAACACACCATGAAACAGACAACTGTAGACTGACATACCATGAAACAGACAACTGTAGACTGACACACCATGAAACAGACAACTTTACACTGATGCACCTTGAAACAGGCATACCCTGACACACCATGAAACAAACAACTGTACACTGACATCTTGAAACAGGCAACCATACACTGATAAACCATCAAATGGGCAATTGTACACTGAAACACCATAAAACAGGTAAATGTCACTAACACACTATATTATATAAGACAGGTTCTACTCACATAGTGACACTTGTATCATTAAACTATCATTGGTGGGAGCTGCCACAAGTATAATTTTTGTCGTGAAAAACACGTGTTTGTCACGACAAAACACATCTTTTGTCATGACAAAAGTATGCTTGCTGCGACAAAATATTTTTGTCACAACTAAACTTTTATCGCAACAAATATTTGTTTGCATACTTTTGTTGTGACAAAAGACGTGTTTTGTCACGACAAAAGTTTTGTCGCAACAAGCATACTTTTGTTGTGACAAAAGATGTGTTTTGTCGCAAACAAAAATGATGCTTGTGGCAGCTCCTGCCATTGACATTAAACACATTACTCTGATACCATAACTCACACCTTGACCCAAATAAAAAGGAATACGCACACTCATCACATGAAGCAGATAACTCTACACTGAAACACCCAGCACAAAACAGATTACTCTCAATTGACACTTTCACCATGACCTGAGAAACTTTGACACTGAGACTTACCCTGTTAGACATGTAACTGGGTTATGTACGAAATGAAGATCACATTCATCTGCAGATCATATTGTAATGTGGCTGATGTGTTGTTATTCAGTGTCTTCAGGAGGTTGGTACGATCGTGGCTATACCACACGCCACAGTGGTCAGAGTGCAGTATGAAGATGCACGCATCTGGAATGTTGTTCGCTGTGTGCTCCAGAGGGTAAGCTAACCAATATTGACACTTAACAACAACAACAGCAATAATAATAATAATTAATACTTAGAGCGCCTAACCCGCACAGGCCATAAGTGCTTACACGTTCTTTACAAATACATAATATTGTCAAAATTCTATGCATACAACATGAACACACACACACACACACACACACACACACACGCATGCACACATACAGACTTGTACACCCATGTGTGTGCATGCTCTGCGCACACACACACACACACACACACACACACACCAGTCACATATCAGGGCAATAAGACTGAAGAAAAGTTTTTTAAAAGAGAAAGGTTTTCAAGGAAGATTTAAAAGAGCTGACAGAGGTATGAGATCTTGTCATCTAGTGGTCACTGGCAGCCAGTAATGTGAGCACAGTACAGGAGTGATAGGGACAGGGTCTAATTCTGAAGCTTTGACTGAGCCTTGCAGTGTCATTTTTGATTCCAAAGGGTAAACAAACCAATATTGACACTTAACAGGGTAATGAGATCTTGATCTTGTAGTCTAATGGTCACTGGCAGCCAGTAACATGAGCACTGTACAGGAGAGATAGGGTCTAATTTTGAAGCTTCGACTGAGCCTTGCAGTGTCCTTTTTGATTCCAAAGGGTAAACAAACCAATATTGACACTTAACAGGGTAATGAGATCTTGATCTTGTAGTCTAATGGTCACTGGCAGCCAGTAACATGAGCACTGTACAGGAGAGATAGGGTCTAATTTTGAAGCTTCGACTGAACTTTGCAGTGTCCTTTTTGACTCCAAAGGGTAAACAAACCAATATTGACACTTAACAGGGTAATGAGATCTTGATGTTGTAGTCTAGTAGTCGCTGGCAGCCAGTAAAGTGAACACTGTACAGGAGTGATAGGGTCTAATTTTGAAGCTTCCACTGAGCTTTGCAGTGTCCTTTTTGACTTCAGAGGGTAAGCTAACCAATATTGACACTTAATAGAGTAATGAGATCTTGATGTTGTAGTCTAGTAGTCACTGGCAGCCAGTCAAGTGAGCACTGTACAGGGGTGGTAGGGTCTAATTCTGAAGCTTTGACTGAGCCTTGCAGTGTCCTTTTTGACTCCAAAGGGTAAGCAAACTAATACTGACACTTAACAGAGTAATGAGACTTTGACGTTGTAGTCTAGTGGTCACTGGCAGCCAGTCAAGTGAGCACAGTACAGGAGCGATAGGGACAGGGTCTAATTCTGAAGCTTTGACTGAGCTTTGCAGTGTCATTTTTTGACTCCAGAGGGTAAGCTAACCAATATTGACACTTAACAGAGTAATCAGACTTTGATGTTGTAGTCTAGTGGTCACTGGCAGCCAGTAACGTGAACACAGTACAGGAGCGATAGGGACAGGGTCTAATTCTGAAGCTTTGACTGAGCTTTGCCGTGTCCTTTTTGACTCCAAAGGGTAAGCAAACCAGTATTGACACTTAACAGAGTAATGAGACCTTGTAGTCTAGTGGTCAATGGCAGCCAGTCAAGTGAGCACAGTACAGCAGTGATAGGGTCTAATTCTGACGCTTTGACTGGGCCTTGCAGTGTCCTTTTTGACTCCAAAGGGTAAGCAGACCAATATTGACACTTAACAGAGTAATGAGATCTTGTAGTCTTGTGGTCACTGGCAGCCAGTCAAGTGAGCACAGTACAGGAATGATAGGGTCTAATTTTGAAGCTTTGAGCCTTGCTGCATCCTTTTTGACTCCAAAGGGTAAGCAAACCAATATTGACACTTAACAGAGTAATGAGACCTTGACGTTGTAGTCTAGTGGTCATTGGTAGCCACTAACATGAGCACAGTACATGAGTGAAAGGGTCTGATTCTGAAGCTTTGAATCAGCCTTGCAGCATCCTTTTTGACTCTGAAGTCTGTCCAATAAGTAGGTCTTGGAGTACAGCAGAGAGCAGAGCAGTTCAATAATTTAGTCTGGAAAGTGTGAAAAGAGAAATGAGTTTTTGTGTGTGTGTGGTGTGAGTGGTTAGACATTGACTAACTGGACTTCTTCTTCAAAGTTCAATGTACTATAGGAAGCATATTCCTGAACTTGTATGTACAGTTTTCAGACATGAAAGGCTAACCTGAAGAGATTTTGGCAGGTGAGTTCCTTCCAAAAGGGGGACATGGTGAAGATCATTGACAGTTACAATGCTGCTGTGGAGTTGCAAGTGGGCCATGGAGGCTGGAATGATAAGATGGAAGACGTGAGTCTAATGTTCTCCGTATCACCCACTGTCCTCTGTATTGCTCACTGTCTGCCGTATCACCCACTCTCCTCTGTATTACCTGCAGTCCTCTGTGTTACCCATTCTCCTCCATATTGCTCACTGTTCTCCATATCACCCACTCTCCTCCATATCACCCACAGTCCTCTGTATTGCCCACTCTCCTCCATATCACCCAATGTCCTTTATGTGACCCACTCTCCTCTGTATCACCCACTGTCCTTCATATTACCCACTCTCCCCTGTATCACCCACTGTCTGTATCACACACACACACACACACCATATTACCCACTCTCTTCTGGACTGTCCTGCATATCACCCACTGTCCTCCTTATCAATATCATCCGCTCTCCTTGTTTTCACCTGCTGTCCTCCGTATCGCCCATCTGTCCTCTGTATCACCCACTCTCCTCTGTATCACCCAACTGTCCTCTGTATCCCCCACTCTCCTCTGTATCCCCCAACTGTCCCCTGTATCCCCCAACTGCCCTCTGTATCACCCACTCTCCTCTGTATCACTCAACTGTCCTCTGTATCCCCCACTGTCCTCTGTATCCCCCACTCTCCTGTATCCCCCACTCTCCTCTGTATCACTCAACTGTCCTCTGTATCACCCACTCTCCTCTGTATCACCAACTCTCCTCTGTATCCCCCACTCTCCTCTGTATCCCCCACTCTCCTCTGTATCACTCAACTCTCCTCTGTATCACCCACTCTCCTCTATATCCCCCAGCTGTCCTCTGTATCCCCCACTCTCCTCTGTATCACCCACTCTCCTCTGTATTGCTGTCACTGCAGATGAGAAAAGAATTGTGTAATTGTTTTGAAAATAAGAGGGGTTTTTTGTTGTTGCTTTTCTGCCTTTCCTGTTCATTCAGCTTAATTTCTGCCCAATCCTCTTGAGAAAAAAAAATATATAAAAATAAATAATGTTTGTCATGAGCAGGGAATCAAATGTTTACATATGATTTGGTACATTTTATTTCTCCATGGTGACTTCAGAAATGCATACCTGGACCTTGAGGATTGGTTGATCTTCTGTATTTTGCTTTATAAAGTTTGGTTTTGACTGGGCATTAAAAACAAGTCACCTCTCATTCCCCTTGGTTCCAAATCCTTACAGGGAAAACAAACCCCCATAATACCTTGCTCCTGGTATGCATATGTAGGGTAATGCCCTGCTTCTGACATGCATAAATTTTAATGTATAATGCCCTGCTTCTGTGCATACATAGTGTAACGCCCTGCTTCTGGCATGCATATGTAGTGTAATGCCCTGCTTTTGGCATCCATACAGAATGTAATGCCCTGCTTCTGGCAATCATATGTAGTGTAATGCCCTGCTTCTGGCATGCATAAATTATAATGTGTAATGCCCTGCTTCTGGCATGCATATGTAGTTTAATGCCCTGCTTCTGGCATGCATAATGTAATGCCCTGCTTCTGGCATGTGTACGTAGTGTAATGCCCTGCTTCTGGCAGGCATGCATGGTGTAATGCCCTGCTTCTGGCATGCATATGGAGGGTAATGCCCTGCTTCTTGCATGCATACATAGTGTAATGCCCTGCTTCTGGCATGCATGTATAGTGTAATGCCCTGTTTTTGGCATGCATACATAGTGTAACGCCCTGCTTCTGGCATGCATAGTGTAATGCCCTGCTTCTGGCATGCATATGTAGTGTAATGCCCTGCTTCTGGCATGCATGCATAGTGTAATGCCCTGCTTCTGGCATGCATACATAGTGTAATGCCCTGCTTCTGAAATGCATGTATAGTGTAATGCCCTGCTTCTGGCATGCATACATAGTGTAACGCCCTGCTTCTGGCATGCATAGTGTAATGCCATGCTTCGGGCATGCATACGTAATGTAATACACTGCTTCTGGCAGGCAGGCATAGTGTAATGCCCTGCTTCTGGCATGCATATGTAGGGTAATGCCCTGCTTCTGGCATGCATGTATAGTGTAAAGCTCTGCCTCTAGCATGCATGTATAGAGTAATTCCCTGCTTCTGGCATGCATGCATAGTGTAATGCCCTGCTTCTGGCATACATATGTAGTGTAATGCCCCGCTTCTGGCATGCATATGTAGTGTAATGCCCTGCTTCTGGCATGCATATGTAGTTTAATGCCCTGCTTTTGGCATGCATACATAGTGTAATGCCCTGCTTCTGGCATCCATACAGAGTGTAATGCCCTGCTTCTGGCATGCATATGTAGTGTAATGCCCTGCTTCTGGCATGCATAAATTATGTGTAATGCCCTGCTTCTGGCATGCATATGTAGTGTAATGCCATGCTTCTGGCATGCATACATAGTGTAATGCACAGAGTGTACAAATATGTGATACTTACAGAGTGTACAGGTATGTGTGATACTTACAGAGTGTACAGGTATGTGTGATACTTACAGAGTGTACAGGTGTGACTTTGACACTTGGACCTACTGTTGGCTGTGCTGCAGGTACTGGGCAAAGTGGCGAAGGTGCTGGAGATTGACAACGACGGAGACCTGCGGGTGGTGGTTGATGGGTTACGGTGGCTGATGAGTCCGGTCAGTTGCACACTGGTACATGACCCACACAGACAATCACAGGAACCTTCCGTCAAAGAGACCCAGTCTCCTGTCAGCAAAATGGGTAACTATTCTCCTTTGATTGAAGTACCAATATTGCTACAGCCAGCAAGCTCCAGTTTGTTGTGCAGGATTGATGTTTTGTTGTTTTTGTTGTTTAGCTTTACTGAAGCCAGTTAGTTTTTATTTGGTAGAAAGTCCTGTGTTTAATGAGTTGTATGTGTATTTGCCAAAGTAATTTGCTAAAGCTGAGTGAGAGCTGTGCTGTGACCTGTTTTACTTTTAGGCTGTAAGTAGCAAGGCACTGGCTGCAGCTGCTGCTTGCTGCGGATTTGAACCCTTGCTTGGACCGACCTTTGCCCTCAGAGGTTGAACTTTGTGAACAGTGTGATGTGACTGCCCTCCACAATGAATGTAACAGCAAAATGGCTCACATCACTGCCTGTCTTAGTGTTTGTCCCATGCCAGCTACCTACTGCTTTAGAGACAACTTCTGGTCCTAGATAGGTCAATGGACTGCATCGTCAGCTGTCTTGAATCAAGCCAGAGGAATGAACATTTGAAAAGAAGCAATGGTAGTAGCAGCAGTGGCAGCAGCAGCAGCAGCAGTAGTGGTAGTAGTAGTAGTAGTAGTAGTGTGTATGTGTGTGTGTAAGTGTGTGTGTGTGTGTGTGTAAGTGTGTATTGCATGTGTGTGCGTGCGTGCGTGCATGCGTGTGTGTGTGTGTGTGTGCGTGCGTGCGTGCATGCGTGCATGTGTGTGTGTGTGTATGTATGTGTACATGCATGTGTATATGTATGTGTTTAGTGCTTCTAGTGTTTAATACATGTAAACAGTATCAATGGACTGACTACATGTGAAATAGTTTTAGAAGTTGTGAGTGATGAGGGCATCACTGAGTGCATTACAAATGTATGTTGTTATTATTAGTAGTAGTAGTAGTAGTAGTAGTAGTAGTAAGAATATGGAAATAAGCATGATGATAAAGATGTTATTGATGGTATACAGTTAATGATGTTTTGTCAAAATAAAAATTTGGTTTTCAGAGTGCTGTTAAAATTAGATAAACAAAGTAATGTGGAGAATATTAAGATGCTTGCTGACAGTTGCTCCACCAGGAATGACTCTGAAAGGTAACCTTTGGAGTCTGCTGTGTTGCAGGCATGAGTAGTGTTATTGTGAATGTACCAGAACTGGTCTCATTCACACAAGACAACCAGGTGGCTGAGTACTTCCAGGCAGCTGACCAGGGTGACCTCGAAAAGGTTAAGTCATTCATTGCCAAAAACAAGGACAAGGTAGGGATGCAGTTATTCTCCACTTCATAAAATCCCAAGCAAATACTGAAATAGCAGTTTCAACAAGCAGTTTAGACAGTAATTTCAACACCCTCAAAAACATTTATTTTTCAGCGATTGTAGTACAGGTTTATTGAAACCTGCCCAACAGCTAATCCTTGCTAAAGTACTAATGGTTAGGGAAATATAGAGAGAATTAGTACCGGCAAACTGCCAACCAGAGAAACAAATATTTGTGTCATTCTTGTGAAAATTACAGTAAACAAAACAGTTTCACAAGTCAGGTATTTTGGGGCTTTCAGATCAGATTAGAAAGAGAAAAAAAGCATCACAAGTAGTAGTAGTAGTAGTAGTAGTAGTGTGTGTGTGTGTGTGTGTGTGTGTGTGTGTGTGTGTGTGTGTGTGTGTGTGTGTGTGTGAACTGCACCAAGAGGAAAAAAAGTCATTTGAGATTAAAATGCTCTTCAGGTATACTGAGTTTTTGATGTATGCACCCTCACATTTCTTGTGTAAATGATACCTACCATACTTTTGTTTGAAAGATGCATTCCTTCCTATAAGATCCAATTGTTGACGGTCATCAATCACCTTTTGTAATTTTATTTTGTGAATGACACCCTTGAAATCATGTCTGGTTTACTTATGATCTTGGCCAATTTTGCAACCATTCATTTTAGCTTTCCATGTGTTCATTTTTGTCTTGCATGAAAAGTGAGTCTGTGAGAGTGTTTCTATCTCTTGTGTATGTGCGTATTTTAGGGGAGACTTTATGAGCAAGATTGTTTCCAATTTTATACACTATTAACCTCCACTGAACTTCAATGTTTCATATCAGTGTGTAATTACCTTGACCTAATGTCAAAGTCACAAGGATGCCCAGAAAAGTAACCCTGAAAGTTGCACTTTCTCAGTCAGCTCATTCCCTTTGAGTTCAAACTTTGTATGCATGGCCAAAATCTGATGGAATCCTTTTCATGAATTTGGTGTGTATTACTCTTAAAAATGTCAGACTTGTTTCTAGTTTGCAAAGTCTCAGTAAAGTTTGGAGAAAAAAATGTGTTATTTTATGCATGTCTGTGTTTCCAAGTCTGGTGACAACATCCTTGTTTCTATTTTTTGTTTTTTCTTCAGATCAACATTTGTGTTCAAGGCAATGCAGCATTGCATGTTGCATGTCACCATGGCTACCTTGACATCGTCAAACACCTGCTGGACAATGGTGCAGATAAAAATGTGACTGATAATGATGGCGACACACCTTTACATTATGCAGTCATTGGGTAAGAATTTATCATCATGTACATATCCTAAGTGAATGACATTACTGCTCTTCTTTAGCTTTCTTGTCCAGTAGCATCGGCCAGAACAGACCATTGGGTAATAATATACATCAATACACTTGACTGTAGCCACCACCCACTGGCTGACAGGCAGGTTAGTGTCTTCATTTTTCTATGCCAAGATTGTACGTCCCCATGCCAGGATCATTCATTTCCCCTTACAAGGATCTTCCCAATGCCAGGATCATTCATTTCTTCTTACAAGGATCTTCCCCATGCCAGGATCATTCATTTTCCCTTATGAGGATCTTCCCCATGCCAGTATTATTCATTTCACCTTACACGGATCTTCCCCATGCCAGCATCATTCACTTCCCGATGCCGGGATCTTCCTCATGCCAGCATCATTCACTTCCCGATGCTAGGATCTTCCCCATGCCAGGACCATTCATTTCCCCAACAAGGATCACTGCCAGTAGCATTTCAGTCAATATGACAACACTGTATGGGGATTTAAATCACTTGCTTCAGGGTGCAGCTTTCTGAGTGTTAGGGGATAGGGTCACTGTGTGTACATGTTCATATATATGTAGACAGGATTGGTATGATAACCAATGTGTATACTGTAGACAGGACAACTACTAAAGAATGTAGCTTTCTGAATTCTGGGGGCTCTTAAGACACTGTGCATATGTGTACATATGTATGTATGTAGACAAGACAATAGGCCTGCACCAAAATCTCACCCAACTGAGTGAGCTGCCAAGAACAATGAAAACCACAACATACAGCATTCTTTTAGACAGCAAAGAAACTGGACCAGTAAAGGGTCATTCTGGTTCTGAACAGCAGGAAGGTCTGATGACCAATGATATGTTCCACAGCAGGAAGTTCTGATGACAATGGTATGTTCCACAGCAGGAAGGTTTCATGACCAATGATATATTCCACAGCAGAAAGGTCAGATGACCAATGGTATGTTCCACAGCAGGAAGGTCAGATGACCAATGATATATTCCACAGCAGGAAGGTCAGATGACCAATGATATGTTCCTCAGCAGGAAGGTTTCATGACCAATGATATGTTCCACAGCAGGAAGGTCAGATGACCAATGATATGTTCCAGAGCAGGAAGGTCAGATGACCAATGATATGTTCCTCAGCAGGAAGGTTTCATGACCAATGATATGTTCCACAGCAGGAAGGTCTGATGACCAATGATATATTCCGCAGCAGGAAGTTCTGATGACCAATGGTATGTTCCACAGCAGGAAGGTCAGATGACCAATGGTATGTTCCACAGCAGGAAGGTCTGATGACCAATGATATGTTCCACAGCAGGAAGGTCAGATGACCAATGATATGTTCCTCAGCAGGAAGGTTTCATGACCAATGATATGTTCCACAGCAGGAAGGTCAGATGACCAATGATATGTTCCACCATAGGAAGGTTTCATGACCAATGATATGTTCCAAAGCAGGAAGGTCTGATGACCAATGATATGTTCCACAGCAGGAAGATTTCATGACCAATGATATGTTCCACAGCAGGAAGGTCAGATGACCAATGATATGTTCCACAGCAGGAAGGTTTCATGACCAATGATATGTTCCACAGCAGGAAGGTCAGATGACCAATGATATGTTCCACAGCAGGAAGGTCAGATGACAATGGTATGTTCCACAGCAGGAAGGTCAGATGACCAATGATATGTTCCTCAGCAGGAAGGTTTCATGACCAATGATATGTTCCACAGCAGGAAGGTCAGATGACCAATGATATGTTCCACCATAGGAAGGTTTCATGACCAATGATATGTTCCAAAGCAGGAAGGTCTGATGACCAATGATATGTTCCACAGCAGGAAGATTTCATGACCAATGATATGTTCCACAGCAGGAAGGTCAGATGACCAATGATATGTTCCACAGCAGGAAGATTTCATGACCAATGATATGTTCCACAGCAGGAAGGTCTGATGACCAATGATATGTTCCACTGGAGCTAGCTGTGACTGAACATATATATACTCTCTACGTAGCGTTAACTGAGACAGAAGGGGTTAAATAAAGTAGGTGTATTAAGA
Organism: Alviniconcha marisindica; assembly: GCA_018857735.1. NCBI lineage: Eukaryota > Metazoa > Mollusca > Gastropoda > Provannidae > Alviniconcha > Alviniconcha marisindica. Next base: position 1,472,527 of record JABMCL010001223.1, on the reverse strand, counting down.
TATTGTTTATTTGAAAATGATCGTGGCTTTTGTAAGCAGAAAACATGGGGAAATGTGTTAGCACGCTGATTGTATATGTTGACGGCTTAATTTTCACAGAAAGAGATACTGACAATATTTTGTGTGCACCACTGTTTGCAATGAACAAGATAATGCAATGGATTAGTTTCGTACAAAGAGGTGTTGAGAGTATCAAAGAATGCACTGTTTGTAGGGAACAAGATAATACAGTTTGATGGAGTTTGTAGGAAATGGCGTTGAGAATATCAATCACTGCTGTGAACAAGATAATACAATGGGTGGGTTTCATAGGAAGAGGCATTGAGCATGTCAATAAATGCACTGTTTGTAGGGAAGAATTGCAATGACAATTGATGAGGAGGTAAGAGTATTAAGGTGTGTTCTGTTTGTTGTGAACAAGATAATAATATGGATAAGCTGTGGAAGCAGAGTACAAGGAAGAGGTATGGAGTGTATTAAAGCATGTACTGTTTGCAAGGAACAAGATAATACAATGGATGAGCTGTGTAGGCAGAGTACAAGGAAGAGATAATACAATGGATGAGCTGTGTAGGCAGAGTACAAGGAAGAGGTATGGAGTGTATTAAAGCATGTACTGTTTGCAAGGAACAAGATAATACAGTGGATGAACTGTGTAGGAAGAGTACAAGGAAGAGGTATGGAGAGTATTAATGCATTCACTGTTTGCAAGGAACAAGATAATGATGAACTGTGTAGGCAGAGTACAAGGAAGAGGTATGGGGTGTATTAAAGCATGCACTGTTTGCAAGGAACAAGATAATACAATGGATGAACTGTGTAGGCAGAGTACAAGGAAGAGGTATTGAGTGTATTCAAACATGTACCGTTTGCAAGGAACAAGATAATACAATGGATGAACTGTGTAGGCAGAGTACAAGGAAGAGGTATTGAGTGTATTCAAACATGTACCGTTTGCAAGGAACAAGATAATACAATGGATGAGCTGTGTAGGCAGAGTACAAGGAAGAGGTATGGAGTGTATTAAAGCATGTACTGTTTGCAAGGAACAAGATAATACAGTGGATGAACTGTGTAGGCAGAGTACAAGGAAGAGGTATGGAGAGTATTAATGCATTCACTGTTTGCAAGGAACAAGATAATGATGAACTGTGTAGGCAGAGTACAAGAAGAGGTATGGGGTGTATTAAAGCATGCACTGTTTGCAAGGAACAAGATAATACAATGGATGAACTGTGTAGGCAGAGTACAAGGAAGAGGTATTGAGTGTATTCAAACATGTACCGTTTGCAAGGAACAAGATAATACAATGGATGAGCTGTGTAGGCAGAGTACAAGGAAGAGGTATGGAGTGTATTAAAGCATGTACTGTTTGCAAGGAACAAGATAATACAGTGGATGAACTGTGTAGGCAGAGTACAAGGAAGAGGTATGGAGAGTATTAATGCATTCACTGTTTGCAAGGAACAAGATAATGATGAACTGTGTAGGCAGAGTACAAGGAAGAGGTATGGGGTGTATTAAAGCATGCACTGTTTTCAAGGAACAAGATAATACAATGGATGAACTGTGTAGGCAGAGTACAAGGAAGAGGTATGGGGTGTATTAAAGCATGCACTGTTTCCAAGGAACAAGATAATACAGTGGATGAACTGTGTAGGCAGAGTACAAGGAAGAGGTATGGGGTGTATTAAAGCATTCACTGTTTGCAAGGAACAAGATAATACAGTGGATGAACTGTGTAGGCAGAGTACAAGGAAGAGGTATGGGGTGTATTAATGCATGCACTGTTTGCAGGGAGCAACCCGCTGTATTGGAGGAACTGTGTAAGAAGGGAGCCAATAAGAATGCACAAAACAAAGCTGGTTTGACAGCCCTTCATACAGCTGTTGACCAGGATCTGGCTGAGTGTGTTCGTGTACTTGTCAGCAATGGAGCAAATGTTAATGTACAGGTAAGTGTGACAATAAGTAAATGCAAATGTGTCTTGAGTTGATAAGAGCAAAAGAGAACATGTGACTACATCTAAATGCTTTTGACGCTGGAATTGCTGACTCTCATTCTAGTTTGAAATGATTGCTGGCAGCAGAAGCTCAGTCTCTGGATGCATGCAAGGGTGTGTGTGGAAAACTGACATGTACCTTGTCTGGGTGAGAGGCAGAGTGTTAGCTTTGAGAAAGACTTTGTTTCTGTTTGATCAACCTTGTATGTCCATGTCTATAACAACTACAAGTGCATAATATGTGATAATGATAATAGTGCTAAGCGTGAAGAACAGAAAAAGGTGGGAATGACACAAATTGAGACATGCATTCAAAAAGCATACCCCCCTCAAAAAAAAGGAAGAAAAAAAAGAGAGGACAAAATACCCTGATTAATTAATTAAACAACACAGATGGACAGGTGTATTATAATTGATAAACATAGCAAAGCATGAAAAACCTGTTTACTGTTAGCTGTAACTGCAGATTGGTGTAAGAGTTAGCTGTGACTGCAGATTGGTGTAAGAGTTAGCTGTGACTGCTGACTGGTGTTAGAGTAAGCATTGACTGTAGATTGGTTTAAGAGTAAGCTGTGACTACAGACTCGTGTTAGAGTTAGCTGTGACTACAGACTGGTGTTAGAGTTAGCTGTGACTGCAGATTGATGTAAGAGTTAGCTGTGACTGCAGATTGGTTTAAGAGTAAGCTGTGACTGCTGACTGGTGTTAGAGTTAGCTGTGACTACAGACTGGTGTTAGAGTTAGCTGTGACTGCTGACTGGTGTAAGAGTTAGCTGTGACTGCAGATTGGTGTAAGAGTTAGCTGTGACTGCAGATTGTTGTAAGAGTTAGCTGTGACTGCTGCTGTAACTGCTGACTGGAGTAAGAGTTAGCTGTGACTGCAGATTGGTGTAAGAGTTAGCTGTGACTGCTGACTGGTGTAAGAGCTAGCTGTGACTGCTGACTGGTGTAAGAGCTAGCTGTGACTGCTGACTGGTGTAAGAGTTAGCTGTGACTGCAGACTGGTGTAAGAGCTAGCTGTGACTGCTGACTGGTGTAAGAGCTAGCTGTGACTGCAGATTGGTATAAGAGTTAGCTGTGACTGCAGATTGGTGTAAGAGTTAGCTGTGACTGCTGACTGGTGTAAGAGTTAGCTGTGACTGCTGACTGGTGTAAGAGTTAGCTGTGACTGCTGACTGGTGTAATAGTTAGCTGTGACTGCAGATTGGTGTAAGGGTTAGCTGTGACTGCAGACTGATGTAACATCTGTGACAGGCATGGCATAAACCAGAGAATGTTAGCTCACATGATGTAGCAAAACATGTTTGCATTGTTATATAGGACAAGGAACAGGACACACCGATGCATGATGCCATCAGAAAGGGGAACCGTAACATCATAAAAGCTTTGCTGGACTGTGACAAGCTGGATGGAAGCAAAGCCAACAAGGAAAAACTCAATGTCATACATGTGGCTGTTATCAATGGACAACAGAGGTGTGTGTGTGTGTGTGTGTGTGTGTGTGTGTGTGTGTGTGTGTGTGTGTGTGTGTGTGTGTGTGTGTGTGTGTGTGTGTATGTGTGTGTATGTGTGAGTGTGTGTGTGTGTGTGTGTGTGTGTGTGTGTGTGTGTGTGTGCATGCATATGCATGGTGTGTGTGTGTGTGTGTACATGTGTGTGTGTGTGTGTGTGTGTGTGTGTGTGTGTGTGTGTGTGTGTGTGTGTGTGTGTGTGAGAGAGAGAGAGAGAGAGAGAGAGAGAGAGAGAGAGAGAGAGAGAGAGAGAGAGAGAGAGAGAGAGAGAGAGAGAGAGAGAAAGAGACAGAGAGACAGAGACAGAGACAGAGAGACAGACAGAGACAGAGAGAGGCAGGCTGGCAGGCAGAGAGAGAGAGAGAGAGAGAGAGAGAGAGAGAGAGATGTGGTAGATGTTGAGCGATCACAGAAAGATTCCCTTTGCCATTAGTATCTCATACATTTGCCATATAACATGTTGCTGCAGATGTGTGCAGGTACTGAGTGGTCACCAGCAATACCTGTTGTCCTTGTGGATTGATATTACAGTTGAGATGCTGGTTTGTGCAGAGTGGTGGAGGTGTTGATTGGCCGCAGCAAGCGTTTGGCCTCCGTCACAGGAGGGATTGAAAACTGGGCCCCTCTTCACCTGGCTGCTATGAATGGTCGAACAGCAATCGCTGGTGTCCTTGTAAAAGAGGTAAAATCCACTCAGATGACCACTCTCACTGACATACTGTTGACCCAACACCAGTCACTGGTGTCCTTGTGAAAGAGGTAAAATCCACTCACACTGACATACTGTTGACCCAACACCAGTCACTGGTGTCCTTGTGAAAGAGGTAAAATCCACTCAGATGATCACTCACACTGACATACTGTTGACCCAACACCAGTCACTGGTGTCCTTGTAAAAGAGGTAAAATCCACTCAGATGACCACTCACACTGACATACTGTTGACCCAACACCAGTCACTGGTGTCCTTGTAAAAGAGGTAAAATCCACTCAGATGACCACTCACACTGACATACTGTTGACCCAACACCAGTCACTGGTGTCCTTGTAAAAGAGGTAAAATCCACTCAGATGACCACTCACACTGACATACTGTTGACCCAACACCAGTCACTGGTGTCTTTGTGAAAGAGGTAAAATCTACTCAGATGACCACTCACACTGACATACTGTTGACCCAACACCAGTCACTGGTGTCTTTGTGAAAGAGGTAAAATCTACTCAGATGACCACTCACACTGACATACTGTTGACCCAACACCAGTCACTGGTGTCTTTGTGAAAGAGGTAAAATCTACTCAGATGACCACTCACACTGACATACTGTTGACCCTGCACCAGTCACTGGTGTCTTTGTGAAAGAGGTAAAATCTACTCAGATGACCACTCACACTGACATACTGTTGACCCTGCACCAGTCACTGGTGTCTTTGTGAAAGAGGTAAAATCTACTCAGATGACCACTCACACTGACATACTGTTGACCCTGCACCAGTCACTGGTGTCTTTGTGAAAGAGGTAAAATCTACTCAGATGACCACTCACACTGACATACTGTTGACCCTGCACCAGTCACTGGTGTCTTTGTGAAAGAGGTAAAATCTACTCAGATGACCACTCACACTGACATACTGTTGACCCAACACCAGTCACTGGTGTCTTTGTGAAAGAGGTAAAATCTACTCAGATGACCACTCACACTGACATACTGTTGACCCAACACCAGTCACTGGTGTCTTTGTGAAAGAGGTAAAATCTACTCAGATGACCACTCACACTGACATACTGTTGACCCAACACCAGTCACTGGTGTTTTTGTGAAAGAGGTAAAATCTACTCAGATGACCACTCACACTGACATACTGTTGACCCTGCACCAGTCACTGGTGTCCTTGTAAAAATGGTGAGGTCCACGCAGGTGATCACTCACACTGACATACCACTGGTACAACAACATTTGCTGGCATTTCTTTAACCCCTTCACTGCCCCAGCATGTAAACCCTTTGGGCTGAAAGATGCACAGACGCACCTGCAAACAGTATATTTTCCAGTCCTATATCACATCTACTTTCAATGCCATGCGTTTTGATGAAAACCCTTTCAGATGCCTGTGCAAAAAAGAAGGCTAAAAGACTTACGGGTTTCAAATTTGGCACTTTTATTGGTTGTTTTCAAGTGACATCATGGCAGTGAATGGCTTAAACTTTCACTGCAAGATGCTGTTTACCACCACACTAACATAATGTCATTGACACTACAACAGTATGACAGAAGTGAAGCTAGCAGCCACTTACTATATAGAGCTTTCTGAATAATGAAAGAATGAACATTTCTCAAGATTGTTGGTACTGTCAATTCTATGCAAAAGATCCAAACACTAAAAGGTTCAAAAGAATGCTTATTTAGTATGACATGGACACACAATATGCATATTGTGTGTCCATGTCATAATAGATAAGCGTTCTTTTGAACCTTTATGTGTTTGGATCTTGTTTTAGAATGGCTAGCTGTCATTCTTCTTCAGATTTTTTTCTATGCAAAAGATGAACATCAATTTAGAAACACATCACATGAACACTCCAAACAAGGCCCCCTCCCAGTAGAATGAAGTTAGCCTTTGCTGGTGGTTTTTATGGTCTACAGATTAGAATTTGTTTTCTTGCAGCTCTTCCTTGGTTGACAAATTTCTTGCCGATTAGCTGACAGTGCTTTATCTGCAAATTAAATTAGTATGCATGCTTTTCTAAAAAGTGATAATAGTATTTTGAACCCAAGTCAGTTAGGCAGATATCTCTAGAGACAGATTTTGTGCAGACTCTACATAAGGTCCTTCAGTTAAGACTATTAGCCAAGGTTCCCCATGTGTATACGAATGCAAAAAGATCACCTACACATGTTCTCAGTGGAATATGGAAACACCAAGACAACCCAGCATGCACCAAAAGTGTCAGAGCCCTCAAAGTGTTGAAATTAGACACTACAGAACAGATAACATTTGTAATACAGAAACAATTGTTCTGCAGAACAACACATGATGTTCGGCAGAAAATCATATTTATTGTACTTCTTGTATATTTGGTATGACACATTAAAAAGTACATCAGCACTGAGGTGAGGCAGGGATTTATGATTTTTTTTACTCTAATGCCATCATGAAATTTTGTCCTCAAATGAGCTAAACCCTCAGCAATTAACATTATAAATCCTCTTCTTCTTTTTTTTAAACAAATAGAAAAGAACAGGTAGGTTGCTACTGAGTAACCGACTCTCTTTGTGCTTTTTTTTTTTTTTAATGTCGGCTTTGCATTTTATTTCCGAAACCTGCTATTCACATTGTCATAAAGTGTGGCGACAGAAAAGGCCATTCTTTTCATGGTGACTTTTTTTTTTTACATGGAGAAGACTTTGTCAATCCATGACTGTTTCAAATGTTGCTGGCTTTTACTTAATAGAAGTTATCGTCAATCCATGACTGTTTTAAACATTGCTGGCGTTTACTGATAGAAGTGAATGAATGTTTCAAACAGTGCTTGTTTTTACAGGGAGAAATTGTTGTCAATCCATGACTGTTTCAAATGCTGCTTGGTTTTACAGGGAGAAGTCATTGTCAATCCATGACTGTTTCAAATGTTGCTTGGTTTCACAGGGAGAAGTCATTGTCAATCCATGACTGCTTCAAATGTTGCTTGGTTTTACAGGGAGAAGTCACTGTCAATCCAATGGACAAAAACAGCCGCACACCCCTACACTATGCAGTGCAGTCCTGTGAAAACACTGTCATAGATCTTCTGCTGGGAAAAAGTAGGTACCAAGCACACTACACATCCTAGCATTGTCATTCAGGTTCCTTACTCGGTAGAATTTCATTTTGCACTTGCTATCATTTTTGCATTGGAAACCCCTTTTTTTAAGATGTGTGAGTGTTGTTATATCTTTATGTGGGCAAACATATAGACCGGAACAGCCATGTGGGGAGACATGTTTTATTCATCCACGATCACTCTTGTTCTCCAGTAACATTCGTATTACATGGGTTGCTTCCCTTGCATCCTTTATATACATGTGTGCTACTTCACAGTATTATGACAAATGCGACAAATCAAAACCCATTATCTATTGCTGTGTGCAGTCATACTCTTTCAGTGCCCCATTCGATACATGAGTAAGTGTTATTATGGGAAAATTTTAGTTTTTGTGTCAGTGTTTATTAACTGATAATGGGAATTAGTTGCAAATTGTCCATTTTTGTTAGGCCTTTTGAGTTAAAAAGAGAATATGTTGCTGGAAAACCACACACTTCTGCATCTCAACTGAAGTTTTTGAAAAGAAGAATCTAGGTTTCCTAAGTGAAACACACAAAAATGGTTTATTCTGATTGAAGTACTTAATCCTGAAGACACTGTGAAGCAAATTTTGCATTTTTGCGAAGATGCACAATCATACAATTAAGCAACAAATCTGAGTCTCAGTCAGTGTGACACCAGATTCTGAGTGACCGACCGCTATTAGTCAATTTGCATACAGACTACTATTTGTCAGTTTACAATTAGCAAACAGCTGAGAATCATTTGTTGTTTGTTATGAAAAAACAAATTATATGGCTTTGTAGAGCATTTTGCATTGAACAAAGTGTTGACATGGGCACCACCCCGTTTGTGTTAGACCTTGTGTCAGAAGGTAGAGCAGAATAAAACAGAAGATACCCAGTGAGAACTTCAACCCTCAACTCAGAAATTTGTACCAAACATTTTGGGTTTATTGTTGTTGTTGGTTGCTTTTATGTAGCGCTATTCTCCACTCTTAAGCAGACTCACTGTACTCTTGTTGTATGCGATTCAGAATGAGTGAGTACATTTTTGAATATCCACCAAAGCGATGTGAAACCACTACCATCTTGGCACACATTTTGTGTACACCATACAACCAGGCATCAGTTTATAGTGTCACTTGATTCCAAGCCACATACATAATGTGCATGTGTGTTTGGGTGTAATCTGCAATCTGCACTTTTGGCAGAATGACCAGGATCTTTGGGAGCGACTGCATTAACACTGTGCTGGAACAGATACCAAAAATAAGAATCAGCGCAGAAAGGTGTCCCTGGAGAAGAAGATTATCCCACCGCTCCTGCAGGAGCTTGAACCCGTGACTTTTTGATCTGAGTCTGGCTCTCTAACCATTGACCTATCCTAGCTCACATTGTCACCTGGCAGGTGACATGTCATGTTGTGTAGCAGTTGACATCCTCTTTCAGTTTTTCACTCATGAAATTCATAAGCCTGGAGACAGTTTTAGTATACTGTCACAATCTCACGAGACAGTTTTAGTATACTGTCACAATCTCTCTCTGTCTCTGTCTTGAGAATTCTTTTCTTCTGAGGCCCTGTATTAGGATCCCGTGAGGCCTTAATCCCCACGTAGGGCCAATGAAGAAGAGAACTGTGGAGGGAGTCTCTTGGTGAATCACCTTCATGTGCATGGGCCATGGCAGTGTTTGCTGAACATTAGTGCAGGTACTAACAACTCCATGAAGATGTGCTTCTGCTGAGACTATTTTGCCCACAGTGGAATCTGGACTGACTGGTTCTCTTAAGCGTTGTCCAGTAACCTGAGGAAACTTTACGGAGCACCTTCCTTATTGTGTGCAATGTATTAACAAGGCATTTTTTTTATAGTTGTAATGGGGTTTAGCTCCCAAGCTTCACTGCCTGCAAAGTATGGTTCTGTGCTGTTTATTTTGCTATCACCATAGTAACTCTTACAGCTTTTTTACCTAACCCTACAGCCAGTTAGTGGCATTATGATAGTGCTTAGGACATGTGATGTTCTTCTTGCAGATGCTGATCCAAACATTCAAGATGTGGATGGAAACACTCCAGCCCACCTGGCTCAGATGCCGAAACTTCCAACAGTGGTGAGTCATTTTATTTCATTTGCACCAGGCAGTCCTACCAGTCTCTGAATGAGTCATCTTTCATTTCATATCATCAACTGGCTCTTTCAGAATTGCGTACAACACATTTTTCACCAAGCTCTTTTCTTCTTCTTCCATTTTCACTTGAAATGCTGATGTTAATGGGCATTTGAACGAACTACAACTGCCCCTGCCCCCCCCCCCCCCCAAAAAAAACCAAAACAAACCCCCACACAACAACAACAAAACAACAACAACACCCACACAACAACAACAACAACAACAACAACAACAACCCACAAACAAACCAAACAACAACAAAAACCTAAAACTAAAATAAACATACAGCAACAATAACCAAACGCAGAAAAACAAAGAATGCTTATTTGTTGTGAAACAGACACAATAACAAAAATAACAACAATAACAACAACAACAACCCCCCCCCCCATATTTTTTACTTTTTTTTAATTGTCCTGTTGCACTGCATAAATACAGCAGAAAATGTCTCCATGTTATTACTTAAATCAAGGTAAAATCCTGTCAGCTGTGGAAACTAGGTGTATGCATCAAAAAGTGTTGGTGAAGCTATGACAGGAACCAGCTTCCTAAATCTTTCTTACAAAATTGAAAATTGGGATGTTGCCCCTGAAAGTGGTCCAGCTTACATTGACATTGAATGCTGTGGTTGATGACAGAGTCATACCAAGGTGACATTGTTTTGGTTGATGACAGGGTCACACCAAGGTGACACTGAGTGCTATGGTTGATGAAAGTGCTATGGTTAATGAAATTGTCAGACCAAGGTGACATTGAATGCTGTTGATCATGACAGGGTCATACCAAAGTGACATTGAGTGTTATGGTTGATGACAGGGTCACACCAAGGTGATATTGAATGCTTTGGATGATGAAAGTGTCTCACCAAGGTGATATTGAATGCTATGGATGATGACAGGGTCATACCAAGGTGACCTTGAGTGTTATGGTTCATGACAGGGTCCCACCAAGGAGACACTTGAGTTCTATGATTAATGAAATGTGTGTGTGTGTGTGCGTGTGTGCGTATTTGCTTAGAATAGTCTCTAAGGACAAGATTTTGCGCTTTAAAAATACTTTAATTATTTAAATGATTAGTGTTAGGTTTGAACCAAGATGACTTTGAGGTGTCACTGAATGTTGTGATAGATAGTGGGGTCACACCAAGATAATGCTGAGTGCTGTGGTTGGTGGCAGGGTCGCATCAAGAAGGAGGAAGAGGAAGTGTTGGTGCAGTCTATCCTGTGCATGCTTGCTGAATGTGGTGCTGACCTGAACAAGAGAAACAAGGCTGGCAAAACACCGCTTGACCTCTGCAAGACTCCACAGCTTGTGCAGAAGCTCAGAGAGTGAGTTGAACTAACGTGTGCCGCTTTAAAGCCATCAAGATGGATGCTGTTTGCATGCACATGTACCTGGCCAGATGTGGGCGCATCTAGTGGGGTTTACTGTGAGATATTTCAATTTGTCTCTGAAGAATTGGAACTAGTGTACCATGTGATTTTTCCTACTATCCATTATCATTTACTTGCGATAGATATTTATGTGAGTAAGTGATTCACACACCCACATTTATTTTACATAGCAGGTTTTGGGGGCTGTTCCATCTAAATTAATGTAACTGAGTGTACTGTGTGTGTTCCGGGCCATGACCCTTTAACCTTTTTTTTTCTTCCTGTCGTCCCTTTTTGATTGGGTGGGAATTTTATGGCCCTAATTATCTGATGTGTTAAAACTTGTGTGCTGTTCACACCACGTCCTCTTTCCCCCAGTGTCCCTGCAGAAGCAGGTCGTCATTTAACGTGAGCTAGCTGTTGCCTGGGCATCAGTGTGTCTGATTCAGGGGAGAGACTACATTGTTTCCTGGTTGGTGTAAATAAAAGTTACAGCAACCGCTGACTTGTGACTCTTCATTCATGCTTCCAACCTGCTTCCCTCACTCCCACCCCACTCCCCTGCATTAATATATATCACAGCAACTGAAAAAGGATGAAACAAAGGGGAAAATAGGACCACTGAACAGGCTGATGATGGAAGAAAAAGATCAAAAGAAAGGGGTGGGCAAAGAGGAACAGCAAACAATTCCAACTGGCCTATCAGTTGATGTTGGAAAGAGTACACATGTGGACACACGGTGACCAGCAGCCTGAGTGATCAGTAAATAATGTTGGTTTTCTCAAGCATATTCATGTGTTGCTCTGATAATGGTTGCCAACCAGTTTGTGCTTCTGACCAAAATTCTGTCTCACCTCTGACATAAATCCTTCTGTTAACACAGCGGCTTTTATGTCAGTAAATGACATAACCTGCACCTGCACACACACCTGCATTCATTTTAAATGGCGTACATTCCCTAGTAACAAACATACTATTTAATTTACTGCTCTGAGCCATGTATCATGACAGTTTGATAATCTGCTTTCTGATTCTTCGATCTAAATTATAACTTTTTTGAGCATATGATTTTATTGTTTGTATTTGTTGTTACATATTCCATGTAACACAAGTTTTGTTTGGCTGTTCCACCATGACACAGTGGGTTTGGAACATATACCAAGCTTACTGTGCAGAGAAGGCAATTCAGGCCTTTGTTGTTGTGTTTGTATTATGTTTTTCCAGCATGAATCCTGTCCTTTTGTTTGTTAAGAAAATTTCCTTACTGGCATTTTCTGCCTTAAAATCTGTGCGTGAGGTTCATTCATTAATTGGATTTGGAAAAAATTGATAATAATAATTTAATTTTTGTGCAAGACAGCAGTAAATCACAGTGGGGCAGTATGTAGTAATGGATTGTCTTGTGTGTGCTGTTCCTCAGACAAACCGAAAAGAAGAGACTGTGATAGCCCGACTGCGCATTTGCCATTCTTTTATTACTCATTCCTTTTTATTCAAGGGTGAGGAACTGTCAATGTGCATCGGATGTGATGAACTTTTAACTATTGAAGATATTTTACTTACTTGTTCAGATCTTATTGAAGTAAGAGAGAGCCACTTTACAGCTCAATCACTGCGTGTTGTTTCAGGAGATTTCACCTCAGAAGATTTTTAACTTTTTGAAAGAAATCAATATTTTTTGAAAAATTTGAACCCAAGATCACTTTTGGTTATGTTTCTGTCTTTTAAGTATGGTTTTAAAATTGTACATACACCAGTTTTAACACGTGTACACTTTAAAAAAGTAATATATGTTGACAAAATGTGTGTCGCCCTGATACAACTGCGCTGGTTGACTGGGCGTAAAATACCAATTTACTTACTTGCTTGTGTGTGCTGTGTGACAGTATCACAATCAGGGTGCAGTCTCAGCAGCACGAGAAGGATGATATTCCTCCACACTGGGGCTCCATGAAAGGGCAGGAACTGCTGGTGCAGGAGCTGGAGCATGATGATGCTCTCACAGCAGAGGAGTACAACGACGTCAGCAACAGGTTTCTGCGCAGCATGGCCAATGTGGAAATTACATCCATCAAGCGTATACAGAACAGGTCACTGTGGGATGCCTACCATGTGTGAGTCTTGTGTTTCTGCCGTTGGCCCCGCAGCATGGGCTGCTGTTGCACACTAAGCAGCACAACTGCTCTAGTCATTACATTGTGCTTTCACTGCGCACGCACTGCAGTTTACAGACCCTCGGTATTATACATTCTGACTGTTGTAAACACTAGAAGTTACTTTGCACTTAGTGGGCTTCTGTTTTAGATGCCAGCATCAGTATTAATGATCTCTGCCCACAATGACATGTGTGCTAACAGGATCAGCAACATGAATCTCGCGTCTCTCACTACATCACTTCACTAGTAACAACTGTTTCTGGTCTTACTGATTGATGAGATCATGTTTGAGATACTTTAGTCGTGGCAAAAGGAAGGTGAAAGGCTTACAAATGATGGTGACTTTCTGTCCACACAGAACCAAGCGAACCATGGAACGCAGGTATGGTCTGGGTTGTGCCAATGAACTCAGCCTTTTCCATGGGACACCAGCCAGCTCTGTGGAACCCATCCAGCACCAGAACATCGACCCCCTTCTGGCAGGCAGTAACGTGGGGGCCATCTGGGGCAAGGGAGCTTACTTTGCTGTGGATGCCAAGCAGTCCGATAATTATGCCACTGCCAGTGATGAAGGCTACCGTTACATGTATATGGCACGTGTTCTAGCAGGTCGCTGTGCGCAGGGAAGTAGAGGTATGCAGCGACCGCCCCCAGTGGATCCCAGCAGACCCAATGAGCTGGCGGATGCTGTTGTAGATGATGTTGATCAGCCACGCATCTATGTTATCTTTAGAAACCAGCAGATTTATCCAGAGTTCTTGGTCCAGTACATGTAGGCAACGCTGGCAGGCCATGCATCTGTGTGCTGCCTGAAGAAATGAGCAGGTCATCCCCAAGGCTCTGGCCCAGAACAAGCATGCTACCAAACTGACCATTACCTTTGCCTGTCTCCTGGTGGCAAGGGCATTGGGACACCATCACTGATATTCAAACAACCTTGCTTCATCTTTGACGGGCTCCCTCAGCTGTCTGTGTTACATGGAAGTCTAACCTAGTTATAATAATAATAATGTACATTTATCATGCGCTTATGAATGCCCTGAGCGCTCACATCATACATATGAACCTAAATGCAATATAAGTACGGAGAGGACAGTCCTACCAAAACAATTTACATAAGGCATTATATGGAAACACGCTCACACATGCATGCATGCATGCACGCATGCACTCACGCACGCATGCACGCACACATACACACACACACATACATACACACACACAAAATGACTGTAACAGAAACTGGGTATTGATATTAGTTAGGCGGAAATGCTGTGAGAACCATTTATAGCACTGAAACACATACAGGCAACTTGATGTTTAATACGTTCTGAAGTGGGAAGCCAGTGCAGTTTTTCCAGGAGGGGTGTTGAGTGGTGGTGGTGGATTTTAATTTTGTTCAGATTTTAATGTTGTTCGTCCATCACATCTTCTGTCTGCATCAACCTTTCTTTTTCTTCTCTCTCATTGTGCTGTTAAGATATTGTGACATGGCCAAATAATTTTAGCTAATGCTTGTGTTTTTTGTTGGTTGTGGACCTCCTTGTTTGTTACATGGTCTTTGCAAGGGTTCACCCTGATATAACTGCAAGGGTTGACTGGGCGTAAAACACCAGGTTACTTACTTTTCAAAGGGATCCACAAGATAATTATATGTTAACATTTTGTCTCCATTTGTTATATTTTTCCCCTTCAAGTAACACTCAAGAATCATGTTTGGCAAGCACATGTAGAAATAATTATTGACATGACAAAATTTTATGTTTCCTTTCTTTTTAACAAATGTTAGCTTATAATTATATATAAATTGATGACTTATCATTTTCTTCAAGGTGATTTGGTAACCTCATGCATTGCATGTCAGACTGTTCTCAAAACTCGGTGGCTACTGGTAATATTGGCTGTCCTGATTGCCAGTGATGATATGGAATACATTACACAGTTTTTTTGCCTTCACAACTGTTCACTCAATATCAGTTTGTGGGATTGACAGATGGTGTGTGTGTGTATGTGTGTGTGTGTGCGTGCGCGTGTGTGTGTGTGTGTGCATGCACATGTGTGTGTGTGCATGCGTGCATGCGTGAGAGCTGGACTTACGACCCTTTAGCAAATTGGAATTAGGGGCAGTTTGCCTCTAACTTTATTTGCTCATCATAGGTATGGGCCCTGGTGAAGGATGTTGTAATTGTTTTGGCTAATACCCATCATATAGTGTGTGTGTGTGTGTGTGTGTGTGTGTGTGTGTGTGTGTGTGTGTGTGTGTGTGTGTGTGTGTGTGTGTGTGTGTGTGTGTGTGTGTGTGTTGTCAGTGGCGGGGAAGGGAGCTGGGTGATAGCTAGCACAGCAGTAAGGAGAAGTGGTATAGACAACCGTATTGCAGTGATGATCTGACCGGTTTCTGTGAACCACTTTCGCCACCCTAGAGATGTCACACCAGTTTGAAAAATGTCTAATGCGCCTGTGTGTGTGTGTGTGTGTGTGTGATGAAATGAGTGTATTCTTGTGTCTTTGTAAGTGCTCTGGGCTCTTATGAGATGGGGCACCACAAAAAGCTATTATTTTTATGTCAGTACTTTTGCAATGTCAAGGGATGCCTGGTTGGTAGATGTCCAGTCTAGACTTACAGACAGCATCCAGAAGGCAGGAGTATTAACTATTCCGGGTCCTGCCAAAGAACATTTACAGCTGCTATGATGCCCTTTCCAGGATAGCCTCACAGACATGCTAAACTGATGAAAAATGTGTGTTTGAAAACTTGACTATATGAAAATTCATTCACGAACAGCTGGACTTAAAGCAGGAAGCTACAGGACGTCTCTATGGCTGAAGACCTCATACAACATCCTGCTGACAGGGAATTAATGGGTTAAAAGGCTTGTAGACATTTTCGCAATCCTTGAATTTTGGACTCTTTCTTCTACAGAGCATCAAGAATGCATGTTTTTAAAACATTTTTTTAAATAAATCATTAATAATGATAATAAAAAATAAAGCTTGTGCTGTAATGTTGACGATTATGTTTGAAGTAGATATGTTGGAATGTGCACTGTATGTGTTAATATCACACATACCTAATTTTGTATTTATTCTTGTAAAGGTCAGGTGGAGTAATCTGTAATACTTGCATGTATGAAAATATGATATATGTGAGCAAGTGCTCTTTGTACATGTTTTTATGGCAATCCCGCCCCGGTTATCAGATCCATGCAATTTCATTACTGTACTGTTAGTAACTCGGGAACCGGAGCAGACGACACTTTTGTTTTGAAGCACAGCATGTAACGCCACATGGCCTTCACACAGCCAACCGGCGATAGCCGTCAGTGCAAGCCAGTTTCAAATCTATCTTCTCCCTCTTCACATTTTGATTGTTTACCTACTCCTTTTTATTCACCAAGCCATGTGTAATATAATTTGGCATTTTTAGATCTTAGAATGTGTACGTTGGATTGAGCTAGCCGCACTAGGTCTGTTCTTTTTATAGCTGTCAAGTGCAAGGCGCAGCCTTCTCTGCTTAGTAAATTAGTAGTGAATCATTGTTTTGACTTGATTAAAGTAATTAGGTGTTGATCAGTGCTTTGTCGTGTAGTGTTTTGCTTAACTGACTTCATGTTTAGTGTTTATTTTTGGTTGAAATGAACTTATTGAGTATTGTGTACTGTAGAAGCTACGTTGTATTCATAGACTACTTGATATCACCTTATCAGGAATGTTGCGACTAGATAACGCACCCCAGGCGAAAGTTCATGCCGATTGTTTTAGTGCTAGTCTTTGAGTGTGTCTTGCTTCTCACACAGAACGTTGTATTGTAATTGTAGGGGAGTGGGGGAAGTAGTGAGGGAAGCAAGTTGGAAGCATGGATGAAGAGTCACAAGTCAGAGGTTGCTATAACATAACTTTTATTTGTACACCAACCAACCAGGAAACAGTGTAGGTTCTCCTCTGAGATGAACACATGAACACCGGCTGCAACAGCAAACAAACAACCTGCCTCTGCAGGGACACTGGGGGAAAAGGGACGCTGCCGGCCAGCGCACAGGTTTTAACACCTTAGATAATTGGGGCCATAAAACTCCCACCCAATCAGAAAGGATAAAGGACAGGAAAGAAAGGTTAAAGGGTCATGGCCCAAAACATGTATACAATACACTTGGTTACATAATTGTTATGTACCATTTTAACCGTGGAAGCGTGCACTTTAATCTGATGGAAGTTTCATTAACATTAATATTTTGTACATTGTGTTAGCTGTGATTTAGTTGTACGAATCTGTTTATAGACTGGTGCAAGCCATGCTTCCAACGCTCGGTGTAAATTAAGTAAGTCATGTCTGTACATTTTGTTGGTATGGTTTAAAGGCTGTAATTTTAGCTTTTATTTGATGTTTTTCATGATTTAATTAGTTTATTGTAGAGGAAACTGTATTTGTGCGGGCCAAGGAAACAGAATTGTCAGTCATTTTGTGGTCCAGAGGGCCGATTTGATGATAGTAATAGCGTGTTTTCCTTGTGGCCCGCGCCGCTCTCTTATCTATGCGTGTGAGTGAGGATTTTGGGTGTGCTGAAACTTGTCTGCTGCTGTGAGAATAAATCCTGATTGTCGCTTGCCATGGTCTCAAATTTTGACTGACTCTGCTGCCTGTAGTCTACCACTCCACTCCATTACATATACACTAGCTGTCAGCAGGAAGACAAGTGTTGTTTTCAGCCAGTTCCATAGTGTGTGGGAAACCAGTCGTACCCATGTTCCAAACTGAGGGTGCACTCACATTGTTTATGATCCATTGAAATGTACCCATGAACACATTCGTTGTGAAACTGCAAATACCCATGCTCAAGTTGTGGGAAAAGTTTGGTATGCGGCAGGTTAAAAAAAATCTAGTGTACAGTCTTAATTATTTTTGAAAATTTATTCTACATTTCTAGTTATGATCAAACTTATTTTATTAGATTTTTTATTCAGTCATGCAGAGAATGGTGTTTTGTGGTATTTATATGAGGCTGAATTTATGCCCCTGGGTGTCCAATTTGTTATTCCCATTTTACTTGTATAATATACAGAGTGAGTTGCTGTTGGTATGTTTTTGGCTCTTTTTTTATTCAGTTTATTTGAGTTGACTTCCCCCTGTAGAAAACTAGGGTTGGTCCTCAAGAAGGAATGTCGAGCAACTGTGTCACTGTCATACCCTTACCTACATATATTGCTGTGCAGTGTTGGAATTTACTTATTATAATGTGAAGCTTGGGGAATTTCTGTCAACTCTTTGAGGGTCGCTGGGGCCCCCTCCTGCGTTTGCTGCCTGTTTTAAGCTGTGTATATTTAGCTTTGTATAGTCAGAATGCTTGTGTGTGCAGGTGCCTCTGTGTGTGTGTGTGTGTGTGTGTGTGTGCGTGTGCGCACGCGTGCACTTAGAATAGTCTCTAGGAACAAGATTTGGTGCTTTAAAAATACTTTTATTATTATTATTTGTTGATCTACAACCGCTGAGAGATTTGTGTGGTGCATCAACTACCATGATCACCATGCACTATGTGAAAGAAAACCCATACAAATCAATACTAACTGGTGAGACATCATTATAAATTATTACAATGCATTATATACCCTCAATACACTCAAAATCTGCACAGCATCACTCTCCCCCTCCCTCTTTTTGTTGATGTTGTCCTTGTTCCTCTTTGCCTTTAGGTAATGGCCCATATTATACTCTTATTTAAATGAAATGTGTAATGGTTGCTGTGCATTTGGTTTATGAGTATTTTGTGTTTTGGCGAGCATATTATTATAGTATATATGTATATTGTTAACCTCAATGTTCTTGTGAATGAGTGTATGGTTATGAATGCTATCAACACTGTGCCCCATTCCATGTGTATGTATATTTTTCTTGACACATGACAACAAAGATATATTGATTGATTGATTGAATGAGATGCACACATATTCTTAACAGCACTAAGAGAAACACACACACACACACACACACACACACACACACACACACACACACACACACACACACACACACACACTATGGTTCAAAAACGACCACCAGTACCCACAACATGTGGAGGAACTGCAACAAGGTAGCAGGCATGAGGAGACAGAATCAGATTTTGCAAGTGGACTTGCACAGATGGGCCTTGAGAGCATATTTTATCTTTTAGTGCACACTCAGAAATGTTTCTGAAATGCCCTCCACCTGAGAAGGAATTTAAATGGATGCTACCAAAACTGGATCTTTAACCATTGTGTGTTTGTCAAATCATCGAAACCCATGCATCTCTGCTTTCAAATTTATTTTAAAAGATTGTGTGCTTTGGAGGCCTTTTAAAACTGCTAGACTTGTACATTAACCCCATTCACAGCCTTGATGTCACTTGAAAACAACCAATACAAACTTGAAATTTGAAACCCTTGTCGTTTTGTTTCCTTTTTTGCACTGGCATGTGAAAGGCGCGCCCCTGTATCTTTCAGCCTGGAAGTTTTACAGGCTGGGCAGTGAAGGGGTTAATGCGTGTGTAGATGCATGCATGCATACTAATTTGTGCCAGTGTGTGTGCATGAGCTGCTGAGAAATGTACTGTTGTAGTTTTCAAGAACATGTACACAAAAATGTCTTTTATAATAATAATAATGGGAATTTGTAAAGCGCCTACCCAAGCGCTGAACAAGCATAGTATATAACACACACATTGAGATGGAAATGTTACCAATAATATCAGTAATAAAAATGTATAATTGTTGTTGTTTTTAAAGCTAACAGATAATGTAGACAAGGGTTCACGCATAACTATGCAAAAGATGCACACACACACACACACACACACACACACACACACACACACACACACACACACACACACACACACACACACACACACACACATTGTGCAGACTGATAGGGGTGATGGACAATGTTGCTTAGTTGAAATATTCATTTTTGTAATTTCTGACTTTGCATGCAGTGTAACAGTGAATACAGTTTCAGTCCATCAGTTTCAGAAACCCTACCCCCTCCCCCCCCCCCCCCCCCCAGGGTAGCATTTGGGTGGGGGGGGGGGGGGGGGGACTGTAAATTGTAAGCTGGAGTGTCATGAAGGTTTGATTTACAGGTCAAAATCACAGCGAGGGTTCAGGATACTTACAATACGACTTTTACCAATTTGTTAGCTGTGGAACCATTTGCCTTCAAACCTTTTGTATATATATATATATATATATATATATATATATATATATATCTATATCTTGGCTTGCCTGGCACCATGTGGTCAATTATGTATGCAGCTGTTGCCACTGACATGCAGAATATTGTGTGCACTACATTATATATATATACACCATCCAGTCAGATCACATAAGTAAATGTACCAGCTTATTCTGCCATCAAGGTTCTCAACTGACATTTTCTGTTCACGCAGCTGTTGCCACTGACATGCAGAATATTGTGTGCACTACATTATATATATATACACCATCCAGTCAGATCACATAAGTAAATGTACCAGCTTATTCTGCCATCAAGGTTCTCAACTGACATTTTCTGTTCACTGACCTTTTAACACCTCAATGCACATGAACCAGCAGTTCATCCTGACTCCAGGGTCCTCAGAACACACTTTTGATGACCTAATTAGGTCCACAAGTGTCATTACGCTCAATGCAGATTTGATCTTAGTACTAGAAATGAGTTCATTTTCTGCTGTGGATCTGAAATCATTATGAACCCCAGCTCTGCCAGCAATGAAAACACATATATATACACTTTAAAATAAATATTTAAAAATTGCTTTTTAGAATTTAAAAAAAAAAAGCTCACAGAGAAAATGCTGTACGGGTATAATTTAATCCAGACTATAATTGTGTACTGATTCTGTGTGATGAAGATAAACTGTCCTGCAAGATTCACTTATATTTCTTACTTCAGTTCAAAATGAACATGCTCAGTATGCATGTGTGTGTTATTTATGCTGTTTTTTGTTGCCAAGACAGAATTTTACATCACAATCAATACTGTTTTACCAGCACACTGTTCCTGCTATGATCCAGGCATGGCAATGGAGACAATGACTTGCATCCATGGAATAGCTTAGCTCATTAAAATACGACTGCCAGGTGTTACCAGACTTGAAGTAAACATGGAGCTTATCATCCACATAAACCATAAGGCTTATTCGGGATGGGGGGGGGGGGGGAGGTAGGGGGGGAGGTAGGTTATATACCTATTACTACTCTGTCACCACCAGAATGACTCCTACATTAAGAAGGGAAATGATGGAGCCATTTTAATGTTTCATTAATTGTGAAGGACAGTCACAAGACACTGTCCACAGACCACAACTTTTGAAGAGAAAGGAGTGCCAAAGTGGATTTGAACCAAGGTCCCTCTGCTTACTAGCCTAATGCCTTACCACTAGGCCAAACTGACCCATGCTCCAGACTTGAAGTAAACGTGTTGCTTTATGTCCACAGAAGTGAGGTGGCTTATTAGGGATGGGCCAGACCTGAGATTCATTTCCTCACGTTATGATTACTTACACTATGTACAGCAGAATAATTTAGCAGTTATGTGTACTTACAATCTTGTTTTGCGCAACGATGTGAAAGTGCAGTTTAGTGCATTTTAGCTGGATTTCTTTAGCCATGAGAATATTTGTATGCACACATTTTAAACGGAACAAGGTAACACTATGGACCTTGTCACCCTGTAAAATTCATGTTTTGCATGTAAACTGCCATGGAACACCTGTTTGCATGCATTAACGTTAGTTAAAATACTATACTGAAACAGTGCTGGAATGTCACTTGAAACAGCACTCACAGTATGCAAGAAAATAAGCTTGAATACTGAAATTGTCATGAATATTTGCCCAAATTGTGTATTATACTGTACTTCTAAAAATAGATCAACAAAGTGTGTATGCCGTGTACCACACTAGTAGCACAGTTACTCCAGTTGATCTTCAATGCCCAGTCAAGGGGGGCCAGTGACTGGGCTGACCAGACTTGTGATCAAATGGTCAATTTATATCCCTGGTAGGTGTAATGGTACGGTGTGATGGTTTGTAGATTATGTCACACACACACACACACACACACACACACACACAATCTATACAACTTGAGTGACACAGACTGTTACTTCTGTCAACTCCTTTATTGTGATGTTTAACGGTACACAGAGCACGCATCTTGAGACAGCTGCACGTGCACTGCTGATGCTGAAGTTGGGAAGAACAGCTAGGGGTGAACACAGCCGATGCATAGCCAAAGTTTAGGTAAACATGCACTTTAGGTAAAGTGCATGCTTACCGAAGTTCAAACTCATACAATACTAGGAGGAAATTTTCTTCTCCGGTGTTAACTTTCTGTGCCGACTCTTATTTTGCGGGATAAATCCACTCCACCTTGTTACCACAGTAGCATGTAGGATACCCTTAGTTTTGCCGTTAGTGTAGGTGGCAATTTACAGCCTCACGCACACACCCCTTTCGGTGTAAACTATCCAATAGTCTCGAGTTTCTACAGAAAGAAGTTGGTCGCCAACATGGAACAAGAACACACAAAACTGACACCTAAACTTTACGTACAGCCTTTTCTAAATCATTCAAACTTTAAATATAATGTGTTATGAACACACAACTGATAAATCCTTCTACTGGTAGTTGGGTACTGAATTTTCTTTCGCTGCTGCTGATGTGTGTGGTGCACACATACACGGTTTGCACACTGAAAACATGCTGTTGTTTTTCTCATTGAAAGAAACTGGGTGAGTGGCAAACAATCATAGCCCATTTACCGCTGAAGAAGGCTGGGCCAGACACGTTTTCGCGCACTGGCTGCGCAATCACAAATCAATGGAAGGGAGACCACTTTTGTTGTTTCCGGTTGATTGATCTTGTATTTTTCTTTCGGCTGTTCGATGCGTTTGGTTTATTCGGCAATCTGGGTGTGATAGGAATCAAGCCAACAACAAGAGGTGAGTCAAAAATTATTTTCTTTTTTGCTAGAGTGTTACTGTAAGTCTGAGTGTGTCGATCCTTTAGAATTCTTCACAGTTTGACCTCACGGCTTGGGACAGATCTAGAGCTCTGTAAACAACGGTGTTGTTACTCTAAGTGTAACCAAGAGAATCTAATCATTTATAAATTATAGTACATTATATATTTATACTAAGTTACCCGCAGAACGTTATAAGACCAGACCTGAAACCTTGTACATGTTTGCACACCTTGTCGTGGTGCTGACACCAGAAATACCAGAACGGATTTGCCATTTGACGGTTCGAGGTCGAGGCCAAGGCCCACCTCTCTCTCACCTCCCCCCCCCCCCCCCCCCCCCCCCCACGCCCCCTCCCCTCCGCCCCCCGTAACGGGAGTACTGTAAATCAGTAAATGATCCTGATACTGCGGGACACGTGCTTCAAAAAACAAAAGCAAAAACAACTAAAAACCAAATAAAGAATCGTAGGGTTAGTGTTACTATTAGATTCTTAGAATCAGTGAGGTATGAATGAGGAAGTCAACGATCTGACGATTACTTTCATTAGTTTCAGTCATCAGTCACACACACACACACACACACACACACACACACACACACACACACACACACACACACACACTATATATATATATATATATATATATATATATATATATATATATATTCATGCTCCCCTCTTTGTGTACCTCCTCACCCCTCACCACTTTATCTACAGCACATGGAACAGTGTACTAACTTGTGTAGTCATAGTCATAGCCACGCCCCACTGGAAAAGTGTAAATGTACTGTAGATGACTAGAAAAGCTGTCATCAGTAATAATTAAGGGTTCAGGTTAACCGGTAATTTCTGGTATTTTACCAGTTAAGATCAGCATATAATATATATATATATATATATATATATATATATATATATATATATATATATATTCTGGGGAAAAATTAGCAATTGGTCAGATGTACATGTATACCAGCTGTTATTTTGTTTGACCAGTTGAACAGTTAACAACAACAAAAGAAGAAGAAAAAAACTAAATAAAGCATGGAGAGAGAGAGAGTGAGTGTGTCATGTTGTGTGTGTGTGTGTGTCTGTATGCGATTGTGTGTGTGTGTGTGTGTGTGTGTGTGTGTGTGTGTGTGTGTGTGTGTGTGTGTGTGTGTGTGTGTGACTGTGTGTTGTAGATGGGGAAGGGAGATGGGTTGTCACTAGTGGAGTTTAGAAGTAGTTTAGATGGCCATGTATTGGACCAGTTACACTTACAGTAATTGTCTGACTGGTTTTTGTGAACCTCTTTCACCATCTTATAGAGTTACATTGTGTGTGTGTCTGTATACATGTGATTGTGTGTGTGTGTGTGTGTGTGTGTGTGTGTGTGTGTGTGTGTGTGTGTGTGTGTGTGTTTGTGTGTGACTGTGTGTGAGTGTGTTCTAGATGCGGAAGGGAGATGGGTTGTTGCTAGTGGAGCTTAGAAGCAGTTTAGATGGCCGTGTATTGGACCAGTTACACTTACAGTAATTGTCCGGCTGGTTTTTGTGAACCTCTTTCACCATCTTATAGAGTTACACTGGTCTGGCTTGATTATTGTAATTATTATTACTGTTACACAGTGTTAGTATTAACTATTGTTATTAACACAGTCTGAAAGAGAACGAGGCCCAAAGTGCCTGTGCACAATTAAAGACAAATGAGATCATGTACCTCTGGTGGAGTTTATCATTATGTACCTTGTATAGTTATGAGTGAATGATTTTTAAAAATTTCATATGGTGCATCAAGACTTGTAGTTTTACTTTTACACAAAACCTTGTGTGGTCACAATGGTCAGTGCCAGATGCACACAGGGCATACATGTAGGCTCTCACAAGCTAAAACTACCAATGACATTCATACCATACCTGTTTTTTTATCAATGGCGGGAGCTGCCACAAGTACAATTTTTGTCATGACAAAAGTTTTGTTGCAACAAACATGTGTTTGTCGTGACAAAACATCTTTTGTCACAACAAAAATATGCTTGTTGCGACAAAACCTGTGTCATGACAAAATTATGTTTGTTGCGACAAACATTCATGTGTTTGTCATGACAAAAGTTTTGTCACGACAAATATTTGTTGCAACAAACATAATTTTGTCGCGGCACTGAAACTTTGGCACAACAAGCATACTTTTAAACACATCTTTTTGACTTTTGTCATGACAAAACTTGTCGCGACAAAATTCTGTTTTGTCGTGAAAATATTTTTGTTGCAACAAGCATACTTGTGTCGTGACAAAAGACATGTTTTGTCGCGACAAACATATGCTTGTCATGACAAACATGTGTTTACTGCGACAATTTTTTTGTCGTGACAAAAATAATTCTTGTGGCAGCTCCTGCCAATGATAGTTTTTACATTTCAATATAATGTACAGTACATGCAGTAGCATTTTGCACTGCCTGTAGACGTTTATTCTGCTTTTGGGGCAGTCCCGATGGAAGGCTATTACAATAGCCAAGCTTTGACAAAATCAGACAGACAGCAGTGCTGCTTGCAGCTTTGCAGGTGATGTATGGGTGGACTTTACTCAAAGATCTGGTGTGTAAAAACAAGATCTGACAATGGCTAAAAAAGTGAGATCTGATCATTAATATGCTGTTCCATGGAAAGCTCAGCATCTAGAGTTGCTCCAAACATTTTCACCACACTGGAGTACAGGGTGGACTCTTTGCCAACTGAAAAACAGCCAGCAGGGACAGTTTCTTAGGAGATGATGGTCCACAGAGGAGTACTAAGATGGTCCACAGAGGAGTACTAAGATGGTCCACAGAGGAGTACTAAGATGGTCCACAGAGGAGTACTTCAGTTTTTTGTTCATTTAGTTTCAGTTCGTTTTCCATCATCAGTATTTTAATCTGGCGACAGCAAGACTCATATCTTTTTGATGCATTCACTGCAGACTCGGGTTCAGTTGGTTTTATGAGTGCAGCTTGGAATCGTCTGCAAGAAAGCCATAGTCTATGTAGAAGTCTAGAACTTATCAATGAATTTTGCCTAGTGTAAAGAGAAAAGAGAAGAGGATTGAGCATCGATCCTGAAAAATGCCACAGACTGACAGAGAAGAGGAGTTTCTGCTGAAAGTGCATACATGCCCCACAAGAACTTGTTGTGACCTGAATGACTCTGACAGGTATGATGAGAACAAATCGAGAATGGTATGACCCAAGCCAGTTTTTGCATGAAGTCTCTGGAGGAGCAAGGTGTAAGTGAAAGTGTCAAAGGCATGCCAGGTGTGAGTTATCGTAGGTGACTCGGTTCTTTGTTGTTGTGTTTTGTACGATGTCTTTCAAGTGCTAATTAACTCCCACGTGTGTTGAAACTGTCATTAGCATTATTCTTTTGACCTGCTCCAGGCTTAAAAGAGACTGAGAGAGTGTGGCTTTGACAGCTGTGGATTGTCAGTGAAGGGAAACCTTGATTTCTGTGTCTGTGGTGCCCCACCATGGGGAGTTGCCTGTTGTATGCACAGCCTCTTTCATATTTCACCTTCAGAACAGGGCAGACATCAATTTTATCAGGTCACCGAGTACACTGAGAAAAGAACTTATTTGTGATTTATTGTAATGTCAGTACTTACAGTGACAGTACTTACAGTTACAGTGACAATAGAGCACTTTAAATTTAATGCAAAATCTTTTATTTAGTTTAGATTTTTAATTTGATCTCTTATTATAAAAATACCTATTAGACAAAACTGGTTTGAGGTGGCCAGCTCCATTTTATTTTTAACACAATAGCATTAAGAGGCTATATGATCAATAAGATTTAGAATCATGTATAATAATATGATCAGTCTAAGACTAAGTTCCTGAGTCAGTACTTTTGTGAGTAATTCTTTACATTATGATGAATTAATTCAGTGTGTGTGTGTGTGTGCGTGCGTGCGTGCATGCGTGTGTGCATGCGTGTGTGTGCATACACAAGTGTGTAAGTTCTATGTGTGATTATTATTATAATTTATTGTTTTTATCAGCTCAATCCGTGAAGCAACTAAACTCTTTTCTGTGCTTTTATTCTCTCAGATTATTGTAATTATAATTTATATGCAATTGCAAATCTCTTCTGCCTGGCTGCCCACTTTGCATTCTCAGTAGACTACAAATTTTAAAGTTTAGAACTCTGCAGTGAAACTGGCTTTCACTATTGTTTCAAATAAAAAAATAAGATCTGATCGTGTGCAACCTCATCTTTGGAACTCTTCATTGGCCACAGGTTCGAGCCAGAACAGATCACAAACTTCTTCTCTGAATCATCCACTGCCCACCTCTCTGACCTTGTCACTTGCTTTCAGACAGTTTTATTCTTGTGTGTGTGTGTGTGTGTGTGTGTGTGTGTGTGTGTGTGTGTGTGTGTGTGTGTGTGTGTGTGCATCTTTTGCATAGTTATGCTTGAACCCTTTTTGATGTCTACATTATGTGTTAGCTTTTCATTAAATTGCTGATGACATTTTCCATCTTGATGTACACATTATGTGTGTTGTATTACACTTGTTCAGTGCTGCAGAGTTGGAGCCAGCTTGCTGAGCTGCAGAGTAGGCGCTTTACAAACTTCCATTATCATTGTTTTTATTCTGCACAACAGACTCACCGACACTTGACTTTGCATCCTAGATTTTGACACTGAAAGTGAAACTTTTGGGCAGTGCTCTTTCTCTTACTGTGCACCAGAGCAGTGGAATTCTCTCCCTTCTGACACTGTCACATTTAGCCCTCCCATGCCTTCAGAACTGTGTTGAAGACTCACCTGAGCTACAAACAATACCACAACAACTAATTTCAGGTTCTGTCTTCTTTGTTGTTGGACATTACACAGTTCACTTTTCTCCCTTTCCTCACCCCTGTGCTATTTCAGTACAAACTTCTTGCCATGACTTCACTTCACTATGTGTGCATTTAAGTAAAATGTCAGGCATAAAACTGTAAAAGGCTTGATTTGATTATCTGGTCACTTACAAATTATGTCAAATTATGGCTTTTGTGAGGAAATGTGCTAGTTTCATGCAGATCTGGGGAGAGTGTAAAAAAAAGAAAGAGTATGTAACTTTGTAAGGTTGACTTGTGAAGGGTCTATGGTCACAACACAGTGCAATGCTGTTTTGGTTGTTTTGCACTGCTGAATTGTCTCCATGGAGGTACTGATGGGGACAGAAATCCAGTGTGTGTGTGTGTGGAGGGGGAGGGGGGGCACACATGTTAGACACACACACACACACACACACACACACACACACACTCACACTCACACTCACTCAACACTACTATTAAGAAAATAATGGGCAACAGTTGGAGCCATCTTATTTTTAATGTTTCATCATTTATTTTGGGGAGGGTGTAGTCAGGCAAACACCACAAGATGTTTTCTATTGCCCATAGCCACGACATTTGAAGAGAATGGTGAGGCAAAGCTGACTGCAGTCTGGGCGGGGTCTCTCTGCTACAGTGCTAACTAGTTATTAATTCCTCCAAACAAGTGCCCTAATGCCCTTAGCACTGGGTCAGAATGCCTGCCTGTCACATACAAAGGGAGCAGACACAGTAGCTTCACTGCCGTGCTGGGAAAGCAATGCGAGTTTGTGGGTTGCTTCCCTTGGGTAACCGCATTCACTAAAATAAAACTAATAATCTTGTTTTGCGTTTATTCACCAAGGGGTGTAACTGAATCTTGCATATTTTAGTAGCATACATGTGTGTGTTGTGTGTGAAGAATACAATATCAAGTTTTTATATTTGTAGTACTGAATCAAACAAAATAGCCAACATTATAATTTATATATATATATATTATGTGTGTGTGTGGTGTTGCACGAGGAATATAATGTTGTTGTTTTTGCAGTTTATGTGTGCATTTTTATTATTTTGGAAAGAGTGGTGTGCTCACCATTGTCGGTGATATACCATACTATAGAAATGATCACTATTATGATTTTTTAAATATTTTTATTAAGTATGAACAGTTCATTTTAAAGTGATCAGATGTTGAAATTGCCAAATCCTACAGCTACTACTAGATAAATACAGTTGATATTATGAAGTGTCTGATGCCAAATCCTACAGCTACTACTAGATAAATACAGTTGGTGTTGTGAAGTGTCTGATGCCAAATCCTACAGCTACTACTAGATAAATACAGTTGATGTCATGAAGTGTCTGATGCCAAATCCTACAGCTACTACTAGATAAATACAGTTGGTGTCATGAAGTGTCTGATGCCAAATCCTACAGCTACTACTAGATAAATACAGTTGGTGTCGTGAAGTGTCTGATGCCAAATCCCACAGCTACTACTAGATAAATACAGTTGGTGTTGTGAAGTGTCTGATGCCAAATCCTACAGCTACTACTAGATAAATACAGTTGGTGTTGTGAAGTGTCTGATACCAAATCCTACAGCTACTACTAGATAAATACAGTTGGTATTATGAAGTGTCTGATGCCAAATCCTACAGCTACTAGATAAATACAGTTGGTGTTGTGAAGTGTCTGATGCCAAATCCTACAGCTACTACTAGATAAATACAGTTGGTGTCATGAAGTGTCTGATGCCAAATCCTACAGCTACTACTAGATAAATACAGTTGGTGTTGTGAAGTGTCTGATGCCAAATCCTACAGCTACTACTAGATAAATACAGTTTGTGTTGTGAAGTGTCTGATGCCAAATCCTACAGCTTCTACTACTAGATAAATACAGTTGGTGTCATGAAGTGTCTGAGTGACACAGACTGGTTCAGCTGCAGTCCCACTCCCCAGGTAGCACCTGCTCTGTAAAAATGCAGCTTTGTTATGATAGCATTTGCAGTTGATAGATCTACAGATAATTGGTTTCTTAACACCCAGTCAACCGTGACAGTTATTTGATGCTTTGAGCCCAGTCAGCCACAAAGGGTTATATCAGGGCTAAAAACAGCCGGGACAGTTGTATCAGGGTGATGCAGTTAACTAAACTGTAAAGAAGTACCCTTCTTGTGGATAGTAAGTTGGTGTTTTACGCCCACTCAACCAGTACGGTTATATCAGGGCGATCTTGTTGACAGAATACAGCACCTTGGACAGTGATGCATGAAAATGGAGGAATGAGGTTAACCGTGTACAGGGCTCAGCCCTGCATGACCAACAAACAATGGGATTTAATTAGTGTTTGGAAGATGTCACATGCACAGCAACAAAGACCTGAATCGTCTACAGTAACTCTCACCTGTAAGAGTAAGTAAGTAAACATGGTCTTTAACGTCCATAGCAACCATAAAGGCTTATTATTGACAGGGAGAAGGGGGTATGGAGGTGGGGAGAGAGGGAGATTATAAACCTATCGTTACACTGTCACCACCAGAATGACTCCAGCATTAAGATGGGCAGCAATGAGAGCCATTTTAATGTTTCATAATTGTGAGGGACAAAGTCACAAGACGGTGTCCACAGACCACAACTTTTGAAGAGAAAGGAGAGCCGAAGCAGATTCAAACCGAGGCCTCTCTGCTTACCAGCCTAATTATTTATATAATATATACATGTATCCCCTCCCTTCTTGACTGCACTTGTCGATGTAAAGATGGCATTGGGGACAAGGCTGGGTAGTAAGAGAACACTTTGATTTACATAATTATATCTTTCCTCGGAGTGTGAGTCTTTCAATGTGCAGAAGTCACGCCGCCAGGGACAGACAAACACGTTTAGCTTCAGGCCTTTTCCCCTCCCTCTCCTTTTGCCTTCAGCTGTTTGACTCTTTCGTCGTTTTCCCTGTTTGCTTTTCGCGTCTTTCGTTTTCCTTATCGGTTCAGCTGAACACAGATGATTTTTGCAGAGGGAGCCGGAGAGTGTTGACTTGTTTGACTGATTGATTGTATAAGTGACGCCGGAGGAATGTGCCGGTTTGCAAGTGGCAGTGTTTTAACATGCGTGGTGAAGAGTGGTAGCTGGTAGCGCACAAACCAGTAAACCGGAGTAGCCTGGCTTTCAGCGTCGCTACTAATACACCTGTCAAAAATAGCGCCTACCCGGCCACGGACGTGTGCCGTAGTCTTTTAAGTGCTGTAACCAGTGCCGTAACCAGTCATGCATGAGAACTGGATAAATTGTGCTCATAGTTAGGTCTGTGGGACTGAGTCATCAAAGTTCATGGGTGACTTTTCGTTTCTGTTGAAACAAAGAGAGGGAGAGAGAGGGGGGGGGGGGGGGGGAGGAGGGCGGGGAGAGAGAGAGAGAGAGAGAGAGAGAGAGAGAGAGAGAGAGAGAGAGAGAGAGAGAGTTTTAACATTTGTATGCATTTTTAGCCTTGATGATGATATATTTTATGTCCATCATGTGTGTATTATCAGTTTCGTGTTCGTTTTTTAAGACGTGTCTGAAATTCTTCTAAGGACACTGCCAGGATGCTTGTCGGAACAACACAAAACTGTCCTCCATTTCAGTCAACACCTTTCAGCTTGACGGTACCACGTATCACAGTCCCTCTCTCAAACTCCAAGCACTGGTTTACGACATCCTTCCTTGGAGGAAGGTGCCGGAAAGCGATGCTCGGAGTGTGTCCCTCTCTGTGACTCTGTCAAAATCCTAGGCGTTCTCCTCGACAGCACACTGTCCATGGAGAACTTAATTAGTCAAACCTCCAAATCCTGCTACTACCAGCTCCGTCGAATTAGTTGTGTCTGGAAGTATCTTTCTACCGAGGCTACAGTGAAGCTGGTCACCCCACTTACTCTAGCTGTCACGCCTCGACTTCTGCAATTTTCTGCTTTTTGGTCTGCCTGCTTTGTCTGTCCATGGCCGTTGTCGCATTCAGAACTGTGCTGCTCGCCTCATACTGAAAAACGTAAAACTGACCACACCACACCTCTGTTTCAATCTCTCCACGGGCTCCCGATCCAACAAAGAATTCAGTATAAGATAAACGCTCTCTGCTATAAATGTATCACGGGCACTGCTCCGTCTTATCTCTTTGACTGTCTTCAACACACCCTCCCGTACTCTCCGCTCTACTTCTGATACTCTCAGCCTCCAGATTCCTCGTACCAGACTTTCCGCTGTTGGTTTCCGCGCCTGTTCTGTCTTCGGTCCCTCTGCATGGAATGACCCAAACTCCAAGCACTGGTTTACGACATCCTTCCTTGGACGACCGTTCCCATCCAGGACTCCTTGAAATCAAACCCGATTTTTTTTCTTCTCCCTGGCATGTTTTCCGTTCCGTGCTGCTGTCTTCCTCCGCCTCGGGTCTCTGTTTGTTGCCCGTTTCAAGTTGTGTGTTGCATAGTCTGTACGCTCGTGTGTGTAGGTGCCTGTGAGTATGTGTGTGCGTGTATGCGCTTAGAATAGTCTCTACGGACAAGATTTTGCGCTTTATGAATACTTTTGTGATTATCAGCTTAGCCACAGGCTGCCCAGTGCATGAGCAATCGGTACACAAATACTTGACCTAAAGGTATAATTCGAAAGTTGGATCAAACTGATTGACTTACTTGAGGTTTCTCTTTATAATTCCAGAGTTGGGTCAAACTGATTGACTGACTTGAGGTTTCTCTTTATAATTCCAGAGTTGGATCAAACTGATTGACTGACTTGAGGTTTCTCTTTATAATCCCAGAGTTGGATCAAACTGATTGACTGACTTGAGGTTTCTCTTTATAATTCCAGAGTTGGGTCGAACTGATTGACTGACTTGAGGTTACTGCGAAAGAAGGCACGAATATGCCACGCGGCAGAAAGCAAGAGTATTATTACACGGCTATAGGCCACCTCGTTAGAAGCGCGCTGGAAAGCTATAGGGCAGTTGAAGAATTGTTTTGCAGTCTCAGGGCACTCACTCCCTCCCCGCTCTCCACCCTCACTCAGCCCACGTCGGTAGTCAGCGCACGGTTCACACTCCGAGCCTCGCTTTCCGGCACCCTCCTCCAGGATGTCGTAAACTAGTGCTTGGAGTTTGGGTTCGTCTGTGGAGAGAGAACTGGCCTCGCCAATGCTAACCAGCTGTGTAAGCCGGTTTGGCCTAGCGGTAAGGTGTTAGGTTGGTACGCGGAAGGACGTCGGTTCTATACCGCTTCGGCTCTCCTTTCTCTTCTAAAAGGTTGTGGTTTGTGGACACTGTCCTGTGACTTTGTCCATCACTTCC
Organism: Alviniconcha marisindica; assembly: GCA_018857735.1. NCBI lineage: Eukaryota > Metazoa > Mollusca > Gastropoda > Provannidae > Alviniconcha > Alviniconcha marisindica. Next base: position 1,439,363 of record JABMCL010001223.1, on the reverse strand, counting down.
TACTGAAACATTAAAATTAACGGCTCTCATCGCTGCCCATCTTAATGCAGGAATCATTCTGGTGGTGACAGTGTAGCAATAGGTATATAATCTTCATCTCCCCCAACCTCCATACCCCCCCCCCCCCCCCCCCCTTCTCCCCGTCCCTAATAAGCCTTATGGTTTCTGTGGACGTTAAGCACCATGTTTACTTACTTACTTGCTTAACCAGCTGCGGTTTGTGTGCGAGAGTATTGTCGACGGCCATGTTTTAGCACTTCGTTCTTTATGTCCTGATTGTTTGCTGCTTCGTTCTCAGTTGCTGCAAATTTAATGGTCGAAATATGTGTGGTCTTGCTCTGAAGTGCTGTAATATATTATTGTGCAGTAAAAAGAGATGTGTTTTGTCAGTGTGTGTGAGTCCGGGGGTGTGGGTGTGGATCTTAGAAGACGATTGAAATACGTAATAGCCTTGGTGTTGACAGTTATATGTAATAATAATGGTAGTAATGGGCATTTAGCCAAAGGGCTTACAATTGAATAGATTTAGACAAAGGAGGAGACACACACACACACACACACACACACACACACACACACACACACACACACACACACACACACACATATATCACGACAACACACACTCACACACACACACACACACACACACACACACACACACACACACACACACACACACACACACACACACCACACACACACACACACAAACAAACAAACACACACACAAACAAACACACACACAAATTTGTTACAAACAACTCAAATGATATCAGATGTTTGTTTTATAACTGACCATGTTGCTTATGCCAGCTCAAATAAAACCAAAATCGTTTTTTGTTTTTTTTTTTTACCCGGGGTGGATGCGTCTCATGTTTACGTGCGTGCTTGGGCGCCTGGTTGCTTCCACAGTCTTTCCACAAACCTTTCGGTGGGCGCTGACCGTGTCGGTGGACAGCTGGGCCGAGATAAAGAGTACCTCTTCAGTGGCGTAACCAAATCTGGCAGAGTTTGGAGGAAGGTGCCGGAAAGCGATGCTCGGAGTGAGGGAGGACTTGTACCATTGGCGGGAGCTGCCATAAGTATAATTTTTCTCGCGACAAACGCGTGTTTGTCGCGACAAAACACGTCTTTTGTCGTGACAAAAGTATGTTTTGTCGCGACAAAATTATGTTTGTCGCGACAAGCATACTTTTGTCGCGACAAAAGACGTGTTTTGTCGCAAAATTATGTTTGTGGCGACAAACAAAACTTTTGTCGCGACAAAAATGATCCTTGTGGCAGCTCCCGCCAATCATAGAAGACTTGCAACTTAGCTCCATGCCCACGGCACGGGTTCGGCTCGACTACTGAGGCAGCTGGCAGCGCCTTCTTCTTCTTCTCATCTCCCGCCGTCATTCGCCTCGCCAGTTACATTCGAAATTCTTTTACAAACGCATTTGGCTTGTGGCCATTGATTTTTTTGCTTGTTTTCTCCTTCCTTTTGCAGTTTGGTCGTAGATTTTCCAGTTAAAGAGACTTTGTGGGAGGCGTGGTGATTCAGTTTCCTTGTGGGCTGCAGATTTTAAGTGCTGTGAAAGCCTGTTTTATAATAATACTGGAAATTTGTAAGCGCCCTACCTATCAAAATATTTTAACAGCCCGAGGCGCATACAAAAGCAAGAATAGTGACAACATGCTACAACATAAAATTTAACAAAATACACATTCACTTATTTCATAGCACACACACGCACGCACGCACGCACGCACGCACGCATTTTAAAGGAAGATTTAAAATAACCGACAGAAGTAGAATGACGGACAGATTTTTTTGATTTAAAAAAAATTCATTCGTAACAGATTTGTTCACCTGTTCACCTTGGTCAGTGTTTTTTCACGGTACAGAAATATACGTTAGTCGATATTGAAAAGTTATATTTTCACGTTCTCATCAGATAGCATGTGTTGTGTAACCCTTGGTGCGATACCGGTTTGTGTGTGTGTGTGTGTGTGTGTGTGTGTGTGTGAGAGAGAGAGAGAGAGAGAGAGAGAGAGAGAGAGAGAGAGAGAGAGAGAGAGGAGAGAGAGAGAGAGAGAGAGAGAGAGAGAGAGAGTGTGTGTGTGTGTGTGTGTGAGAGAGAGAGAGAGAGAGATGTGTGTGTGTGTGTGTGTGTGTGTGTGTGTGTGTGTGTGTGTGTGTGTGTGTGTGTGTGTGTACGCGCGTGCGTGCGTGCGTGCATTTTGCGCGATTTTCTGTCGATATTGTGAAGAAAAAGAAGATAGACTGAGATAATTTATTTATTGAACATTGGTCTGTATTTTAAGATTAGGCATTGTTCTTTCTCGAAAAATGTGTTGGTGGAATTCGAAATGATTTGTGGGAAAGACAAAACCACTCCGTGACTGGTGAAACATTCTGTTGTAATTCTGATGAACTTTGTTTAATGCTAAAAGTAATTACATTTTGTGTTTCTGTATAACGTCGTATCCGATTGACTAAAGTCGAGCGATTGTAACGTGCACAGACTGTTTGACGCGCGTACCTGCTTATGATGACTGGCGTGTAGTCAGTAGCTAAGGGACACAACTGAGACATTTCATGCCAATATGGCCCAGAAACACGAATGTTTTTTTCTTCTTTCCTGAATGGAGCGAAAGCTGTGAGTTCACACCAGAATTTAGGATTGCTCCTGTTCAAGCTCTCGAGAGAGTCCGACTGAAGTTACAACATGAAGTTTTGTTTTCCTGTTTTTTGCTCGGCTTGTTCATTGTCATTGTTACCATTTATCAGTATAAATAGTAAGTGAAATGAGAATCATTTATCATGATGATGTCGCCGCTTCGCTTAACAGCGACAGCACCATTGCCAGGACTGGTTACAAAAGACTGTTACCATTTGGATTGTGGCTGATGGTGGCAGAATTCGCATGCACTTCTGACGAATTTTGTGTGATTGCCTCAAATAAAACTAGTGAGAGAATGGCCGCGGATAGTGTGTGTCGTTGATGGACGGTAGAGCTGAAAGCTGTCCCGCCCGTGTGTGTCCTTGATGAGAGCTGAAAGCTGTCCCGCCCGTGTGTGTCGTTGATGAACGGTAGAGCTGAAAGCTGTCCCTCACGTGTGTGTCGTTGATGAACGGTAGAGCTGAAAGCTGTCCCTCACGTGTGTGTCGTTGATGAACGGTAGAGCTGAAAGCTGTCCCTCACGTGTGTGTCGTTGATGAACGGTAGAGCTGAAAGCTGTCCCTCACGTGTGTGTCGTTGAAGAACGGTAGAGCTGAAAGCTGTCCCGTCCGCGTGTGTCGTTGAAGAACGGTAGACCTGAAAGCTGTCCCGCCCGCGTGTGTCGTTGATGAACGGTAGACCTGAAAGCTGTCCCGTCCGCGTGTGTCGTTGAAGAACGGTAGACCTGAAAGCTGTCCCGTCCGCGTGTGTCGTTGATGAACGGTAGACCTGAAAGCTGTCCCGTCCGTGTGTGTCGTTGATGAACGGTAGAGCTGAAAGCTGTCCCGTCCGCGTGTGTCGTTGACGAACGGTAGACCTGAAAGCTGTCCCGCCCCCAAGGCCATCCCAAGGCGTCAGTGCAGAGTAACCAGAGTCTGCCTCCACGAGCAGCGTTCTCCTCTATCCAGCAGCAGAGTTCGCGAAACCGCCGGCGCACAGGCACCGTCAATAATCAAAAAGGGAATGGCGATTATAACTACTGCTGTGTACACGTTTTTGTACTCCGTTTACTCCGCTCCCTCTTTTTCTTTTGTGTGTGGTTCCTTTGAGGTGCACACATTTCTGTGGACTAATGCCGTAATGGAGAAGCTGCACTTGACAAACTCACACAAATGCTGTGCAGTTGGAGAGCTCTGTTGTTTCGTTAGCTTCCCCCCCCCCCCCCCCCCCTTCGCAGCCGGAAGGTAACAGGAAGTTCGATAACAGTATTTTTAGACTGACAATTGTGCACAATAGTGTGTGTGTGTGTGTGTGTGTGTGTGTGTGTCGTGTGTTCGTGGGAGTGTGCGTGCGTGCGTGCGGTGTGTGTGTGTGTGTGCGTGCGTGCGTGCGTGCGTGCGTGCGTGCGTGCGTGCGCGCGCGCGCGTACGTGCTCGCGCGCTGTCCTGCATTCTGTCAGGGAGCGTGTTCTGATATTTCAAAGAGAATTTGTCTGGCACGCAACTCAGACTTATTTTTCTTCCTGTTGCCATTTGGGCACCAGAGTTTTCAAGGAAGTGCCTTAGTGGGGTCTGCAAGATTTCAGCTACCCTCCGCTCTCACTGCTCCACCTGCGTCTCTGTCTAGTACGATGCAGTGGGTTTCTGTGCGTCGTTTGCAATGAGAAAGGCAAAAGAAGTGACTCCACATTGTAGTCTGGGGACATCTGGGCCCTAAGAGTGTGCACTCGAGTGCCCCAGACATTTAACGCGTGAAAGGTCGGAGTCATTTGATTGACTTTATACTCACAGAGCTTAGACGCTTATAAATAAACATAAACACTGTGACTGAGAGTGACACATCAGTGTGCACGTTTAGTGCGCCAAAGCTCTGTAATGCGCCAAAACTGAGGGCATCAAGCATTGCGGACAGGAACCTTTGTCTGATAATTGTACGTGCAGGTATGCCACCTGTGCTTAAAATTATTCTTCCTCCGATTTATAATTTCTGGTGTCGTATTGTCCGTTCCGGTTTTATCCGCAGGGGCATGTTCTCCCTTCAGGTTTTAGCCGCAGGATTTTTTTAATTTAATCTTTATTTTTATTTTTATTTTTTTACCTTCAGGTTTTAGCCACAGGAGCATGTTCTCCGTTCAGGTTTTAGTCATAGGGGAATGTTCTCCTTTCCGGTTTCAGTCATAGGGGCTTGTTCTCCATTCAGGTTTTAGCCACATGGGCATGTTCTCCCTTCAGGTTTTAGCTGCAGGAGCATGTTCTCCTTTCAGGATTTAGTCATAGGAGAATGTACTCCCATCAGATTTTAGTCATAGGGGCATCTTCTCCCTTCAGGTTTTAGTCATAGGTGAATCATTCTCTCTTCAGGTTTTAGTCATAGGGGAATGTTCTCCCTTCAGGATTTAGCCGCAGGAGCATGTTCTCCCTTCAGGTTTTAGTCATAGGGGAATGTTCTCCCTTCAGATTTTAGTCATAGGGGCACCTTCTCCCTTCATGGTTTAGTCATAGGGGAATCATTCTCTCTTCAGGTTTTAGACATAGGGGAATGTTCACCTTTCAGGTTTTAGTCATAGGGGAATCATTCTCCCTTCAGATTTTAGTCACAGGGGCACCTTCTCCCTTCATGGTTTAGTCATAGGGGAATCATTCTCTCTTCAGGTTTTAGACATAGGGAAATGTTCTCCTTTCAGGTTTTAGTCATAGGGGCATGTTCTCCCTTCAGGTTTTAGCCGCAGGAGCATGTTCTCCCTTCAGGATTTAGTCATAGGGGAGTGTTCTCCCATCAGATTTTAGTCATAGGGGCATCTTCTCCCTTCAGGTTTTAGTCATATGGGAATGTTCTCCCTTCAGATTTAGTCATAGGGGCATCTTCTCCCTTCATGGTTTAGTCATAGGGGAATCATTCTCTCTTCAGGTTTTAGACATAGGGGAATGTTCTCCTTTCAGGTTTTAGTCATAGGGGAATCATTCTCCCTTCAGGTTTTAGTCATAGGGGCATGTTCACCCTTCAGGTTTTAGTCATAGGAAAATGCTCTTCTTTCAGGTTTTAGTCATAGGGGCATCTTCTCCCTTCAGGTTTTAGTCATAGGGGAATCGTTCTCCTTTCAGGTTTTAGTCATAGGGGAATGTTCTCCCTTCAGGTTTTAGTCACAGTGGCATGTTGTCCCTTCAGGTTTTAGTCACAGGGGCATGTTTTCCCTTCAGGGTTTAGTCACAGGGGCATGTTTTCCCTTCAGGGTTTAGTCACAGGGGCATGTTGTCCCTTCAGGTTTTAGTCACAGGGGCATGTTTTCCCTTCAGGGTTTAGTCACATGGGCATGTTGGCCCTTTAGGCTTTAGTCACGGGGGCATGTTGTCCATTCAGGTTTTAGACACAGGGTACGTTTTTCTTTCAGGTTTTAGTCGCAGGTGGCATGCTAAGGACTCATCCCTGTCTAGTGTTAATATGTCTATTTTTGGCAGTGCTGTGTTGGAGTTAAGGATGACTAATTTTTAAGGCAGACTGGATGTAGCATGTCTCTTGCTTTGTTGGGGGAGCTTCTGAATGTAGTAGCACGAGCCGACACCAAGGCGTTGTGGTAGTATAGGTGGAGATAACTGTTGCCAGAGTAGCCGGTTTTTAGGGGAAAGAACAACCCCAATACGTTGTCACTAGGCCGTGACAAATGACTAGGTGGTGAGAACTGTTGCCAGAGTAGCCGTTTTTTTAGGGGAAAGAACAGCCCGAATACGTTGCCAGTGGGCCGCGACAAATGACACGATATGTAGTGCCAGCCGGAATGATAGAGCTGTGCATTGTCATTATTTTTTCTTTTTTTTCTTTGTGTGTGTGTGTGTGTGTGTGTGTGTGTGTGTGTGTGTGTGTGTGTGTGTGTGTGTGTGTAGTTAGAGCGGGTGGGTGATTGGGATGGTTTTGCCGCCATCAGAGGTTTGTTTGGATTGCAAGCCGCCCCGTCAGAGCGAAATAAACGCGGAGAGGTCTCCTGACGGTGCTGCAAGCAAAGCCGTTCATTTGCCGACACTGCTGTACTATTTTCTTTGCCACGTGCGCCGGCTGCCGGCAGCGCAACACAAACCAGGCAGCCATCAAAAGCCAAACAAACACGAGGAGCGCACGTTTCTTGTGTTATGGGCTCTTTGTGTTTCACTAAGTAGATCTATCAGCGCCGGAGGTTCGCCCCGGTTCCCGCCGGCCTTTCTTGCACTTCCTGGGCCGTGGCCCCCCATCCCTCCTCCCCCCGGCCTTTGTCTGTGGTGCGTCAACGACTGGTCTTCCTCCTGGCGGTGTTCCTCCTGCTGGCGATACTCCTAGGCTTCCAAAGACCCTGGGAGCGGTCTTTGGTGCTGCTGTCCACTCGGTCCTCGCTTCCTACATGTGTGTGTAGCGACTGGTCCTCTTGCTGTTCACTCGGTCCTTGCTTCCTACAGGTGTGTATAGCGACTGGTCCTCCTGCTGTTCACTCGGTCCTTGCTTCCTACAGGTGTGTATAGCGACTGGTCCTCCTGCTGTTCACTCGGTCCTTGCTTCCTACAGGTGTGTTAGCGACTGGTCCTCCTGCTGTTCACTCGGTCCTTGCTTCCTACACATCAGTGCAGCGACTGGTCCTCTTGCTGTTCACTCGGTCCTTGCTTCCTACACATCAGTGTAGCGACTGGTCCTCTTGTTGTTTACTCGGTCCTTGCTTCCCTGGTCCTCTTGCTGTTCACTCGGTCCTTGCTTCCCTGGTCCTCTTGCTGTCCACTCGGTCCTTGCTTCCCTGGTCCTCTTGCTGTTCACTCGGTCCTTGCTTCCCTGGTCCTCTTGCTGTCCACTCGGTCCTTGCTTCCTAGTCTCTGTCTCATATCATTGACAGAGCACACACACACACACACACACACACACACACACACACACACACACACACACACACCCTTTACAAACTACCACCCCCATTACCTCACTCACCGTCATTACCGCTACACAACTTGTTTTCAACTACTGCTTCTCGGAAAGTGAGTCGCATAGTTCCTGAAACGAGTAAAACAGGCCAGCCGGGTTTGCGCACAGCACAGCAACAGCGTGGAGCGGTGAAAACGATTGGGGGAGGGTAGATGTAGGTAAATGATTGTTTATTAGGCCATGAACACCGTGCCCTTGGGGCCGACCCACAGGGCCCTAATCCACCCCACACAGCCCAGCATCTTTACACAAGACGCTATCGGGAATCCCGTGTGCTTGGCTTGGCGAGTGACGACTGTATCAACTCCTTACCATCTCGTATAAACTTCTTGCCCCCGACCTGTTCCGTGTTGTGTTTGTCTTGAAAGTTGGGAAGTTGACGATGCTGATCGGTGGGTGGTGCCAGCGCTGCGATGGAAAGGGATCCGAGGGGCTTCGGGCTCCGGTTTGTTGTGTGGTGTTGCGGCTCTGAACACTTCAAATGTGAGTGAATGCAGAGCCATAAAAGCCCGACCATTATCATTAGCGGGAGCTGCCACAAGTATCATTTTTGTCGCGACAAAACACGTTTTTTGTTTTTGTTTTTGTCGTGACAAAAGTATGCTTGTCGCGACAAAAGTTTTGTCGCGTTTGTCGTTTAATTTTGTCGCGGCAAGCATACTTTTGTCGCGACAAAAGACGTGTTTTGTCGCGACAAACACATGTTTGTCGCGACAAGAGTTTTGTCGCGACAAAAATGGTACTTGTGGCAGCTCCCGCCAATGATAGACCATGTCGGTCCAACCCACCTTGCAGTCACTGAACTGGCTGACAATGTGGGCACGGATGCAACAATAAAGTTTCTACATTTTGCTTTGATGTCATTACCGGCACTGGACCACTATACCTCTCCGAACTTCTCCCTCTGTACACTCTCTCTAGAGAGCATCTCCCTCTATACACTCCCTCTAGAGATCTTCTCCCTCTGTACACTCCCCCAAGAGCTCCTCTCCATCTGTACACTCCCTCTAGAGATCTTCTCCCTCTGTACACTCCCTCTAGAGATCTTCTCACTCTGTACACTCCCTCTAGAGATCTTCTCCCTCTGTACACACCCTCAAGATATCTTCTCCCTCTTACACTCCGTCAGGAGATGTTCTGCCTCTGTACACTCCCTCTAGAGATCTTCTTCCTCTGTACACTCCCTCTAGAGATCTTCTCCCTCTGTACACTCCCCCAAGAGCTCCTCTCCATCTGTACACTCCCCCAAGAGCTCCTCTCCATCTGTACACTCCCTCTAGAGATCTCCCTCTGTACACTCCCTCTAGAGATCTCACTCTGTACACTCCCTCTAGAGATCTTCTCCCTCTGTACACACCCTCAAGATATCTTCTCCCTCTGTACACTCCGTCAGGAGATCTTCTCCCTCTGTACACTGCCTATAGAGATTTCCCTCTGCTCCCTCTGTACACTGCCTATAGAGATTTCCCTCTGTACACTCCCTCTGGAGATCTTCTCCCGCTGTACACTCCCTCTAGAGATCTTATCCCTCTGTACACTCCCTCTAGAGATCTCCACCTGTACACTCCCTCTAGAGATCTTCTCCATGTGTACACTCCCTCTAGAGATCTTCTCCGTGTGTACACTCCGTCTAGAGAGTTTCGCTCTTCTGCAGGTGTACGTGCTCTCAAAATTCCTCGTCCATTTTCAATACACTATGTCAGAGATCATTCTCACATGCCGATCCCTCTGCGTGAAATGATCTCCATTACAGTCTTCACTATTCCGAGTCTCAAACAGATCCTAAAACACATCTCTTTCAGAAAAGCTTCTTATCTTTGGCCCGCGTGTCTCCCTCTTGGATCTGGGTGCTGCTTTTGGCACCCTTGACCATGCCATCCGATTAAGACGACTTGAGGGCACTTTTGGAATCTCGGGATTAGCGCTGTCTTGGTTATAGTCATACCTAAGTGATAGGACGCAGTCTGTTGTGGTTGACGGTTTGATGTCCACACCAATACCCCTTGTCTTTGGTGTTCCTCAGGGATCGGTCCTCGGGCCTGTACTATTCATCCTGTATTCACAACCCCTGTCTGATGTCATAGCATGTCACAGCTGTCACTATCACAAGTACGCTGATGACATAGAAATCTCTGACAGTGCACCACCTAGCGATTTCACTTCTGCTCAGTCCAACATTCAATCCTGTATAAGCGATACTTTATCATGGATGCAAAGCAACAAACTGAAGCTTAACACAGAAAAAACTGAGATGATGCTTGTAGGTTCATCAGTGCGTATCAGTTCGGTCGGCTGCGAGTCTGCGGATATAGACGGAAGTTGCATTCGGAGTGCATCTTGACCAGACACTGTCAATGAAACGACACATCAGTAGCCTCTGCCGCACTACGTTTCTCGCACTCAGGAGAATCGCCTCTATCCGTCCGTTCCTATCTAACAGTTCCATAGAAAAGCTCGTTGCGTCTATGATCACGTCAGGATTGGACTACTGCAATGCTGCTTTCGCAGGAGTAGCCGATGAACAAATCGCGCGCATTCAAAAGATCCAGAACAACGCCGCACCGCTCATCTTGAAAAAATCGAAGCGTGATCATGTCACACCGCTTTTGAAAGAACTCCACTGGCTCCCAGTAAAATACCGCATTCAGTACAAGCTTGCAACGCTCGCTTTCCGTCATTTTGACGGCACTCTTCCGCCATACCTGTCTTCTTCTCTCTGCACATATCAACCATCGCGTTCCTTTCGTTCTTCGACAGAAAGACTGCTCAAAATTCCCAAGACAAACCTGAAAACCTTCGGTGAACGTTCTTTTGGTTACACTGTTCCGACTGTCTGGAACTGACCTGAGAGCTTCTCCCTCCCTCCCAACTTTCAAAGCTAACCTAAAAACGCATCTCTTCCGCCAAGCCTTCTGATTGATTTATACATGCCAACCGCTACCTGTTTCATATTCGTGTGTGTGTGTGTGTGTGTGTGTGTCCGTGTGTGTCAGTTGGGGGCGGGGGTGGGGACTGGGAGAGATGGAATTAAGGGTAGGTAGTAATATAATGATTCATTTTCTTTATATATTGCTGCTTCTCATATGGCACATGTACTTGTATATTATACATTGTTAGTTGTCATAATTATATTTATTACGTTTGTGAAACTTAGAAAATGTTGGAGAATGTTGTAAACGCAGTGAGTTTGGGTACACCAGAAAATAGCGCTATACAAAAGTTATCTGTTATTATTATTATTATTATTATTATTATTGTGTGAGTGTAAGTGTAAGTGTGAGTGTGTGTGTGTGTGTGTGTGTGTGTGTGTGTGTGTGTGTGTGTGTGTGTGTGTGTGTGTGTGTGTGTGTGTGTGTGTGTGTGTGTGTGGTGTGTGTGTGTGTGTGCGGTTGTGGTGTGTGTGTGTGTGAGTGTATGTGGGTGTGTGTGGTGTGTGAGTGTGGTGTGTGTGTGTGTGTGTGTGTGTGTGTGTGTGTGTGTGTGTGTGTGTGTGTGTGTGTGTGTGTGTGTGTGTGTGTGTGTGTGTGTGTGTGTGTGTGTGTGTGTGTGTGTGTGTGTGTGTGTGTGTGTGTGTGTGTGTGTGTGTGATGTGCACACATCAGTACGGGTGTGCTGGTCTATTCTATCGATTTTAGTGCCTTGTTGTTGTACTCTCCTAGCGTTGACCTGTTAACCTGCAGCGAGCGCGCGCCATTGGCTTGAAATTGACCGAGCGAAAAATCATGCATAGAAAGGCAGTATATTCGTCGCTTTATCCACAGATCACTTGGTGATTGCAGTAAACGAAGAACGAAGTGTCGTCTGCGATCGCGTTTTCTGTCTAGCTTTTGATATAAAATAAATTTCTGATTAGTGAACTAGAAAACAGAAGGGGTGGGGAGGCGGGGGTTGGGGGGGGGGGGGGGGGGTGGGGCAACTGGGTTATCTAATTGAGCCAGGTTGTTTGTCTGAGGCACCAGGTGGCGTCTTCTCCACCAGACAGCATTGTACCCACAACAACAATCCGATAGAACTGATCTGCTTTTTTGAGTTACTTTGCTTCAGTAAAGTCCCACATTGATGTGTTTGGCAACACCCGCCAAAACCAACAACAGAAAACAAACAAAAAACGAACAACAACAACAAACAACCAAAAAACGCAACAACATAAAACGCCACCACCACCACTAATGAAAACAACAACAAAATAACGAAAAACAACAAGCCAAGCAACCGCCCCACACCCATACAAACACACAAGCAACAACACACACACACCACACACACACACACACACACACACACACACACACACCACACACCACCACAACAACACTACTACACTGCAACGCCTTGTGCGGACGAGAGAATGATTGACTGTTGATTGACTGATTGATTGTTGAGAGAAGAGAGGTTGGTACTTCTCTTGTTTGCGCCCTTTCAGGACAAAGAGGCAGACAACAACACCACTACCCCTCTACAGACAGACACACACACACACACACACACACACACACACACACACACACACACACACACACACACCACACACACCACACACTCACACACACACACACTACACTACACACACACACACACCACACACACACACACACACACACACACACACACACACACACACACACACACACACACACACACACACACACACACTCACACACACACACACACACTACTCTTCTTCTCTCTCTCTCTCTCTCTCTCTCCACACACCCCACACCACACACACACACACACACACACACACACAAACCACCCACACCACACACACACACACACACACACGCACAGCACACACAGAGTGGTTACACACGCACACACACACACACACACACACACACACACACACACACACACACACACACACACACACACACACACACACACACACACAAAGAGTGCGCACAGATGACAGCGCGTCGCAAATGACACAGCACGTCACAATGCCGGCTGCCTGTGCTGGTTTAGAGTTCGTCAGTCGTGAAATAGTTTTGGCTGTTGTTTCTTTGGTGTTTTGTTTTGAGGGGTAGAGGCGGTAGGTCACTGATCACTGGTCGCACAGTTTATTTCAAGTAGCGAATGAGGCCGACGACGTCTGTCACACTGTCGGCCCAACTGTTGCCCAAGTGTCGTTTTGTAGCCTGGCAGGGGGGATTACCCCGAAAATTTGCAGATTGTGTGTCTGTGTCGTAATAAATAAACGTTCTTTTGAACCTTTTATGCGTTTGGATCACATTTCCGTAGCCAATGAGTCTTGCCAAACTACGGCCGCTGGTGTTTCTGGGTTGTGGGAAAGTGACCCAGCCCCATTTTGTAGACTGTGTGTCTGTGTCGTAATAAATAAGCATTCTTTTGAACCTTTTATGCGTTTGGATCACATTTCCGTAGCCAGTGAGTCCTGCCAAACTACGGCCGCTGGTGTTCCTTAGTTGTGGGAAAGTGACGCAGCCCCATTTTGTAGACTGTGTCTGTGTCGTAATAAATATGCGTTCTTTTGAACCTTTTATGCGTTTGGATCACATTTCCGTAGCCAGTGAGTCCTGCCAAACTACGGCCGCTGGTGTTTCTGGGTTGTGGGAAAGTGACCCAGCCCCATTTTGTAGACTGTGTGTCTGTGTCGTAATAAATAAGCGTTCTTTTGAACCTTTTATGCGTTTGGATCACATTTCCGTAGCCAATGAGTCTTGCCAATCTACGGCCGCTGGTGTTCCTGGGTTGTGGGAAAGTGACCCAGCCCCATTTTGTAGGCTAGACAACCCGGGCGGCTCGGCAGGCTCTTCGCGCCGTGGTGATGATGTACGTTACCCTAACCTTTCCCTCCTTCCCTCCCGTGCATCATTGACATAGTTCGTGTGGCAAGGTGTCTCCTCCTTGTCCCGGGAGAGAGCTGCGCACTTGCAAATGGGGCTGCGGAAAGTGTGTTTTCGTCGAGGGACAAAATGCGTTCCTAGTCAATTAGTCTGAAGCTGCGTTTGTTCAACTTAATCGTGTGCCAGCGGTGTTTGCTCTGACGGCCTGTTCTCCCCGTCACCCCTCAGTCCCCAGCCTAGCACCCCCCCCCCCCCTACCCCCACCTCCCCTCTCCCCACCTACCCCCGCCCGTCATGACACTATTGGGACGTTGTCACCTGTCTGTTCACAACGCCACAGCATGCAGCTCGTTGTACGGCCGTTTTGGGAACACGCTACTGCGTTTTCGCTTTCTGTGTTGGTGCATTTAGAGACGCTGTCTTGGTACATGTAGACATGATATGACAGTCAGATTTTGACCAGAAATAGCTCCACCCGCCCCCACCCCCTCCCGTTCCCCTTTTGGCCATGTGTGTGTGTGTGTGTGTGTGTGTGTGTGTGTGTGTGTGTGTGTGTGTGTGTGTGTGTGTGTGTGTGTGTGTGTGTGTGTGTGTGTGTGTGTGTGTGTCCTTTTTCGGCATTGTTCTTGTGCATGCACACACGCTAACCTGTGAGTGTATGTTTCATTGTACTTTGGATGAACTGATTGGCTTGTTGTTAAATGTGGGCCTGTGGAATAAAACCAGCCAGTCTGCTCATAGTCACAGGCGATTTATATAGGTTCCCGTGGTTTCAGTGTTGCTTTACGTCCACAGAAACCACAAGGCTTATTAGGGACGGCCACCTGGACTTTCACACAGCTCCTGAGCTCAGTTCCCGTGGTGAATGCCTACGGAATATAATGTAGGTACCGAGGAATGGAATGGAAACTGTTAAAACAAAAAACAAAAACAAAAATTGATGTACCAAAACGTTTGTCTAAAGTGTGTGTGT